>JAOWBW010001175.1:150450-409735 GCA_026119855.1 Campanula takesimana
TTAGGATGATACTCACACGGTGTATGCGTGGGAGTTGTTGTGCGCAAATTCAAGGAGCATTTCATTCCGGTTGTTGATCAAAACCGAAAGGAGATCGAGCTACTCAACCTGGAGCAAGGTGTGTTGTCTATAGCACAATACTCGGCTAAGTTCATAGAATTAGCCCGGTATTGCGACTATTTGGTGAGGACCGAGGAACAAAAAGGCTATGAGATTTATTCGGGGATTGAAGACCTCCATCGTACTCAACTTATTGCTCAACGGATTGTGACATTCCAAGATGCGGTGGACCGAGCCTATTTGATAGAGCAAGATATTGGGGAGCATAAAAGGAAGACCGAGGTGGCCTAACCCGAGTAAGCAAGGAGCTCAGAGCAAGCCACAACAAGGACGAAAATCGAGGTAACTTTGGGGGACAATCTCAGTCCCGAGGGCAACCGATCCCAAGGAACCCGGGTACCACTTTCGGGAACCAAGGGAGCCAAATTAGGAAGCCTTGTACCTTTTGTCAGAAGGTAGGCCATTCGGAGGATAGCTGTTGGAAAAAGCAAGGCAAGTGTACAAATTGTGGTGAAATGGGGCACTTTGCGAGAGAGTGCACGAGGTACCGAGGTCAAGCATCCGGGTCAGGAGTTGGTACTAATCAGGGTCAGAAAAGGGATGCCGCTGGGAAGCCCAAAGTTCAAGGGAAGGTTTATGCCATGAATCAACAACAAGCTACCGATGATCCATCCGTTATTGGAGGTATTGTTTCTGTGTCTAATGTGAGCGCACGAGCGTTAGTAGATCCAGGATCATCTCATTCATACATTTCTGTGCAATTTGCTTCCATGTTAAATGCTGCATTCGAGTCTTTACCGTACGTGCTAGAGGTGTCGACCCCTATAGGAGAATGCTTGATTCCTGATCGAGTCTTTCGTGCTTGTGATGTGGTTATTTGTGGCCGTGTCCTTTGTGCGGATTTGGTAGTTCTTCCTATCCAAGACTTTGATGTCATTTTGGGTATGGATTGGTTGAGTAAGTTTCATGCTTTTGTTGATTGCCGTAAGAAAACTGTTACTTTTTCTATTCCCGATGTGCCTAAATTTGTGTTTGAGGCTAGTCCTCTGTGTAGAAGGGTTCGCTTAATTTCTTATTTGAAAGCGAGAAAATTATTGCATAGTGGTTGTGAGGGGTATTTGGCTAGTGTTCTTGATACTAGGAAAGAATCCCCTAGTTTGGATAGTGTTCGGGTAGTTCGGGAATTTCCCGATGTTTTCTCTACCGAGTATGATATGCCTCCCGATCGTGAGATTGAGTTTTGTATAGACCTTTTGCCGGGTACGGCTCCAATTTCGAAAGCACCTTATAGGTTAGCTCCCGCAGAATTGAAGGAATTAAAGGTTCAATTGCAAGAGTTGCTTGATCGAGGGTTTATCCGCCCTAGTGTTTCCCCGTGGGGAGCACCGGTTTTATTTGTACGGAAGAAAGATGGTTCGTTGAGATTGTGTATCGATTACCGGAAGTTGAATCAGGTTACGGTGAAGAATAAGTATCCTCTACCGCATATCGATGATTTATTTGATCAGCTTCAAGGGTCCGTGGTTTTCTCTAAACTTGATTTGAGGAGTGGGTACCATCAGTTGAAGGTTCGATCGGAGGATATTCCGAAGACTGCTTTTCGCACTCGGTATGGTCATTATGAGTTCTTGGTTATGCCGTTTGGGTTGACTAACGCGCCGGCCGTGTTTATGGATTTGATGAACCGGATTTTCCATCCGTATCTTGACTCGTTCGTGGTAGTCTTCATCGACGACATTCTTGTTTATTCGAAATCTCGAGAGGAGCACGAGCAGCACTTGAGGACAGTTTTATCCGTTCTTGCGAGGGAGAAATTATTTGTGAAGTTCAGTAAATGCGAATTTTGGCTCGAGAAGGTGTCATTTCTGGGTCATGTGATTTCGAAAGATGGGATTTCTGTGGATCCTTCAAAGATAGAGGCTATAGTGGATTGGAAGAGACCCGAATCAGTGACAGAGATTAGAAGCTTTCTTGGTTTAGCCGGTTATTACCGAAGATTTATTGAGGGTTTTCGAGGATCGCTACTCCGATGACTCAGTTGACCCGGAAGAATGTCCCGTTTGTGTGGACCGAGAAATGTGACAAGAGTTTCGAGGAATTGAAGAAGAGGTTGACTACCGCACCGATCTTGACTTTGCCTAATGGGAGCGATGGCCTAGTGATTTACAGTGATGCTTCGAAAGAGGGTTTGGGTTGTGTGTTGATGCAGAATGGGAAAGTAATTGCTTATGCTTCGAGGAAGTTGACCCCTAGTGAACAGAATTACCCCACTCATGATATGGAGTTGGCCGCGATAGTATTTGCGTTGCACAAATGGAAGCACTACCTTTACGGGGCGAAGTTTGAGATTTTTACGGATCACAAGAGTTTGAAGTACCTTTTCTCCCAGAAAGAGTTGAACAACCGACAGCGCCGATGGATGGAATTGTTGAAGGATTATGATTGCACGATTTCTTATCATCCGGGG
The DNA here is from genome assembly GCA_026119855.1 of Campanula takesimana. Classification (NCBI taxonomy): domain Eukaryota; kingdom Viridiplantae; phylum Streptophyta; class Magnoliopsida; order Asterales; family Campanulaceae; genus Campanula; species Campanula takesimana. Next base: position 152,978 of record JAOWBW010001175.1, read on the forward strand.
AAGGCGAATGTGGTAGCCGATGCGATTAGTAGAAAGTCTTATGTGGCTTCGATGATGGTTCGTGAATGGAAAATGCTTGAGGATGTTCGAGATTGGTCTCCTCGTGAATCGAGACATGGGGCTATTTTTGCGAATATTAGGGTATCTCCGACCCTAATTCAGAGGATAAAAGAGGCACAGAAAGAAGATCCCGAGTTAGTGAAGGTAATGGGTAAATTGAAGGAAAAGAACTTCGAGGATTTTTCTATTAGCCCGGTGGGAGTGTTGACTTTCCGTGGAAGATTGTGTGTTCCGGATGTTGATGGAATTAAACAGAGAGTTTTAGATGAGGGTCACAAATCGAGGTATACTATTCATCCGGGTAGTACGAAGATGTATCAGGATTTGAAGCAACAATTTTGGTGGATTAATATGAAGAGGGAAATAGCCGAGTACGTTTCGAGGTGTTTAAGTTGTCAGCAGATCAAAGCCGAGCATCAGAGACCCGCGGGACTACTTCAGCCGTTAGAGATTCCCGAGTGGAAATGGGAGCATGTAACTATGGATTTCGTCACGGGACTACCTCGTACCCGTAGGAAGTATGACAGCGTTTGGGTAATAGTGGATAGATTGACCAAGAGTGCCCATTTCTTGCCTATTGACATCAGATATTCGATGGAAAAGCTTGCGACCCTTTATATCGATGAGATCGTGAGATTGCATGGGGTTCCGGTTAGCATTGTGTCAGATCGAGACCCGAGGTTTACTTCTAGATTCTGGAAGGCGTTTCAGGAAGCTTTGGGTACAGATTTGCGATTCAGTACAGCTTTTCATCCTCAGACAGACGGTCGATCCGAGAGGACTATTCAGATTTTGGAGGATATGTTGCGAGCTTGTTCGATAGACTTCTCCGATTCTTGGGATTCACACCTACCGTTAGTGGAGTTCTCTTACAACAACAGTTATTAGGCTAGTATCGAGATGGCACCGTATGAGGCTTTGTATGGAAGAAAGTGTAGATCGCCTATTTGTTGGGATGAGGTTGGTGAAGCGAAGATCGTAGGTATTGATTTGCTTCGGGATTCAGTTGAAAAGGTTAGAGTTATCCGGGATAGATTGAAGACAGCCCAGAGTCGACATAAGAGCTACGCAGACAACCGAAGGCGAGATCTTAGTTTTCAGACCGGTGATTTTGTGTTCTTGAAAGTGTCTCCAAAGGTGGGTATTCGTAGGTTTGGGAAGAAAGGCAAATTGGCTCCGAGGTTTATCGGTCCGTTTGAGATTTTGGGAAAGGTTGGACCTCTAGCGTATCGTCTTGCGTTACCGCCATCTTTGGACCGGTTGCAGAACGTGTTCCACGTTTCTATGCTTCGGAAGTATGTTCATGATCCATCCCACGTGTTGCCGAGGGTACCGGAGGATATTGAGTCCGATATGTCTTATGAGGAACGACCGGTTCGGATCTTAGATTCTAAAGTCCAAGAGTTGAGGAACAAAAGCATTGCGTTGGTTCGAATTCTTTGGAGGAATCATAATATCGAGGAGTCGACGTGGGAGCTTCGTAATGAGATCGAGAGGAAATTTCCGTGGCTTTTTGTTTAAGGTGAGTCTCGTTAAAATTCGGGTCGAATTTTCTTTAAGGGGGAGTGAATGTCACGACCCGAAATCTAGGCTCTATTTTATTAGTTATTAAATGATTTTTATTTAATTATTTGCTTATTTAATTATTTAAATTATTATTTATTTAAATATTTATGTGTGCAATTTATGTGTTATAATAATTATGCCTAGCATTTTGTTTGGGTCATTTGGGTTAGTGTGGTATTATTGGGTCTTAATTGTTAGTAGGGAGTGTAGTATTTGTGTGTAGTGAGAGAGAGGGGGCCTAAGTGTAAGTTTTTGAATAATTTCCCTACTCCCCCTCACCTCCCCTCTCCTCCCTCACTCTCCCCATTCTTCTTCCCAGCTCAATCTCTCTCTCTCTCTCCAAAAGGTAAGCATTTTTTCTTCTCCTTCTTCTCTCTTCATTTTCTCCATCTTCCTCTTGTAATCTATCATTTCTTAAAACGTGAACCTTGTTTAGATCGTCGATAGGATCGCGTAGAACCAAAAAGAATCGAATTCCGTCAACTTTCATTATTTTCAAGTAAGTTACTTTTCCCCCATTTTGATGCTAAAATGTTCATATCATGTTTATATGATGTTTGATGTGTTATATTTGAAGTTTGGATGAGTTTAGAATTTATTTGGAATTTATTTGGATTTTGGATTAAAAATGGTGATTTATGAATATTGGGCTTGATTCTTGATTTTGGGTTGTTAAATATTGTTGTATGAGTCTTTTAGACTTATTAGTTGTGTTGGTACATTAGTATACTAGTTGGAAGGTTGGATTTTGGTTGAATGTGTTTTGGGTTAAAATTTGGAAGAACAACTGTCGTGTTTGAGGGTCTTTTTGGGCGACCGCACATACCATTTTGGGCGGCCGCACAGTCCTCTGAAAGTTTACATTTGTTATTTTGTGTGGTTGAAGAATGCGTTTTGGTCTAAGTCTTGGGTGTCCTCCTAGATGACCTTAGTGAACATTGTAGTACACTCTAGTGATAGAATTGGGTCCTTTGTGATTAAGTTTGTGTTGGAAATTAATTAAGTGTTAATTGTGATTGTTGGAACACTTTAATTGTGCGTGATTGGTACATTTCACTTTCTTGGTGACTACTTGGTATGGTTCCCTACTTTGGAACCTTAAGTTGTTTATTCATGCTAAATTATTATTACTTAGCATTTAATTAGAAGCCCAGCTGGCATATTTGTTGCATCGGGCGATGGGAAAGATTATAATGGCAAAGCCAAGTCCATTATAATGTTGACCATTGTTTTGCCCCCTTCTTTACCCTTTTCCAGATTGGCCTTGGAAAAGTCAAGTTAGCGTTCCTTTGTGAATGTATCTAGCTAACGGGCATGACTTTGTGTCATGGTCCTTGTCCATTGTGACACTTTTATGGTTATTGGTTCCGGTACCGGGGTTTTCTCTTCGGCTTTCATGCTATTATGAAGATGATGATTTGTTGATTATTGAAGCTGCGCAGCGATCCTTTATTTGGATGTTCCGGTTTGGAAAACCTTGGATATATCCTTTGTTATGTGTTTATTTCCGCTGCTATCTGTTATGTGATAAATGCTATGTGCTATGTGATATTTATTATTGCTTATCGCTTCGTGCATCATAGCATGTCATGTAGTTGCATTAGTAACTTATTGAGATTTATCTCACCCCCTTTTCTTTTATCTTTGTTTTTCCTTACCCCCCCCCCCCAGGTGCTAAGGATTAGTCTCACTGATCACGAGAAAGAGGACGTCGAGTGTGGATCCATTCTTTTGGGGAAGGTTGTTATAGGTTGGTTTACATTATGTAAATGTGTAACCTTTTTGGGGTATTTGTACCAAACAATGACGTCACTAAGAATTGTATGTTTGTATTTTGTTGGGCATAAACTTGTGGAAGTTTATGATAGTTGTATTTGGTTTTTATCAAACTTGGTCTTGTAAAACTTTGGATCATTACCTTTTGGTATCAAATGAAATTTTTAACTTCAGTATTTCTCAGTTTTGGTTTTAGAGTCGACGTCCAGATCGCGGTCTCGGGCCCGCGGGGTCCGGGGTCGCGACAGTTGGTATCAGAGCTATGGCATTAGCTCTAAGTATAAGTCTAGGTGGATTAGTATGACCTAGGTGGGTAGTGGTGTGCGGAGTGATTAACGGTTGATGTTTTATATAGGTACTTGTTACAATGGTTCGTAGAAGGAGTGGTGAAGGTAGTACCGGTAATGCAAATCAAAATGATACAAGGGAAGAAGCCCGTGCCATGTTTCAAGGCATGTTCGAGGCGGCCATGAAGGCCATACATGATCAAGGTCCGAGGGTAGAACAAGCACCACCCCGCTATGGATTGGAGCAATTTCTGAAGTTGAAACCGGTTGAATTCAATGGGGAACCCGATGTTCGGAAAGCTGAGTTGTGGATTGAGTCTATGGAAAAGATTTTTGATGTGTTTGGGTGCTCGGATGAGGACAAGGTCCGATTTGCGGCTTACAAGCTTGTGGGTGCCGCCGAGCATTGGTGGAAGGGTGTTAAAGCTAGTTAGGATGATACTCACACGGTGTATGCGTGGGAGTTGTTTGTGCGCAAATTCAAGGAGCATTTCATTCCGGTTGTTGATCAAAACCGAAAGGAGATCGAGCTACTCAACCTGGAGCAAGGTGTGTTGTCTATAGCACAATACTCGGCTAAGTTCATAGAATTAGCCCGGTATTGCGACTATTTGGTAAGGACCGAGGAACAAAAAGCTATGAGATTTATTCGGGGATTGAAGACCTCCATCCGTACTCAACTGATTGCTCAACGGATTGTGACATTCCAAGATGCGGTGGACCGAGCCTATTTGATAGAGCAAGATATTGGGGAACATAAGAGGAAGACCGAGGTGGCCAACCCGAGTAAGCAAGGAGCGCAGAGCAAGTCACAACCAAGGATCGAAAATCGAGGTAACTTTGGGGGACAATCTCAGTCCCGAGGGCAACCGATCCCAAGGAACCCGGGTACCACTTTCGGGAACCAAGGGAGCCAAATTAGGAAGCCTTGTACCTTTTGTCAGAAGGTAGGCCATTCGGAGGATAGCTGTTGGAAAAAGCAAGGCAAGTGTACAAATTGTGGTGAAATGGGGCACTTTGCGAGAGAGTGCACGAGGTACCGAGGTCAAGCATCCGGGTCAGGAGTTGGTACTAATCAGGGTCAGAAAAGGGATGCCGCTGGGAAGCCCAAAGTTCAAGGGAAGGTTTATGCCATGAATCAACAACAAGCTACCGATGATCCATCCGTTATTGGAGGTATTGTTTCTGTGTCTAATGTGAGCGCACGAGCGTTAGTAGATCCAGGATCATCTCATTCATACATTTCTGTGCAATTTGCTTCCATGTTAAATGCTGCATTCGAGTCTTTACCGTACGTGCTAGAGGTGTCGACCCCTATAGGAGAATGCTTGATTCCTGATCGAGTCTTTCGTGCTTGTGATGTGGTTATTTGTGGTCGTGTCCTTTGTGCGGATTTGGTAGTTCTTCCTATCCAAGACTTTGATGTCATTTTGGGTATGGATTGGTTGAGTAAGTTTCATGCTTTTGTTGATTGCCGTAAGAAAACTGTTACTTTTTCTATTCCCGATGTGCCTAAATTTGTGTTTGAGGCTAGTCCTCTGTGTAGAAGGGTTCGCTTAATTTCTTATTTGAAAGCGAGAAAATTATTGCATAGTGGTTGTGAGGGGTATTTGGCTAGTGTTCTTGATACTAGGAAAGAATCCCCTAGTTTGGATAGTGTTCGGGTAGTTCGGGAATTTCCCGATGTTTTCTCTACCGAGTATGATATGCCTCCCGATCGTGAGATTGAGTTTTGTATAGACCTTTTGCCGGGTACGGCTCCAATTTCGAAAGCACCTTATAGGTTAGCTCCCGCAGAATTGAAGGAATTAAAGGTTCAATTGCAAGAGTTTCTTGATCGAGGGTTTATCCGCCCTAGTGTTTCCCCGTGGGGAGCACCAGTTTTATTTGTACGGAAGAAAGATGGTTCGTTGAGATTGTGTATCGATTACCGGAAGTTGAATCAGGTTACGGTGAAGAATAAGTATCCTCTACCGCATATCGATGATTTATTTGATCAGCTTCAAGGGTCCGTGGTTTTCTCTAAACTTGATTTGAGGAGTGGGTACCATCAGTTGAAGGTTCGATCGGAGGATATTCCGAAGACTGCTTTTCGCACTCGGTATGGTCATTATGAGTTCTTGGTTATGCCGTTTGGGTTGACTAACGCGCCGGCCGTGTTTATGGATTTGATGAACCGGATTTTCCATCCGTATCTTGACTCGTTCGTGGTAGTCTTCATCGACGACATTCTTGTTTATTCAAAATCTCGAGAGGAGCACGAGCAGCACTTGAGGACAGTTTTATCCGTTCTTGCGAGGGAGAAATTATTTGTGAAGTTCAGTAAATGCGAATTTTGGCTCGAGAAGGTGTCATTTCTGGGTCATGTGATTTCGAAAGATGGGATTTCTGTGGATCCTTCAAAGATAGAGGCTATAGTGGATTGGAAGAGACCCGAATCAGTGACAGAGATTAGAAGCTTTCTTGGTTTAGCCGGTTATTACCGAAGATTTATTGAGGGGTTTTCGAGGATCGCTACTCCGATGACTCAGTTGACCCGGAAGAATGTCCCGTTTGTGTGGACCGAGAAATGTGACAAGAGTTTCGAGGAATTGAAGAAGAGGTTGACTACCGCACCGATCTTGACTTTGCCTAATGGAGCGATGGCCTAGTGATTTACAGTGATGCTTCGAAAGAGGGTTTGGGTTGTGTGTTGATGCAGAATGGGAAAGTAATTGCTTATGCTTCGAGGAAGTTGACCCCTAGTGAACAGAATTACCCCACTCATGATATGGAGTTGGCCGCGATAGTATTTGCGTTGCACAAATGGAAGCACTACCTTTACGGGGCGAAGTTTGAGATTTTTACGGATCACAAGAGTTTGAAGTACCTTTTCTCCCAGAAAGAGTTGAACAACCGACAGCGCCGATGGATGGAATTGTTGAAGGATTATGATTGCACGATTTCTTATCATCCGGGGAAGGCGAATGTGGTAGCCGATGCGATTAGTAGAAAGTCTTATGTGGCTTCGATGATGGTTCGTGAATGGAAAATGCTTGAGGATGTTCGAGATTGGTCTCCTCGTGAATCGAGACATGGGGCTATTTTTGCGAATATTAGGGTATCTCCGACCCTAATTCAGAGGATAAAAGAGGCACAGAAAGAAGATCCCGAGTTAGTGAAGGTAATGGGTAAATTGAAGGAAAAGAACTTCGAGGATTTTTCTATTAGCCCGGTGGGAGTGTTGACTTTCCGTGGAAGATTGTGTGTTCCGGATGTTGATGGAATTAAACAGAGAGTTTTAGATGAGGGTCACAAATCGAGGTATACTATTCATCCGGGTAGTACGAAGATGTATCAGGATTTGAAGCAACAATTTTGGTGGATTAATATGAAGAGGGAAATAGCCGAGTACGTTTCGAGGTGTTTAAGTTGTCAGCAGATCAAAGCCGAGCATCAGAGACCCGCGGGACTACTTCAGCCGTTAGAGATTCCCGAGTGGAAATGGGAGCATGTAACTATGGATTTCGTCACGGGACTACCTCGTACCCGTAGGAAGTATGACAGCGTTTGGGTAATAGTGGATAGATTGACCAAGAGTGCCCATTTCTTGCCTATTGACATCAGATATTCGATGGAAAAGCTTGCGACCCTTTATATCGATGAGATCGTGAGATTGCATGGGGTTCCGGTTAGCATTGTGTCAGATCGAGACCCGAGGTTTACTTCTAGATTCTGGAAGGCGTTTCAGGAAGCTTTGGGTACAGATTTGCGATTCAGTACAGCTTTTCATCCTCAGACAGACGGTCGATCCGAGAGGACTATTCAGATTTTGGAGGATATGTTGCGAGCTTGTTCGATAGACTTCTCCGATTCTTGGGATTCACACCTACCGTTAGTGGAGTTCTCTTACAACAACAGTTATTAGGCTAGTATCGAGATGGCACCGTATGAGGCTTTGTATGGAAGAAAGTGTAGATCGCCTATTTGTTGGGATGAGGTTGGTGAAGCGAAGATCGTAGGTATTGATTTGCTTCGGGATTCAGTTGAAAAGGTTAGAGTTATCCGGGATAGATTGAAGACAGCCAGAGTCGACATAAGAGCTACGCAGACAACCGAAGGCGAGATCTTAGTTTTCAGACCGGTGATTTTGTGTTCTTGAAAGTGTCTCCAAAGGTGGGTATTCGTAGGTTTGGGAAGAAAGGCAAATTGGCTCCGAGGTTTATCGGTCCGTTTGAGATTTTGGGAAAGGTTGGACCTCTAGCGTATCGTCTTGCGTTACCGCCATCTTTGGACCGGTTGCAGAACGTGTTCCACGTTTCCATGCTTCGGAAGTATGTTCATGATCCATCTCACGTGTTGCCGAGGGTACCGGAGGATATTGAGTCCGATATGTCTTATGAGGAACGACCGGTTCGGATCTTAGATTCTAAAGTCCAAGAGTTGAGGAACAAAAGCATTGCGTTGGTTCGAATTCTTTGGAGGAATCATAATATCGAGGAGTCGACGTGGGAGCTTCGTGATGAGATCGAGAGGAAATTTCCGTGGCTTTTTGTTTAAGGTGAGTCTCGTTAAAATTCGGGTCGAATTTTCTTTAAGGGGGAGTGAATGTCACGACCCGAAATCTAGGCTCTATTTTATTAGTTATTAAATGATTTTTATTTAATTATTTGCTTATTTAATTATTTAAATTATTATTTATTTAAATATTTATGTGTGCAATTTATGTGTTATAATAATTATGCCTAGCATTTTGTTTGGGTCATTTGGGTTAGTGTGGTATTATTGGGTCTTAATTGTTAGTAGGGAGTGTAGTATTTGTGTGTAGTGTGAGAGAGGGGGCCTAAGTGTAAGTTTTTGAATAATTTCCCTACTCCCCCTCACCTCCCCTCTCCTCCCTCACTCTCCCCATTCTTCTTCCCAGCTCAATCTCTCTCTCTCTCTCTCCAAAAGGTAAGCATTTTTTCTTCTCCTTCTTCTCTCTTCATTTTCTCCATCTTCCTCTTGTAATCTCTCATTTCTTAAAACGTGAACCTTGTTTAGATCGTCGATAGGATCGCGTAGAACCAAAAAGAATCGAATTCCGTCAACTTTCATTATTTTCAAGTAAGTTACTTTTCCCCCATTTTGATGCTAAAATGTTCATATCATGTTTATATGATGTTTGATGTGTTATATTTGAAGTTTGGATGAGTTTAGAATTTATTTGGAATTTATTTGGATTTTGGATTAAAAATGGTGATTTATGAATGTTGGGCTTGATTCTTGATTTTGGGTTGTTAAATGTTGTTGTATGAGTCTTTTAGACTTATTAGTTGTGTTGGTACATTAGTATACTAGTTGGAAGGTTGGATTTTGGTTGAATGTGTTTTGGGTTAAAATTTGGAAGAACAACTATCGTGTTTGAGGGTCTTTTTGGGCGACCGCACATACCATTTTGGGCGGCCGCACAGTCCTCTGAAAGTTTACATTTGTTATTTTGTGTGGTTGAAGAATGCGTTTTGGTCTAAGTCTTGGGTGTCCTCCTAGATGACCTTAGTGAACATTGTAGTACACTCTAGTGATAGAATTGGGTCCTTTGTGATTAAGTTTGTGTTGGAAATTAATTAAGTGTTAATTGTGATTGTTGGAACACTTTAATTGTGCGTGATTGGTACATTTCACTTTCTTGGTGACTACTTGGTATGGTTCCCTACTTTGGAACCTTAAGTTGTTTATTCATGCTAAATTATTATTATTTAGCATTTAAATAGAAGCCCAGCTGGCATATTTGTTGCATCGGGCGATGGGAAAGATTATAATGGCAAAGCCAAGTCCATTACAATGTTGACCATTGTTTTGCCCCCTTCTTTACCCTTTTCCAGATTGGCCTTGGAAAAGTCAAGTTAGCGTTCCTTTGTGAATGTATCTAGCTAACGGGCATGACTTTGTGTCATGGTCCTTGTCCTTTGTGACACTTTTATGGTTATTGGTTCCGGTACCGGGGTTTTCTCTTCGGCTTTCATGCTATTATGAAGATGATGATTTGTTGATTATTGAAGCTGCGCAGCGATCCTTTATTTGGATGTTCCGGTTTGGAAAACCTTGGATATATCCTTTGTTATGTGTTTATTTCCGCTGCTATCTGTTATGTGATAAATGCTATGTGCTATGTGATATTTATTATTGCTTATCGCTTCGTGCATCATAGCATGTCATGTAGTTGCATTAGTAACTTATTGAGATTTATCGCACCCCCTTTTCTTTTATCTTTGTTTTTCCTTAACCTCCCCCCCCCCCAGGTGCTAAGGATTAGTCTCGCTGATCACGAGAAAGAGGACGTCGAGTGTGGATCCATTCTTTTGGGGAAGGTTGTTATAGGTTGGTTTACATTATGTAAATGTGTAACCTTTTTGGGGTATTTGTACCAAACAATGACGTCACTAAGAATTGTATGTTTGTATTTTGTTGGGCATAAACTTGTGGAAGTTTATGATAGTTGTATTTGGTTTTTATCAAACTTGGTCTTGTAAAACTTTGGATCATTACCTTTTGGTATCAAATGAAATTTTTAACTTCAGTATTTCTCAGTTTTGGTTTTAGAGTCGACGTCCAGATCGCGGTCTCGGGCCCGCGGGGTCCGGGGTCGCGACATACCGTACCTACTTTGAAAATTTGGTCGGTACACGGTATGAGTATTTGACTTTGGTTGTTATACCAAGTACCAACATTATTTAAAAAATGTGTTACATTATTAATTATATACTCATATGACCTTTGATTGGTTGAGATGTATATTTAATTTCTTATTTAAAGACAATAATTTTTCCATTACATGTATTTCTATGTGAATGTTCCTCACAAGTCAAGTTATAAAGATCTCCAGTAAATTGATTTAATTTCTATTGTATAATAAACTTGTAGTGCATGTTTGCTTTTACCATTTTTAAATGCATGGTTCACCTTTTGTTCTTTATATTTTTTACTAATTAATGGAAAATGCGAAAAATTGTTCAAATAACATTTGATTTTTATTTATTTTTTTATTTAGTACTTCAATTCATACTTGGTAGATTACCACGTACCGACCGTACCAACCGAGTACCAATCGTACCAATAAGTTAGTATACCGATTTTGGTGGTTGGTAATGGTATGCATTTTCTTGTACCATGTTTAATTTGGTTGGTACACTGTATAGGCAAAATACACTTGGTATACCAATCAATCCACTCCTACAATAAAGGCCAAATCACTCACTTTTCTCCTTTCAAAAGGAGCAATTCCCTTCAACTGTTCCAACCATTAACACATACTTGAGAAATGATAATTATACCATTAGAAAGTCATGCTATATGCACATGACTGTTTTTTCGTTAAAAAACTAACAATTTCTTTAGTTTTCATATCAATTTGCAACAAATGACAAACACAGTAATCAGGTTGCAACATTTACAAACACGGGAACCAAATTGCAAAAGTGATACAAACGCAGGTTACCAAATTGCAATTAACCATTAATTTCAAATTACTAATTTTGGCAAATGTGAAGATAAACACAAAGTACAGTGGCAAATTTTATAATTTTCTCAAAAAATAGTTTATAATATTTTATTTAAAATATTGTAAAAAATAGGCTAAAATAATTATAGTGGTTATTTGTCAATTTTCCTCACTTTTATGTCTTAATTTTAATTTTCCCTCTTATATTTAGGTTTATTTATTCTTTTTATTTTCCCATTATGTCTAACCGTATTAATATAAAGGGGGCATTTTTAGACTAACAATTTAAACTGTACGGGTGATATTGTAATTTCGAAAGAAACTCGTTGTGTTTTCCATTCATTTTCGTTAGTTTTTTAACAGTTCGTCCAAAAGTACACCTGATTGCACAAAAAAAAAAAAAAAAAAAAAAACACACACATTAAGTAACCAAATCGTACCAAACACAAATTGGATAGCCAATTGAAATATCGTGACAAACTCATTTAATTAAATTGCAATTTGCGGAATAGTCTGCACACAAAATAAATAACTTTGTGAACGTAACTGAAACAAATTTAATACATGTTTTTTATTCTTTTGTCGCAAACAACATCATTTTTTCCAAATATAAACGTTCCCTATAAATAGAGTACAATAATGTGTATTTCTTTCGTCTCACTTTAAATTATAAAAGAGCTGGTCTCTCATGAGAACATTCACTTTATTCTCATGAATGATAACAATTGCAATTGGGAATTTGGAGAAATTATGAGCAATTTTGTGCGAAGTAGAGGATGAATAGGCTTGCTCCTGAATTCACAAAAAGCGGATATTTTTCCAGCCTTTCGAGTAACACCTCAACCCGGAGTTCCCGCGGAAATGCCCTACCTTTGAGTGTGGTTTGAATGTATTTCTTTCCTGATGTAAACCAACGATTCAGCCTAACGTCCCCAATTTGACAATGGAATTCTGTCAGTTTTTCAAAGAGGGTTTCCTGTATAGCGACCTGTGCTTCACCCAAAATATTTCACGTGGCAGCGAAATCTAAAAAAATTATAAAATATTTTTATTCAAAAAAATTATTTGGATGTTTTTTCGTCCATAAAAAATAATACTTATTATAACTAGATGTAACAATTGATTTATTTATATGTAACATTGTTTATATGTAACATTGTTTATAAGTAAATGTAACACCTGTTTTACAAAAAAAATCATGCATTTTACTCATTTTTTAACTGTAATACTAACTACAATTACGTGTAATACTAACTATAACTAAGGCCTTATTTGGCACATGGGAATGAGCAGGTAGGAATGGTGGGAGTTAGAAATTTCCATACCCATGTTTGGCTCTAATTATCTCTAAGTTAAAGAATGTTCATTAAATTACCACTATTAGGTAACCCGTGATTTGCACGGGAATCTATTCCGTGCATGTTTTTGTATTTTTCTTTTGTGATGTTTTTAATTGATTAATTAACATAATAATTTTATTTGAAAATATATGTATATTTTAAATTAATCAAAATATTTTCATAGCTTTGGTTGTACATAGTTGTAATAAATATTTTTTTAATTAACTCAGAAGTACATTTAAGTTTGTTGTATGAATATTTCAAAAAACTTAGTAACTATTATGATTAAATAATATAATTAATAGTAATAGTTAATATATATTGTAACAATTATGATTAATTAATACTATAAATAATAATAATAATTAACTTATATAGTAACTATTATAGTTAACAATTATATTTAACTATTATAATTAACTAATACTATTGATAGTATTAGTTAATTATATTAGTTAATTATTACTCCCTCCGTCCCGTCCCGGAGTAAGAGTCCTACCACTCATTTGCGTGGGGATTAAGAAATGATGGAAGTAAAGTAAGTGTTGTGAGTGTAAAAGTAATTTAGGAGAGAGAATGAGTGGGAGTGAATAATAAGTTGATTAGTGTTGTGAGGAATTTTTTTTCAAATAATTCCCTTTTGAATCCATATGTACCAGAATGACCATAGGGAAAATTTATGTACCAAAATGACCACTTTGAGAGAAGTGGGCATTGGTAGCGCCTTTTTTGTTTGAAGTCGGCATTGCAATGCCGACTTAGGCCATTTTTGAAACCCAATTTGAAAAAAAAAAAAAAAAAACCTAAAGTCGGCATTGCCAATGCCGACTTTAGGCCTTTTTTTTTTTAATTGGGTTTCTCACATTTATATTTATTTGCCGGCGATACGAATTGGGGTTAAAAAATTAAAACGCCCGTTTTTAAAATACCCTGCGGCTGCAAAACTCCCATCAATCTCGTTTGTGATTCTTCCTGCAGCAGATAGGTCGTCGTCTACTCGGGCATGTTTCTCGGCTTCACAGATCCACCGACGGAATTCTAAAAACTGAATTCGCAAATTGGACTTTGTTTCTTTTGCTTTCTAGATTTCCAAATTGAAATTTTAAATTGGATTATTGGAGAATAAACTCCAATTTTCGAAACCCAAAATATAGATTACAGAGGGAGTACGAAACTGAATTTGCAAATTGATTTAACCCTCCACAATGACTGTGTAACAAATAAGTATACTAGCCATAATTATTTTTTTGATCTTGGGTAATTTGGTTAGATTGATTTTGTGAACCTAAAAAGGATTAGTAACTGATTGTGCCTTATTTTCATTAGTCAGAAACAACTACAGAAAATTGCTCTGGAGTCCTAACTCCTAAATGAATCGCAAGAGCAGAACAGAACGGATCGCAGAAGGGTAACCCCAATTCGTATCGCCGCAGATAAATATAAATGTGAGAAACTCAATTTGAAAAAAAAAAAAAAAAAACCCTAAAGTCGGCATTGGCAATGCCGACTTTAGTTTGTTTTTTTTTTGTTTTTTTTTTAAATTGGGTTTCAAAAATGGCCTAAAGTCGGCATTGGCAATGCCAACTTAAAACCAAAAACGGCACTACCAATGCCGATTTCTCTCAAAGTGGTTATTTTGGTACATAAATTTTTCCTAGTGTCATTCTGGTATATATGGATTCAAAAGGGAATTATTTGGAAAAAAAAATCGTGTTGTGTGTATAAAATTAAGTAGGAGAGAGAATGAGTGAGATGAATAGTAAAGATTCTTTGCCATTTTAGAAAAGAGACTCTTACTCTGGGACCTACCAAAATAGAAAATAAGACTCTGACTCTGGGACGTAGGGAGTAATAGGTAACTATTATAGTAACTAACTATTACTATTATAAGTATTATTTACTATAGTAGTTAACTATAATAGTTACCTATTATAGTAACTATTACTATTATAAGTATTAGTTATTATAGTACTCCGTAGTTAACTATAATAGTTACCATATACAATAACTAATAATATTAGCTAATACTATTAGCTAAGAAAAAGAATTTGAAAAGTCTCTTATTTATAAGAGTGGTATTGATGTGGCAACACCAAATGTAACTTTTCTCTAAGACTTGTCTATGTGGCGACACAATGGCTCTCCTCACCAACTTTAATATATATATATATATATATATATATATATATATATATATATATATATATATTTGGTTCAAATGTCTAGTTTCATAATAATGAAATTTTAAATATTTTACAAATATATTATTAAATAAATATATAATAGCTCTTAAAATTGTATGAAAAAATTAAAATAATATTAATATTTGATTGGAGTTCACTTATTTTTAACTATATAAAAAATGGGTAAATTATAAAATACTCCCTCCGTCCCAGACCAATGGGCACAGTTTGACTTTTTTGGTCAACTGGGTCTATCATTCACCATAATTTTATGAATAACCAGATATCTCTATATAATTTTAAAAATTGATAATTATAGTATTTCTAATAGTGAAACAATAACAATTTTTAGAATTTTATAGAGATATTTAGATATTCATATAATTATGGTCAAAGATTGACTCAGTTGACAAAAAAAGTCAAACTTTGCCCATTGGTCTGGGACAGAGGGAGTAGGGCCTAGAATCCTCGTAGTAGTGCCAGTTAAGGGTCTGATGTCCAAAATTTAGCGAAGTTGGGCCTGACATGACAACTTTTGATCAAAACAGGGCTTTTAAACGGAATCCGTTAGAAAACCTGGTTAAGTTGTTTGTGTCTTTCATACAATGGTACTTAGATGTTTAATATTGTTCACTTTACCCCTTCCATCCACTTAACTTTACAAATTTTGACGAAACTGATATATAATACTCCCTCCGTCCCAGAGTAAGAGTCCCACCCCCAAATCTCATGCTTATTAAGAAAAGTGCTTAAAGATGAATAAACAATTGCAAGTGGGTAGAAATCAGAAAAGAGCGAGTGTAAAATTACATTCTACTCCTATAGGTCAAGACACACAAGGAGAGGTTTTTCTGTAAATATATCAACTTTATAATTTATAAAAGACATTATTCAAATTTTGCCATTTTAGGAATAGGACTCTTACTCTGGGACGGACTAAAAAGGAAAATAAGACTCTTACTCTGGACGGAGGGAGTAATTATTAATATTCAAATTAGAGCTATTATTATTTTCTAAAATTAAAATTATTAAAGAAAAAACTATAAAGAAAAAGGAAAACCATAAAAAAAAGTTCGACAAAGAAAAAAAAGGGTGTTGTTATACACACCCGTAAAACCTATGAATACACCCGTAAGGCTAAATTCACCCCTCAACAATAAAACAAACTCATTAAACTTCCTATTATACCCTTCAGCCCTAAAAAATAAAACAATAATCAACTCATTCACACACCCAATCCACATCAATTTGTTTTGGGTTTACTATCTCTCTCTCTAAGTGTTCTTCCAACCTAGGTTTTATCTTTCTCAAATCCTTTTAACTTCTTTCCAATTTTGAAAGTTAATTGAAGAATAGATATTCAAGAATCAAACCAAGGCACGAATCCATGTAATGTTGAAAAATCTGAGTAAAAACTTGAAATTTACGGCCACCCACCACCGAAAATTATGCCACGGTTCGGCAGACCAGGGCTGAACTTTTTGAGATTGAAGGTTTGTCATGTTTCTATTTTGAATCAAGATGTGGGTATTGTATGGAGATGGGTTGTTGACTTGTGATTTATATATATATATATATTTGAAACTAGGGGATAGGCGGTGGCGGTGTGATGGGGCAGTGGTGGTGTTTCTATGGTAGTAATGGGGAAGCTTAGCTGGAAGGTGGAGTTGGGTAATGGTGTTGATTTTGAAATAGGGAGCGGTGGAGTGGAAGTTGAAAGACATGGTGAAGAAGAAGCAAAAAATAGAAAGGCTGTTGGTGGGTGGCATAGTGGTGGTGTGGTAGCAGCAGAAACGACATGGTGGTGGTCAAGGTTTGTGGTAGCTATGGTGGAGAGAGTAATTGCCAACTATAATCGCTTCAATTAACTGAGTTAGGTTTCTTTTTTATCCTTTAATGGATGGAGGGGGTATAGTGAATTTTTTTTATAACTTTATGTGTGCCATGTGCATGGCACATGTGGTTTAACTAGGTTTTCTAACAAATTCTGAAAAAGTTGTCACGTCAGGCTCCATTTCGCTAAATTTTGGACGTCTGGCCCTGGCACCACTACGAGAAGTTTAGGCCCTATTTCGTAATTTACCCTAAAAAATTGTGCCAAGAAAGGATTCTGTTTTAGTTTTAGTGGACAGCCATCATGTAAATCGTCAACATATTTGGATTATTAGATGTGAGCCCATATTGAGCCCTTTTAGACCGAGCCCATAATAAGTGTCTCTGGTTTTTTATTATTCTCATTTTATTTTATTTTTAATATTTCAAGAGGGTAGGTAGGTGTTATGAAAAACAAGTTTTTTTTTTTTTTTTTTTTGCCATATGGAATTTCTAAAAACCATTTCTTAATAGACAAACACTTATATGCCGCTCCATGGGTATTTGTTCCGCTGCTTCTCGCATCAACTTGCTCCGCTATAGCCGACCGCCGGATCCAGGCCTCCCACTTCCCAGATCGCGACACGTGTCATCTTTAAAAAAAAAACTTCAATAACTTTAGAATGCTATATCTTGAGATTTATAAGTCGGATTTTTTTAAACAAAATACCATTGTGTTCATCTCGATGAGACGAATAATACTACATAGGTCATGATATGGTTTTTAAAAAAAAAAAATATTTTTTTAACATACAAAACAAGTGAGCTGCTCGTCATAATAAAATGTAACACTTTCTTATGAAGAAAGTAACAGTTTGGTCTTAAAAAAAGTAACACTTTTTGTTGTAAGATGTAACAACAGTTTCGCAAATAATATAAATAATTTTTGTGATTAGAAAAAGTAATAATTGAATGTAACACAGTGCATATATGATTGTAATATGTTATATAGATGAATGTAATAGTTTTATAGAGTAAATGTTACGTTTTTTTCTTTAAAAAAAGAGTAAAAATTCATGTATATAAGCGGTTTTGTATTTCAATTGAATGTAAAACCCTAGAAAAGTGTTACAATTGAGAGAATAAAGGTTACGTTCATTTATTATAAAATGTAACATTAGTTTAGTTGTCAATCTTATGTTATCTTTAATCTATTTCATCAAAATTGTGGTACATGTTTTAGAGAAAAAAAAAGTGTTACATATGAGAAAAAAGTGTTACATTTCTTATATAAAAAGTGTTACATCTTGGTATAAAAAGTGTTACTTCTGTTGGCGAGTAAAAAATGGCGGGAAAAAAAGTTGGGGGAAAAAAAAGAAGGAATTTGGCGGGAAACGGTCGCACGGCGTGCGACCGTCGCACAACAGTCCAGCCCATCTTAATATTATAGATGCAAGTATTAATATTACAAAATGTCAGACATTGTCCCCAAAGGAGTGACCAGTGGTAAAGTCAAGCCTCACCCTCGATGAGCGCTAGAGTTCGATCCCTCTCCTAGCCTCCTTATGGCGTGGACATCATAAAAAAAAATGTCAGACATTCATATTGTCATTTATAAACATTGAAACTGTGTCAGTGCTTTTGTTACAAAGTATCTTTCATTTATAATGACATTTATGAACATTAAAACTGATGCTTTTAATTAGGGATGGCCAAAACCGGTTCCGGGCCCGGTTCCGGTTCGGAACCGCCGGTTCCGGTTCGTCAAATGGGTGACCCTTAACCGGCCCGCACTTACCCCGGTTCCGGTTCCGGTTTGGCACAATACGGTTCCGGTTCGGTCCGGTTCCGGTACGGTTCCGGTCCGGTTCCGGTCCTCTCCTTTAAAATTATTGAAAAATAAGGGATTTTCGGTACGGTTCCGGTTCCGGTTCCGGTCCGGTTCGGCATATATGTGACCCTGAACCGGCCCGCATGCCTTGCGGTTCCGGTTCGTCCGGTTCCGGTTTCCTCCCCGGTTTGCTCCGGTTCCGGGCTTTTCCGATCCGGTTCCGGTCCGGTTTTCCGGTTCCGGTCCGGTTCCGGTCCGGTTTGGCCATCCCTACTTTTAATAACTGTTAGCGGCAGTATCAAAAAGTGCATGCGTGAGTTAAAGAATGTCATTGGCAATATTAATAGTCTTAACGTGTTCAATAAGTTCCGTTTATTTTTAAAAACTGTCACCGCACGCTATTAAATAAGCGACCGTTATTTACAAGAATGACATCGTCTATTTTAAAACAAGTGTTATTTACAAAAATGTTATTGCGCATTTTAGACACTAACTTTTTCGGATTAGAAAAAATGCATTTTTTTCATAGATTTTCATCTTTTAAAAAGTTTAAGGTTTATTTTTAAAAACTTGATTTTATGAATCTCTTAGTATTGGATATACATAAATACATCTACTATCCAATTTATAATTTTTGTATTTCCTTGAGTATACGTTGTAAATTTTAAATGTGAAAATTCATTGACATTTCTCTTTTTTTTTTTAAACGAAAAAAAATTATCAATTGATTTAATAAAATTAAAACTCTAGACGATGGCGTTCGATGGCGCTCCACAACAGTCAAAGGCTCATCCGAAAAATAAGAATTTCTACGATTTCGTGCAATTGTGAACAAAATTTTGGCACAATAAAATAACTTAATACATCTGGAACAATGTCTAACCCTAAGTCAGATCTCCAAAGAATGTCCTTATGAACAATAACATGCAACGCCCAAATGTTTATCTAAGAAAAACTTGGATACGGCTATCACCAGCTTTCAAAAAAAAAAAAAAAAGGGTAAGAATTTGCCTTTGAAAGCTTGACAAAGCAACACATTTTTGTAGGCAATAAGTGTCAAACCAAGCATCAAAGTATATTGCAACAAGAACAAATACAAACAATATACGAAGACTCTCAACAAGAAGAAAAGGCAAAGACTCTTGACAAAGGAGAGAGACGAAAACTATCATCAAATGGGAGAAAACAAATAATATCAGAAGGAATGTAAAAACTGTACGATCTGAAAAATGGTAGATAACAAATTATTTTTGTAGCGGATGTTTGATTGACGCTTGAACGTTCCCGAAGATTGAAACTACAAGAAACAAATCTCTCATCCATAGACGTTGTCGGTTGTACCGATCGATTTATTGTTGAAAAACACAAAATCTCTCGTAATTTAAATATTAATCATCTGTAACAATATTGTGAGAAAATAAATAAGATGCTGGAGAAAAAACATATGGAAATGAAGAAGGACAAAGGAAAAGTTTTTGACATTTCTCTTTGAAAAATAGACTTACATTATGCATAAAGTATAAAATGGATACTCATGGAATTGTCTCACTTTAATTTTAGCGGTTGATTCAATTAAACTCTAACAAGAATTTTTTTTTTGGAAAACTAGTTTCTCCATAAGTTATAAAAAGTCATGTTTTTATAGGGGTTAAAGTTTAGGGTTTAAGGCTTAGGTTTAAAGGGTTAAAAAGTTGACTTTTTATAACTTATGGAGGAACTAGTTTCCCCCCAAAACCAACTCCTCTAACAAACAGTTTTGAAAGTTTTTTTCATCTACATAAAGTATTGAAAATTATTTTTGATATTTTATTGTTGATAACTGAAACGACCCGAGCCAGCAGGCTCGACCCGCTACATAAGCATCACACACTGGCCCACTGCGCACAAACAACTTAGGTCCACTTGGCTTACCACAGGCCCACCCAAAAGTCCATGGATATGTTGGTGCCCAATGGTAGTCTTGTGGTACTTAAGTACCACTCCAACTTTTATTTCGCACTCCATGTGGGATATCACAAAAACAATAATAATTTATCAAATTTAATGAGAAAAATCAAATTTTCATTGTTATTTTTTCGAAACGCAATAGAATTGACAGTTAAAATCAAAGTAAAATTATTTTTAGAGAAAGAAGGAGTATTTGTCACATTAATTGAAAATTGATATATACTCCCCCGCCCCATAACTATTTGTACAAATTTCCATTTTGGATATCCCATTGATAAGTTACATTTTCCTAAAATGGTAAAGAATCTTTACTATTCCTCTCACTCATTCTCTCTCCTACTTTACTTTTATACTCACAACACCAATCAATCTACTATTCTCTACCCCGCTTTCTCTCTCATACGTCACTTTTCACATTTACAACAACTACTCACTACTATCATTCCTTAATTCCTATGCAAAACCCATTTTATCCACATAATTATGGGATAGATGGAGTATACATATATAAGAGTACAAGTGATATTTTCTTTTGCAAAATTTCACTCCGCTTAAAAGTGGAATGAGAAAAATCATCTACATCTTTCACTACTTTCTACACATTTAATAATTATATTATATTATTATAATAAAACAACGTACTTAAAATGTCTATAGAATCATAATCAATTATTACTATAAATATTTCAAAACATCATCCACTCTACAAACTATTAGTTTTGTGAATTGCTTTCAAAAGACAAGCCCTAAAATTTCATAGAATAGCAAAATTGCAAATTGCTTTCAAAACATAAACCCTGAAATTTCATTGAATAATACTTCCTCCGTCCCATAACAAATTTTTCATTTTGTCATTTTAAGTGTTCCATTGGAAACTCCAACCTACTTAAAAAGGAAAAGATTCCCTCTATTTTTTTTCTTCTTCCACTCACAACAACTGTCAACTTATTATTTTTCTTTCCACTTTCTCTCTTTCCATCTTACACCGCCTATTATTTTTTTTAAATTTGTTTTTAATATTGAGAAAATTTTGGGGGAAACTAGTTCCTCCATAAGTTATAAAAAGTCCTGTTTTATAAGGGTTAAAGTTTAGGGTTTAGGGTTTGGAGTTTAGAGTTTAGGGTATAGAGTTTAAGGGTTAGAAACAAGACTTTTTATAACTTATGGAGGAACTAGTTTCCCCCAAAACCTACTCTTTAATATTTTATGAGAAGGTTGTTATGGGGCGATATAATGCAACTACTACTAAATTATATGTTTTGAACAGTTAAAAGTCGGTAGAAGATATTATCCATAGTACTTATACATGCATGTGCCCTTGTGCCTTTCATCCACTAGAGCTGTCCGTCTTTTCCTCCTTTTCAGTTCAATCTCACAGTCAAAGAAAACATCAATTTCTCATTCGAACAAAATAATGAAAAGGATAACAAAATACTAAAAACGAATTCAGATGAGATAATTGCATAAAAAACCTTGTACAAGTTTTGCCGTTGCAATTTAAACCTCTAACAGAAATAAATATCATAAAAAATCTTGTACATAAATTCTTGTTGCAATTTGAACATTCTTCCAGTTAACTAGTTAAATATAGTTTCAAAACACGCACTTTGTAGGAAATCAAGAATAGGTATTTTCTCATATAGAATATCAAATTAGGGTTTTTCCCTCTTGTCCTCATTGTCGTGGAAAACCCGTATATATGGAGTACAATCATGTTACTTAAGGAAAGAATCCTATTCTAAGGAAACAAAATAACTGAGTAAATAACTGAGTCCTATTCTTATTCTAATTATTTGTCTTCACACCCTCCCTCAAGTTGAGCATGGGGATTAAATATGCCCAACTTGCTAATAAGAAGATCAAACTGTTGTTGTCCAAGAGCTTTAGTGAAAATGTCGGCCAACTGCGTTTTGGTGGAGACATAGCAGGGAAATATGAGACCGTCAGAAACCGCATCATGAACAAAGTGACAATCCACTTCAATGTGTTTCGTACGTTCATGAAAGACGGGATTTTTGGCAATATGGAGAGCCGACTGACTGTCACAAAAGATTTTAATTGCTTTAGAATGATGAACACCCAAGCTTAACAACAATCCCTTCAACCATTTTAATTCACATGTAAGAGCTGCCATAGAACGATACTCAGCCTCGGCAGAAGAACGTGATACAGTAGATTGTTTCTTTGTCTTCCATGAAATGGGAGAATGACCAAGAAACACAAGCCAACCAGAAAGAGAACGCCTAGTAATAGGACAAGCGGCCCAGTCCGAGTCACACCAACCTTGTAGCGTAAGGTCACTGTCAGCCCGAAGAAGAATGCCCTGACCAGGTGTACCTTTGAGATAACGAACAACACGTATCACAGCATCCCAATGTTCTTTACGAGGTTCCTTCATGAACTGAGAAAGGATATGGACAGAGTATGCCAAGTCTGGCCGTGTAACTGCTAAGTAGATAAAACGACCAACTAAACGGCGATAGCGTTCAGGATCATCCAAGAGATCACCAGTAGCAAGACCAAGTTTATGATTGGGTTCAATAGGGAATCCAGAAGGCTTCGCGCCCAAAAGACCAACCTCAGAGATAATATCTAAAGTATACTTGCGTTGACAAAGGAATAGGCCAGAAGAACTACGAGCGACTTCAATGCCCAAGAAATATTTCAGAGAGCCAAGATCTTTCATCTTAAAGCAGTCACACAAGTACTTTTTGAAAGACTGTAAAGCAGCGAAATCGTTCCCAGCGATAATAAGATCGTCAACATACACAAGAACATTTATATGAACGGAACCCCTCGTAAACGTGAAAAGAGAGTAATCGGAATAAGACTGCAAGAAACCATAGTTTTTCAAGGAGGCCACCAACTTGGCAAACCAACACCGAGGAGCATGTTTCAGGCCATAAAGAGACTTACGGAGACGACATACCATATTAGGCTGAGAGGTATTGAAACCTGGAGGAGGTTTCATGTAGACTTCTTCTTGAAGATCGCCATGCAGAAAAGCATTGTGAACATCCATTTGATGCAGTTCCCAATTCTTTGAGGCAGCGATAGCAAGAAAAGCCCGTACCGTGACCATTTTAGCCACAGGAGCGAAAGTTTCAGTGTAATCAATACCTTCCTTCTGATGATTGCCAAGTACGACCAGTCGAGATTTAAGCCGTTCAATTGCCCCATCAGAATTATATTTGATCCGATAAACCCACTGACTGCCTACAGCACGTTTGCCAGGAGGTAAATGTACCATAGACCAAGTACCATTATCTTCCAAGGCACGTATTTCTTCTTGCATAGATTTCTTCCACCCATCTTGGGATATGGCCTCTTTAAAAGACCGAGGTTCGGTGTCGGAGGTTATAGCTGCAATAAAGTTACGATATTTCACAGAGAAACTGGCACAATTTATATAGTGTGATATGGGATAAGGAGTACCTGAGGAATCGATTGGAGTGGGTTGTGTAGGGGATGGACTTGGAGCAATAGCTGTGTGAGCAACATAATCCTGAAGAAGAACGGAGGGAGCCTTTTTACGCATACCCCTCACTAAAGCTTCAGACTCGGCAGGAGAACAATCAGACAGAGGAGCGGACGGTAATGGGATCGAAGCAGATGGTACCGGCGCTGAAGTTGTATCCTCGGGCATGACTGTGATATTTTCTGAAACAGTTGTAGGTACAACAGCCGCTGGTACAACAGGTAATGCGTTGTCCTCCATATTTGGGTAATCAAAGAAGGCAAATTCAGCCTCGTGATCAAGAGTGTCAACCGAATCAGAGATATGTGGGACAGTATTAGGATCACTATAAGGGAAGATATGCTCAAAAAACTTCACATCCCGGGAGATAAAGAATTTCTTCGTCTCGAGGTCAAATAACTTCCACCCCTTTTTACCCAAAGGATAACCCACAAATATGCATTTTCGACTCCGACTAGAAAATTTATCTCCTTTTGCTTTCTGATTATGTGCGTAACACAGAGAACCAAATACTCGAAGAGAGTCAAAAAATGGTAACTTTCCAAACAGAACCTCATAAGGAGTTTTATTACCTAAGATGGGTGTAGGGGTTCGGTTAATTAAATGAGCAGCAGTGAGAACCGCTTCACCCCAAAAGAAAATAGGCAAATGAGCTTGAAACCGAAGTGCCCGAGCAACATTGAGAATATGGCGATGTTTTCGTTCGACACGCCCATTTTGTTGTGGAGTACCAACACAAGAAGTTTGAAACAAGATGCCAGAGGAGAAAAAATAATCAAGCATGCAATTAAACTCAGTCCCATTATCAGACTGCACTATTTTGATCTTTTGAGAAAACTGCCGATCAACCATTGCAATAAAAGCCATAAACATACGGAAAACCTCAGTTTTATCTACTAATAAATAAATCCAAACAGCACGTGAATAATCATCCACCAAAGTCAAAAAATATCGTGCACCACAAGAAGAGGAATGAGTGTATGCACCCCATAAATCACAATGTACTTTCTCAAATATTCTGGTGGACTTATACTCACTATTAGGAAAACTATCTCTAGTATGTTTGGCGCGAAAACAAGTATCACATGCCTTATTTAAACTACCAGAAATATGACTAGCTGGAGGAAGAAGCTTTACTATTCTCTCAGAAGGATGCCCCAAGCGACGATGCCACAGATCTAACGAAGAAGATGAGCCCGTAACTGAAGCATGATGTGCTGAAACTGTAACGCCCATCCTATTTCTTGTTAAATATTTGACCTATTTGTTAAATACTTGAACTTGCATATTATATGCTAGTTTTACTTGGGTTAATTTATTAACTGCTTTAGAATGTTAAGGTGGTTAAATGTTTAGTTTTGACTTTTGGGTCATTTGTGAAAATTTGACTTTAGGGGTCTTTTTGTCAAAAGTGAAACTTGAGGGGCCTAAGTGTCATTTTTGAAACTTCCAAGTATAAACTTGTTGGCTTTCTTCTCTGGGTCATTTCTCCCCAAAATCATTACGCTCTCTCTGTTTGCAAAAGCTAGGGTTAAAAGTTTATCCTATTCTCGACTCCTCGAGTTTAATTATCCCTCCGTTCTTGATTCTGATCCCGGATTAATATTCGTGGCGTTGAATAGAGCGTTCCAGGCCGAACAGAAATAAGTTTGGGTCAACTTGAATTTTGACTAGGTAAGTTATTAGCTCCCCCTTGCTTGTAATAACATGCATAAATGTTATTCTCGATATTTGTAAATGTTAATTTCGTGTTTGGGATGATTTTTGTGGTACTTGTAAATCTGGGACAAAGGGAGTAAAAACCCTACTGAGTAAAAATAATGAAAGAACCTAAAATAGTGGTTTAAGCTTGTTAGGTACCCCTGGGTATGTATAATGGTTAATGAAAAGTTACTCCTACGCTTGGGACGGAGAATTGTTAAGTTTGAACTCAGGGGAAAACTACCAAATTGTACCGAGCACGGTCGTGTGCCTTTATTTGGCACGGTCGTGCCAAATATCGCCTTTAGGCAAATTTCCTCGACAGTGTTAGCACGGTCGTGCCGAAAATTAGTTTTGTGTGAGAACTCTCGACCTTGATGGCACGGTCGTGCCATTTTTGCACGCGCGGTCGTGCCAAGTGGGAATTCTGATTTTCCTTCTCGAATTGTTTCCTCCATAACTTTCTATAGGAAAGTCGGAATCAAGATCCGAAAGAAGCTGAATAACCTAGACTCAGAGGGCTATTCAAAGACTAAATTAATGAGGTTTTAAGGTAATTGTCTAGAGCACCTAGATAGATGTTTTAGGACATTGAACTTAAGTATAAGAGTAGTAACTCTTCTTTATGTCTTGAAAGTGCTATGAACAAGCACTAATGTGTTATACTTGTTGTGAATCCAATGATTGTGCACCTTAGAGGCATTAGCATAAGGTCTTAGACTTGAACATCCTAAGAATAGGATTGGGATTTTGTAAGAGTAAATGTATAACTCTTATACTTGTTTGAATGTCCAAAGATTGGGATATAACTTGAAGTATAAGACATTAAAATCTTGTACGTGACTTGAACATCCAAAGAATTGGATTATAATTTGAAGTATAAGATAATAAAATCTTGTACATGACTTGACACCAATACATATGTATGGTAGTGAACTTGAAAGTGCTATGAACAAGCACTAATGTGTTTGAGACATGTTCTTGTTGTGTATATGCAAACATTGCATACATTTGCTTGATACAAGGTGACTTCTTGATTACTTGAAGCATGTTCCTTGTTGAGCTAGTCCACTACTTTTGGATTAGTTATTCTCCCGTTGTTCAAGTAAATATCTACTTGTACTTTCTTGTGTGAGTCCAGCTGGTTCTCCTTGCTTGTTCGAAAATGTATAGGTTCACGCTTGTCGCGAGAGCTGGGGTTTAAGTGACAATCGGGTCCCTATGTATTTCTGCCCGACCCCTTACTACCGGCCATAGTAAGGACATAGCTTCCTTAGTTGGAGCAATAAGCCTGACTTAAGTGAATGCTAAACTCCCGTCCTGAACACCTCGTGAATAATCATGAGTACTGATATTGAGAATGACACTGGTTACCGGGTCTTTTGATATATACTGAATAATCAGTTCCTGTTATTGATCGTGATTGTCAAAGTAATACAAGCTTCGACAACAATGGTATTCTTGGGAGGAATAAGGAAGGAACCAATATCCTTATAACTTGCTTGATTAGCTTTATGTGCTATTTGATGAGTGGATTATCCTCTCATATACTTGTTACTTGATGATACTTGAGATATGATTATTTGAGTATCTACTTGAATTGCATGATAACATGTCATGTAGTTGCATCTAATAGCTTACTGAGATTTATCTCACCCTTTATTTGCTTCCCCCCAGGAAAGGAAGGATAGTGCGCAGTGAGGCTCGACATAGTTGGGAGCTTGCTTCGCAGGTCGTGATTATTTTAGGGCTTGTGTCCTTTTACACTTGGTGAGGACGATGTATTGGGTTGTATAACTCCTTATTTTGGGGTAGACAGTCTTGTTCAGTTCTTGTTGTCACTAGACATCTTGTATAGTACTCTTAATGCCAGCTTATGTGCTAGGCATGTTTCCGCTGTGTATGTATTAAGTTTGGTTTTAAATTTTCTTGTCTAGAACTCGTGTTGTGAGCTAGTATAGCTCTTTACTCTAGAGTATATATATCATGTCAGTTTGTTAAACGAAGGTCATTAAGTTTCTTGTTAAGTTTCTTGTTTCTCGTTAGGCACTCCCATCCAGGTTCGAGGTTCTATTAGGGGATCCCGGGACCTGGGGGCGTGTCAGAAACTGGTATGTGAAAATAGTATAGTCCATCCCGCCTAACACCCATTCCAATCAGATTCCTCGACGGGTCCTGTACAGCACACATAGAGGAGTTAAATTGGACAGTGCAATGAATATCATCCGAAAGTTGGGAAACTGAAAGCAGGTTACAGCTTAATTTAGGAATAAAAAGAACACGAGAGAGAATAATAGTATCCGTCAAGCGAACAGATCCTTCTTGATGAGCCAAAACAGAAGACCCATTAGGTAAACCAACGGGACATGGTGGTATAGGTCGAGAAGTAAGAAAACAAGATGCGTTCCCGGTGACATGGTTGGAAGCGCCTGTATCAATTATCCATGAAGTCGAGTCAAACTTACCATGGAGACGATCATTCGGGATTGGAGAATTACCAACAAGACTTGCCAAAGCCTTCCATTTCTCGGCTTTGAAGGACGCTGAAGAGGGGGCAGAAGTGGAACCTATGGCTGCTGCTCCAATACTAACTGGTCCACGATCCGGTGCAGGTGTTGTTGTGGAGCTGCTGCGAGAAGGTCCTCTGCCTCGACTAGATTGTGAGCGACCACCACGTGAAGAAGACTTGTTGCGTTGGTCACCCCACCATTCCGGGTATCCGATAAGTTCAAAGCATGAGGCAGTGTCATGGCCATGTTTCTGACAATGGGTGAAAGTAAGAGTATATCGAGCGTTGTCACGACCACGAGTACTGCTGGTACGAAGATAAAAACTGAATACATCAGGAGGATCATCAAGAATAGGTTTAGCAAGACGAACCCTTTCATCTTGAGCCACCAATTTGTATGCTCGATCAAGACTGGGAAGAGGGTCCATAGATAAAATATTTGTCCGAGTATTAGCATGATACTCGGAGTTCAGGCCCATGAGAAACTGATGAAGTTTGCCTACTTCCCTTCGAGTCGCATGTTGTTGGCCCGCCGTGCAGTTGGTACAGCAAATACAATTAATCAAAGGTTCGTGGCTATAGAGTTCTTCCCATAAGCCAGTTAATTTACCAAAATAAGTAGCCACCGGTATGCCCTTAGTCTGCTCAAAACGCGCGATGGACGCCTTCAATTGTTGAATACGTGGACCATCAACCACAGCATATCGAGATTTAAGGGACTCCCATAAGCGTTTGGCATCACGGAATTTGGAGAGGGTACTTTTAACTTCAGGTTCAATGGTATTCATGATCCAGGAAATTAACATGGCATGAATGGTATTCCAATCGGACATGGTGCAAGGAGAGACGGGTTCAGAAATCGTACCATCTAGAAAACCAAATTTGCGACGAGCTTCAAGAGCGGTTTGCATATCACCGGCCCAATCATCATAATTGTCACCGCGAAAACGGGTAGGGGTTATGAAATCACCTGGTCTGTCCTGAGGACCAAGATAGAATGGAGAGTTGTACTCGATTTTAGTGGCAGCAGAAGAAGAAGAAGTTGTTTTGTCGTTACCGCCGGGCGGCGGAGGAGGATCATCGCCAGCCATAGATGTAAACTTGTGTATGATGTTAGGCTGATACCATGCAGGAAATCAAGAATAGGTATTTTCTCATATAGAATATCATATTAGGGTTTTTCCCTCTTGTCCTCATTGTCGTGGAAAACCCGTATATATGGAGTACAATCATGTTACTTAAGGAAAGAATCCTATTCTAAGGAAACAAAATAACTGAGTAAATAACTGAGTCCTATTCTTATTCTAATTATTTGTCTTCACACACTTTCATCCCTTATAACTTATCCAATTTCTTGTATTTCTCTAAAGTTCATTTTTTAGGGAATTTCTTAGACTTTCACCAAACAAATAAAATATAATTCACATAAATAATAAATAAAATATATGTGTTTATTTTAACATCATATGTGCTAACATGGATTGCAAATTTTATTTACTCTAACATATTTTATAAAAAAAAAAATATTGTATGACAATTTAATAATTTATTATAATTTTTAAAAGAATTAAATGAATTTTTATGGATTTGAATTATATAATTTACAAGAATTTACTTATTTCTCATGAATTTAATTTGACTTTCAGATAATATTATCATAAATATTTTATAAAATAAAATAATTTTTGGAAAATCTTTATTTAAAATACTCCCTTTGTCTTAAAACTATAATTTTAATTTTTAGTGGTGAACTATTTTAATAAAATTTTAAAACTTATTAGTGGTACACCTTTAAAAATATTATTTATAATAACTTTTATAACTCCATTAGAAAAATAATTTCTCAACAATTTTCGTAAAATCTTAGTCAAATTAATCACTAAAAAAGTGGGACTATCATTATGAGATATAGAATATTTGTTATACATGTTTATAATTATTTTAAAATTGGTTTTAAGAATGTACAAACAAATAAAATTATATTCTTAACAAAATAATTTAAGAAATATGTGAAAAATTAATACAAATTCTACATAACATTATTTTAACTATTTATATTATTTATTTTTTTATTTATACATTTTCTAAATTATTTAACACAAATATGTAACTCATTAAACTAATTTGTATATGAAAATGATTTAGGAAATATCTAATTCATTTAACATAAATTTATCACAAATGTATAACAAAATGATTTAAGAAATATGTTAAGTTTGTGTTAAATGATTTTTGAAAATATGTAAAAGAATGATTTAGGAAATAGGTTAAAATATGTAATCCATGTTAGCATATGTGATGTTAAAATTAGCACACGCATTTTATTTAAGCATTCATGTGAATTATATTTTTTTGTTTGGTAAAAAATTAATAGATTCTAAAAAAAAAAAAAAAAAAAAAAAAAAAAAACTGACTTGTAAAGAAATACAGAAATTTGATAAGTTATAGGGGTGAAAGTGCATTTTTTTGAAACTATATTTAACTTGCTAACTGGAAGAAGGTTTGAATTGCAACAAGAATTTATGCACAAGGTTTTTTATGCAATTTATTTATGTTGGAGGTTTAAATTGCAACGGAAAAACTTGTACAAGATTTTTTATGCAATTATCTCAATTTAGATTCTAGGAAAGTAAAGGAATAACCTATATTACTCCTTATCGTTTGTAAATAAATATTTAAAGTTTATTTAAAGGGCAATCTTAAAATTTTTAGTGGCAAAGATTCATACATACTTTTATAATCATTTTTAAAAATATTTAGTTTTGTATATACGTAAATGATGATGCCAAAATTGTATCGGATCAGCCCTGATCCAGCGGTTCGGATAATCCCAGCAACAGTTCCTTGATTGGCCTGAAACACACGAAACAAATGTAAACTAGCCGGGGCGTCTCCGGCGAATGCCCTCCGGCGTGAGAATAAGAATCTGGTTATGACAGATAATATGAGAAGTAAATTGACAAGAGTTGAGCCAAAAGAATTCGATACCTCAATGAGTGTGTGGAGGTCTGTTTATATAGGAGCCGGTAGATTAGTCTTGACTTGATAAGGAAGTTAATGAGTCCGTTTTTGTATTGGACTGTTATTTAGAAAAGTAGAATCCTGTCGAGGATTGTATATTAGTAGTTTCCTTGTTATCGAGGATCTCTGTTAGTAAAGAATATTCTCGCGTTTGTGCGTATCTTGAATTCTTATCAGACTCCATGTGAGACTAGGAAAAGTCCTGGAGCATTGATCAAGTTACTGACGTAGCTGTCTGGAACTTAAGAGATAAGATCTCGGCTTGGTCACAAGCCGAGTTTTATGTTGGTCCTTGTCTTCTGGCGAAAGCCATGTGAAGATGTCGAGGTGCTGACGTAACAGTATACTGGGCCCAAATATTAATGGGCTATCGGACACTTCAGTTCGGCTTAATCTAGCTATGGTCTGGCCCAAAACATAGTACTCGGTTTATTCCTTACAGTAGAATTTAACGATTATTTATGATAAAACAAAATATATAAAGACAGGCTTTTTAAAAATACGTTTATTTTAAGATATCTTTATAAAAATGATTATTTAGAGTCAATGAAAATAGTATATTGTGTGTGCTTTTTAAGTAGTCTCCGTAACACAGGCTAGTATGCAGTTCTCGATAAGTTGTTATCTCTCCCGAGTTTTCTTTCTTTTTCCTCTTGGCGTATAATTATATTTAGCCAAACTTGATCTTCATTCATTGTAACTGTAACTGGTGGGTAACCCGTGCTTTGCACGGAAAACTAATTTACTATTTTTTTTGTATTTTAATTTTTTATGCTTTTACTTAATAAAGTAACATAATAACTTTTTGTAATATAATTATATTGTTGAACGACATAAACCGACTTGGTTAAATGGGACCCATAGATTCTGGGCTAACACACCAAGAGGCCCATATCAAGGGGCCCAAGATCTTATAGACCGACATATCTTAGCAGCTCGTGGGCCGGGAACGCCGGTGTTACCTAGGCCGAGATGTCGGAGGGCCTTATCCCTAGCTAGGTTTCTATAACGAATCCGAGATAGATGACGGGCCAGCCCATTAATGATATTACCCCCCAAATATATCGGGAGGCTTATATAACAATTCGAGTAA
Organism: Campanula takesimana; assembly: GCA_026119855.1. Taxonomy (NCBI): domain Eukaryota; kingdom Viridiplantae; phylum Streptophyta; class Magnoliopsida; order Asterales; family Campanulaceae; genus Campanula; species Campanula takesimana. The sequence continues at coordinate 185,041 of JAOWBW010001175.1, forward strand.
CATACAAATACAGAGGATCCTTATCTAAACAAGGATATCTCTACTGCAATACTATCAAGATATCAATCATCCTTATCAGGAGTCTATCTCCCAGGAATACGAGTCCTAGATCAACACGGGCATTCTGGCTTACTTGACAAGTCAGGACTCATTCACCCATGCCTATATAAACAGGTCCTCTACACAGGAAACATGTAATGAACTCTTTTAGCTATAAACTATAGTCAATTGATTTCTCTTCATTTCATACAATCCGTATTCTTATTCTCACACTAGAGGGCCTTCGCCGGTGAAGCCCCGGCGTAGTTTACGTTTGTTGAATTGTGTGTAGATTCGTACGAGGAAGTTCTCATTGCTGGATTTATCCGAACCGCTAGACGAAGGCTGATCCGGTACGTTTTTGACAGCATCAGTTTGGTTCCATTGCTGGGAAACGTACGATCAGAGAACCTTGTGTCCGGATAACAGTAATTTCCACATGTCTGGAAATCCGACCGACGGTGCACAGGCGAGTGTTACGCCCGATGCTAACCTCAATCCGCCACCACCTAACATGGCAAATAATAATGCTCCTAATCAAGGTCTCCCCCTCCACCTCAAGGAGGCGGCATGCATACACGCTCCAAAGGGCCTCCACCTTACTCAACAATATGGATGGAGAAGACGAACAACTTCACGCCCTCCGAATACCGAAGCTGGCCCATCTAGGCCACCGCCAATTGATCGAAGGGTATTATTGCAACAAAATCTTTCGACCCTCCAACAGCTAGCTGACGCTCAAAGGGCTCTACTAGAATTTGACCCTGACCATTCCTTGGCACCCTTCATCCAGCCCTCTGGTACTAGAGGAGCTCTGGGAGACGGAGAGAGGAGCAACCGTAGGGGAAACCCACGTACTGAAGACAGACATCATCAGGAACCACGTGATGCACCCCCAGGAAACCGAGCTTCTCAACCAAGCCGATTAGAGGACTGACTCGGCCCAGTTAATAATGGAGGAAGAGATCTGAGAGATCAAATAAACCGGAGGAGGGAAGAAGAGGCACAATCCAAGATGTAAGATTTCTCGGAGAAAGGCGGCAATGAGAAGATCAACGTCAAGCCCCACCAAGAAAGCCACCACCTCGCCGTACCCCACCGAGAAGACCTCTAGATGACCCAGAGATAAGCCAGTCGCTGGGAGAGGCCGAGATAAAGAAAGAGAGAAACCTAGGAGTTCTCATCGCAGCTCGGCGATAAGTCTGAGGCTCATAATGGACTTACAGGAGAGGCTGGATAACATAGAAATGAACCAGGGGCAGAGAAAGCCCAGGACTGATTATGATGCAATGCGTCCATTTTCACAATGGATCAAGGATTCTCCACCTACTCCCAAATTGAGGTTACCTCACCTGGACAAATATTTTGGTAACTCAGATGCTTTGGATCACCTCCAATCCTTTGAGGCTATGATGGCACTAGTATCCAACCAGGACGACGTACTTTGCAAGGCCTTTGCTAGTGCGTTGACCGGGGTAGCCAAGTCTTGGTTCATGGACCTAGATAGAGTAAGCATTGATTCTTTCTCTAAACTGAAATCGAGATACTTGGAATATTTCGCCACTGCATGAGCAAGAAAGAAAAGGTTGTCAGACCTAGCGAACATAGTTCAAGGGAAAAACGAGTCGACTATGAGTTTCTATAACAGATTTAGAAACCTAGATGACTCGATTGAAGAGCGACTTATAATGTGCTTCACTAATGGGCAGAGATCAGACGATCTCACTTATGAGTTGTCGGTAAGAGAACCCCTCACAAAGTCTGAACTATACCATGTGGCTTATGCAACAGCTACTGCAGAGGAGAAAAAGTTGTTGATGTCTGGAGACCGAGATCGAGAAAGAGGATGAGAAAGCAAGCCGCCTACTTATGACTCGGCTCAAGATACTAACGAAGGTGGGAACTGGGGAAAGAATAGAACGAGAGGGACAGAGGTGTTCACTCCCCTCACAAAAACAATCTCGGAAATAATGAACCTGGTGAGTCTCCCTAATCCAAAACCCCTTAAAGATAACCCAAAATTCCCTAGGGACACAAGCAAATACTGTGCCTACCACCGAGACAACGGGCACGAAACAGACAATTGCTTTGCCCTAAAGAAAATACTACAAAGATGGGCCGATCAGGGGAAGCTAAATGAATACTTAGCAAAGAGAGACAACAAACGCCCGAGGGAATATGAGAAGGAGGATGACCGAGAAGATAGACCACCCCGGGCAAAGCTAATTGGAGTAATAAGGGAGGAAATTCCTTTTAACACCAAGCTCAAAGAACAGATCTACGAGCTAAGTAAGGTCTACCATATCCCCCTGGATTCACAAGGGGGAAGAAGTGATCAGCTTCTCTCTCAATGAGCTAGCCAGGAACAGGGCGATGAGAGAGAAGCCGCTAGTCATTACGGGTATAATAGACAAATGTGAGTCAAATAGGCTCCTAATTGACTCGGGGGCCGCCAAGGACGTGCTTTATTACAAGACCTTTAAGGAGATGGAGCTTCCGGACAGCATGCTGACACCATACAATGGCAGATTGGAAGGGTTCACGAATCACAAGGCTGAGGCAAAAGGGACTGTAGACCTGGTACTGGAAGTCGGTGAGTACCCCTATAAAACCTCGGCAACAATCACGTTAATTGTCATGGACTTAGCAAGTGATTACCATGCCATCCTCGGCTCCCCCAGTCAAGGAAAATTAGGAATGGTTGCCTCCCTCCCTTACCAAAGGGTGAAGTTCCCAACCCCGGTAGGCATTAGTTGTGTCCCCGGCTCTCCAAACACTTTTTGGAACACGTCATGAAATCTAGGAAAGCAAAAATAAAAATGGAGATTGACACTCCAGAAAGGAGCATTACTCTATCGAAGTCGACAACGGTCACAACATAAGCTCCCAACATTGGTGTGATAACAGTAGATATGCCTGAGGAGTGGGTGGTAATAGATGACGACAATACCATGACCGAGACCGAGGTAACATATGGGTTGGATGGATTTAGCTGTATCTCCATGAACACAGCTTCGGACGAGCCGAGTGGCTCAACCCTCGCCCTCGTCCCAAACTCGGGGGCCACAATACCTGACCACATGGATGCCGAGATAGACAGACTCCTAGTTATGGAGAATTTGAGCCTAGAAGGCAAAGACAATGATAAAGACAAACAAATCATTGTGGAAACCTTGGAGTTCAGGGACGGTCCTGAGCTACGACCAGTTGACCAACTAGACGATGCCATTATCAACACCGACTACCCGGAACAGAGGATAAGAATTGGCAAACAACTCCCCCCGAAAGAGAGAGAAGAGGTTATCAACCTGCTAAAAAACAACCTAAACGTGTTTGCATGGAAGGTGGAAGACATGGTTGGAGTTAAAGAAGCCATTGTTCTCCACAAACTGGAAGTAGACAAGTTTTTCAAACCAGTCAAGCAGGAACGAAGGGCCTTCTCCACAGATAAAGAAATGTCAATCGAGGTCGAGGCAGACAAATTGCTAAAAGCCGATATCATCAGAGAAGCGACATACCCCGAATGGCTAGCTAATCTCGTCATGGTTAAAAAGCAGAATGGTAAGTGGAGGATGTGCGTCGAATTCACTGACCTCAACAAGGCTTGCCCAAAAGATAGCTATCCTCTTCCAAGGATCGACAAGTTAGTGGATTCTATTGCTGGACACCAGACTCTGAGTTTCCTTGATGCTTATTCAGGATACTACCAAGTCAAGATGGATGAGGACGACATCGAAAAGACAGCATTTCAGGCAGCTGGGGGAATCTATTGCTATGTAATGATGCCATTCGGCCTCAAAAATGCCGGGGGGACTTACCAAAGGATGGTGAACAAGGTGTTCAAATCCCAGATCGGCAGGAACATGGAGGCTTATATCGACGACATGCTAATCAAGACCAAGTCAGGAAGTCACGTCCCAGATTTGACCGAGACCATAAAAGCTTAAAGGCCAACGACATGAAGCTCAATCCTAGTAAATGTGTATTCGGGGTCACGGCAGGCAAGTTCCTCGGTTTCATGGTATCGCAGCGAGGCATTGAGGCAAATCCGGAGAAGATCCAAACTCTTATCGACATGAAAGAGCCGACATGTGTGAAGGAAGTTCAAAGGCTAAATGGAAGAGTAACCGCCCTGGGAAGGTTTATCGCCAAGTCGGTAGAAAAGTCACTCCTATTCTTCAAAGTTTTGAAGGGGACAAAGGACTTCGCCTGGACCCCAGAGTGCTCGGCATCGTTCCAACAATTGAAAGACTACTTGGGAGCTCCTCCACTACTCAGCAGACCAATTATGGGAGAAACACTCTCTGTATTCCTTGCAGCAACAGAAAAAGCCGTGGCGGCCGTGCTAGTACGAGAAGATAACGGGGTTCAGAGGCCGGTCTATTATGTAAGCAAAGCCTTGTCAGATACCGAGAGTAGATATTTTAATGCTGAGAAAATAGCATATGCCTTGGTGATAGCAGCCAGAAAGCTACGTGCATATTTTTTCGCTTACCACATCCGGTTTATACCGACGCGCCGCTCAGAAAGATTCTTCACAAGATGGATAGGTCGGGAAGACTACTCAACTGGTCCATTGAACTGACCGAGTTTGACATAACTTACAAGCCGAGGAAGACATTATTGGCGCAGCCTCTGGTGGACTTCCTTGTCGAGACCGCGTTCTCCAGTGAACACACGCCGACAACCAGGAAGAGGAAGTTCCCCATGTATAGAGAGCCTCTAGAGGAGCTGTCAAGTGATTGTTGGGTTTTATACACAGACGGGTCAACAACCCGAGGACCAAGTGGAGCTGAAGTGTATTTAACAAGTTCAGGCGGCGAGCATGTGGCCCGTGACTTCATCAGGTTCAAATTTCCATCTTCAAACAACCAAGAAGAATATGAGGCCTTGATCTTGGGGATAGAAATGGCAAAGTTCTTCGGTGCAAATAAACTGGTGGCCTATAGTGATTCCCAACTCGTGGTGAACCAAGTGAAAAGGGAATAAAATACCGAGAACCGCATGCTGACTAAATACAGAGATCTCGTCCTGAATCTGACTAAGAACTTGGAGTTCTGGGAAATAAGGCAAGTAGGATGAGAGTACAACCAAGAGGCCGACTTGTTATCCAAAATGGCCACGTCAGAAGAAACCAATCCTTTGATCATCTATGCCGATCAACCTGCTTACGAGAGGCTGGAGATTCTAATCCTCGACGATGAGGAAAGAATATGGATTGAAGACTACAAAGACTACATCGAGAAAGGAAAGCTACCAGATGACGAGTTGGCGGCCAAAATGATAAAGAGGAAGACGGCCAGATACATAGTGTGGAACGATATCTTGTACCGTAGGTCATTCTCCAAACCCCTCCTAAGACGTGTCTCCCCCAAAGACATCGAGAAACTTCTAGCTGAGGTACATGAGGGAGTTTGCGGAGGACACCTGAGGGCCAGAACCCTCGCCGACAAGGTGATTACACTCGGTTACTACTGGCCAAACCTGAGAGAAGATGCCCATGCCTACGTGAAAAAATATGACAAGTGCCAACGCTTCTCTGGCCTACCTAGAGTGCCACCGGTGGAACAAAGTCTGATTATACTGATATGGCCGTTCGATATGTGGGGGGTCGACATCATTGGGCCCTTTCCCTTGGCCAAAGGGAGCAACAAGTTTGTGATTGTAGCGGTCGACTACTTTACCAAGTGGGTGGATGCTAAGCCCCTGGCAAAGATTACAGAAGAGAACGCCATCAACTTCATCCATGACTACATATGGTGTTGGTTCGGCATCCCTCATTCCATTCTGATCGACAACGAGCTCTAGTTTTCCGATGCTTTTACTGAGGAATTAATCAGGCTAGGAGTAAAGCATAAAAAGTCATCGGTCAGTCATCCTCAAGGTAATGGGAAAGCCGATGCAGCAAACAAATTAATACTGAGAGCCCTAACCAAGAGTCTGTGTCACGACCCGAAATATAGGCTCTATTTTATTAGTAATTAAATGATTTTTATTTAATTATTTGCTTAATTATTTATTTAAATTATTATTTATTTAAATATTTATGTGTGCAATTTATGTGTTATAATAATTATGCTTAGCATTTTATTAGGGTCATTTGTGCTAGTGTAGAAATATTGGGTCTTAGTAGTTAGTTGGGAGTGTAGTTTGTGTGTAGTGTGAGAGAGGGGGCCTAAGTGTAAATCTTTTTAAAACAATTCCCCTACTCCCTCCCTACTCCCCTCACCTTCCTCACCATCTCCCTCACTCTCTCCATTCCTCTCCCAGACAACTCTCTCTCTCTCTCTCTCTCTCAAAAAGGTAAACATTTTCTTCTCTTTCTTCTCTCTTCTTTTTCTCCTTCTTCCTCTCATTATTATTCATTTCTTAAAACGTGAACATTGTTTAGATCGTCGTTAGGATCGCGTAGAATAAAAAAGAATCGAATTCCGTCAACTTTCATTATTTTCAAGTAAGTTACTATTCCCCCATTTTGATGCTAAAATGTTTATATCACGTTTATATGATGATTGATGTGTTACATTTGAAGTTTGGTTGGGTTTTGAATTTGTTTGGAATTTATTTTGGGTTTTGATCAAAAATGGTGAAAACTTGAATGTTGGGTTCGATTCTTGATTTTGGTTGTTAAATGTTGTTTTAGGAGTCTTTTTAGACTTATAAGTTGTTTTGGTACATTAGTATGCTAGTTGGAATGTTGGATTTTGGGTGGAAATGTGTTTTGGGTATATAAATGGAAGAACCCATGTTGTTCTTCCCGATTTCTGGCAATCCGGAAGATTGGGCGGCCGCACAAAACTTCCTGGGCGACCGCGCATCTTTCTGAAAGCTTTTGTTCTTGTTTTGAGGCTTTTTGGGCGACCGCACAACCCACTTTGGGCGGCCGCACAGAACCCCTGAAACTTTACATTTTGTTAATTTGTGTGATTGAAGATCGTGCTTTGGTCTAAGTATTGGGTGTCCTTTTAGTTGACCTTAGTGATCATTGTAGTACGCTTTAGTGATAGAATTGGGTCCTTTGTGATCAAGTTTGTGTTTGAAATTCATTAATGGTTAATCGGGACTTTGAAGCACCTTTATTGTGTATTGTTGGTTCATTTCATCTTCTTGGTGATTACTTGGCATGATTCCCTACTTTGGAATCCTTTGTTGTTTATCGTGCTAGTATTTTATTACTTAGCCTTTATGTGAAAGTCCAGCTGGTATTTTGTGTGTGTTTGGGCGATGCGAAACATTATGATGGCACGGCCAAGTCCATTGTGATGTTGACCATTGTTTTGCCCCATTATTACCCTCCTCCAGATTGGCCTTGGATGTGAGAAGAGCTAGCTCCTTTGTGTGCATTTTAGCTTCTTTGTGGCATGTCTCCCGTCCTTTGTGACACTTCATTGGTTATTGGTTCCGGTACCGGGGGTTTTCTCTTCGGCTTTCATGCTATTATGAAGATGATGATTTGGTTGATTATTGAAGCTGCGCAGCGATCCTTTATTTGGATGTTCCGGTTTGGAAAACCTTGGCTATATCCTTTGTTATGTGTTTATTTCCGCTGCTATTTGTTATATGATAATTGCTATGTGCGATGTGATAATTATTATTGTTTATTGATTATTGCATCATAGCATGTCATGTAGTTGCATTAGTAACTTATTGAGATTTATCTCACCCCCTCTTCTTTTATCTTTGTTTTTCCTTAACCCCCCCCCCCCCCCAGGTGCTAAGGATTAGTCTCACTGATCACGAGAAAGAGGACGTCGAGTGTGGATCCATTCTTTTGGGGAAGGTTATTATAGGTTGGTTTACATTATGTAAATGTGTAACCATTTTGGGATAGTTGTACCAAACAATGACGTCACTAAGATTTGTATATTTGTATTTTGTTGGGCATAAACTTGTGGAAGTTTATGATAGTTGTAATTAGTTTTTATCAAACATGGTTTTGTAAAACTTTGGATCATCACCTTTTGGTATTAAATGGAATTTTTAACTTCAGTATTTCTGAGTTTTGGTTTTAGAGTCGACGTCCAGATCGCGGTCTCGGGCCCGCGGGGTCCGGGGTCGCGACAGTCTGGAAGGAAGCCAAGGAAAGTGGCTGGACGATCTCCCCCTTGCTCTATGGGCAGTTCGTACAACCACTTGGGGGCCGACTGGGGAGACTCCCTTTGCACTAACTTATGGATCCGAAATTATGGCGCCGGCCAAGATGGTCCTACCTACCTTCAGAATAACCAATTATGATGAGGTCGTGAATGAATACAACCGGCTGCTAGACCTAGACCTGGTTGAGGCAAAAGGCTGACTGCTCAGCTGAGAATGATTAATTACAAGCAAAGGACCAAGGCCTGCCACGACAGCAAAGTAAAGAAGAGGGTTTTTGAAGTCGGTGACTGGGTGCTCAAAAAGATCGAGTCGACACATTTGAAGGCCCAACAAAATAAGCTCTCTCCGAATTGGGAAGGCCCCTACATTGTTACTCACGTTATCTGAGAAGGGGCCTACATGCTCGAAACTCTAGAAGGAAAAGAGCTGAAGCACCCATGGCATTCCGAACACTTGAGGAAATATTATCAGTAACATCTCGGCACCCTACCTATCCGAATTAAAGTTCTCTAGTTAGATTTTTGGTCTTTTCAGCTACTTCTAGTTCAAGACATTTGTCTAGTTTAGTTTATCAATAAAAGTTCTCTTTCCTTCACACTATGGAGCTCGTATCACTGATACATAACATTAAAGCATGGTTAACGCATTCCCTAACAATGCCGAGATCGTCATTTAAAATTGAGCACTTACGCCTGATCACTCAAAGCCTAGTTTCCATAACTAGCATGACCACAGAACACATGATGTGCAGGGTCTCTTTGAGTTAAGGCTAGCACGTCTCGACTCCTAACAATTTGAACCTAGTTCTAACAGCTAGCCTGCTCAAATTTGAGTTAAGATCTAGACATCTAACTCCACGAAAAGTCTGAGCCTATCTTTGACAACTAGTCCATTAAAATTTAACAAAACCGAGCCTCTAACGCTCGTCACGGCCCATAACGGTGAACGACCACGGCCTGTGGACAGCCAAAACTGGCCTTACGACCTCGCGTCATTTCAAACCAAGTTAGGCATCTCAAGCCGAGATCCCCTAATTAACAATGACAATCAAAGACATAACAAGGGTTAATTAACACATCAAACCGAGGTAGATAAATCCCTACAAATAACAAGTGTTTACGCCCCCCAGTTAACGCTGGGCCAAGGCATACAAATACTTAAACAACAAAAATAACGGTGTTTACGCCCCCCAGACTACGCTGGGCCCAGGTATATAAATGCTAAACAAAACAAATTGTTTCAAGCCAAACCGGCTCACAGACAAAGAAATAAATTGTCAAACAGCCACATCGCCTTCACAACAAATAAAGGATAAGGGAAGTTCATGGTGCCAACTCTTCCTCATCAGCAGGACTTAACTCCTCCCTAAATCGGTCAACCAGTACATGAAAATTATCAGGATCAACAGAAGGAACAGCCCAAACCGGTCTTTGGTTTTCTTCATCATCACATGCAATCAATCTCAGAGTTTGCTCGGAGTAAGGGATCAAAGAATGAGCGGCACGAGCCTCGACACTGTATGGATCATTTAAAAGAAGATGAGCCCATTTCTCGATAGGAATGTCCACCTCTGGGTCAATATGAGCCTGACGAACCGCATGCGTGTAGCCATCCACATATGTGGTCGTCACCTGTACCTCGATGATTGATGGCATCTCCGTCCATTTAAAGTTCATCATGGCCGCCTCCTCTCGAGATGGAATGATCTCCTCCAATTGGTGATACCTCGCCTCACCTTCCTCTTTCTCCTTGGCCATTAGGACTGCATTCTCCCTCTCCTTCGTGACCTCCTCCCGAAGTGCTTTAGCCTCATCACGAAGTGCCCTCGCCTCCTCCTCAGAACGAATCAAGGCCGACGTCAACCTCTCGGTTTCTGCCGTCGCCATCTCGATGGCCTTAGCTTTCTAGGCAAGGGCAAGTTTGACATTTTCATGAGCCTTATAGGCTAAAACCACAGCATCACCGCATCGCGCTTGGGCTCGAATCACCTTATTCTCAAGGTCAGTCATTTTCTTGATGACCCCGACCACTTCCTCGCTTCATGCTCAGCAATGGTGGCGAGCTGCAAAAAGGAGACAATAATAAGTAAACGAATAAGATAGAAAAAGAAATAGAGCAATCTATGCGGTCACCTCAGAAAGGATCAAGCCCTTACGCTCAGCCAAATGCGCATAAGTATGAGGGGTTGAAGCCAGGTGTTCGAGGAGGTCGTCATCCAAAGCTCGGTGCAAAACTGGCCGACCCAAACGCATCATCATTCCAGACTTGGCAGTATGATCCAGTTTCCTCATCCTGCCAACCTTGGAAAATTCATCCTTCAAGGCATCAATCTCCTCCGAAGTAAGAAAAGGTGAAGCATCAGTAGGGGGAATAGACGACTGGCGCTTGAAATCCGGCTGCTCACAAACTTCTTCTACCACATCTCGGGGTCTCTTCTGCCCAATTGACTCATCGACCGCCGACACCCCAACCTCCTCATCAAAAGCTTCCCTGACAAGGCTACGAACAGCATCCCTCACTGGTGAAGGTACACGGCCCCCCGTTTCCTCGGCTTGAGGTCCCGTGCTGGCCACATTGACGGTGGGTAAAGGGCCTGCCTCCTTCCCAGATAAAGTTTCTTGCCGAGCACCCATGTCAACATGCCTCTTCGAACGACCAGAAGTTTTCGATTTTAGCCTCCGTTTGTTCAGAAGCTTGTTAGGGTCGGCGGAGAATGCCTTCACTAGTTCTCTCTCTTCCTCCATGGTCAGATCTAAGAAACGACGAAGACAAGTAAGATTCAAATATGGAGGTCACGTAAAAGAAAAAACAGAGATAAGGGTTAGAAATACATCCAACGACTTTGTTAACCTTCAATCACTTTTCCTCCTGGGTTCGGCAAACCTCACAATCCCTATAAAATACAAAGTTGGGATGGACAACCCAGTCGGGGAACCGGTTACCTCTACCAATAGGAGTCATCACCTCTATGCCGGCCCAGGGCCCCGGCATAAGACCCGCCTGAACATAATATCCATGGTTGATCTCCAAGGCCGACCACTCCAATTGCTGAACAGAAGCAAATTCCGTCAACCTCGTGATCAGGGCGTCGCTCCATGGAGCTTTGTAACAAGTCTCTGGTGTCATGGGGATCTTTGTTGGAACGGGTAATTCCCAGCCAAGGCGGCTCTCAACTCAGATAACATGATTATTCCACCCCAACACCTTGCTCACTGAACTTGAGATCGGAGCAATGATTTTGGGCCGCCTCTGTTTGCTTCTTAGGGTCAACACGCAAGTATTCTCATTATAGCTACCTTCAAAAAATTGGTAAAAAGCCCAGGGGCAGGGTTCGAAACACAAACTACAGCACAGAACTATGAAGGATGTGAGGTACCAGACAGCATTAGCACCTAGCATGGCAGGAACAGCTTGCCAATCTTCCAAAAATTCACAAATAAATGGGTCAAGAGGTAAACGGAGTCCTACTTCAAATTGCTTAAAAAATAATGACACCTCGAGATGGTTCAAGTAGAAGGAAGCCCTTTCTTCACTGGTATCAAGGGGAGAGGCAAGTTTGTACACCAGGTCGTAATCATCTCGGGAGATCCTACAATTCTCATAAAGGGATTATATCATCTCATCTACGGCCTTAGTCTGCTTTGGATTGGTGGGAGCCACAGCTTTTCCCCTCCGACTAGGATTCCTGAGGCCACGACCTCGGCCTCCTTCGGGGACATCGGTTTGGAACTGGTCAACAATCCTCTCAGAGGTGCTCTCTCCTGACATAACTGCAGAGGAAAGAAGGGAGTTAGCATAAAAAACCAGAGTAGGGGGTGCATTCACCCCTATCATCCCATCTACAGAAGCCGAGGACAGCACCTCATTATCCGATAGAATATAATGAGAAGAAATATGGGCCAGAAGGTCGGGTAGAGAAGAAAGAACCACTAAGTTAGGGTTCATCACTTCTAAACGATCAAACCGACGGCTATTAACGGGCCATTCCACAGTGCCATTGAAAGCCCTATGTATTACAAGAAACTCCCTAACCTCGTCCAAAGACAGCACAAACCAAGGACCATCTGCTCTTTGATAGATCCTACGATTCATTCTATGAAATCCCAAACGAACCGAAGCCGAAAAATCAAAGGACATGCTAGCAACAGGATAGAGGAGAAACAAAGTGGAAATGCTAAAAGGGGGGAAAAAAGTACCTGGCTAAGCGATTGAAGTTGACAATGGAGGTAGATAAGCTGAAAGAAGACAGAATGCTGCAACAATGTTGACTGATCGCCGGAATCAAGCTAAGTTTGACAGCCGCCGGTGAAATCGCCGTCGAAATATGTGTTGGATTCAAAAGATTTTGACTGTTCAAATAAAAAGTGAAAAGGGGATTTAGGTATTTCAACCGATTGAAATTCTCGGTTAGGGTATACCCCGAGAATTTGACTCTTATCCGTTCGAGATCTCGTGATAATCTCGTGAAAATTGGCGGCTGCACACGTCATCATCTTGAACCATCATTACCTACAATCAAGGATAGTGGCTTCCCCATAAAGCGAAATGTCCCTTCGCTTACCATCCGCCGCCTAACACAAATGACATCACCAATTAGTGACGTCATGGACCTAGAAAACACCACTCTCTCATAAGGCTGCCAGCTCAGACCGACATATGTGTCGGAGACATCTCGGTTTTGACCGAATTTGACTAAATTACGAGAAGGGTATCAAATACAAGTGTATTACATGCCGACATGTCAAGAAAGACCAGACGATCAACATTAGGTTAAGACGACATCATGAAGCAGGTTGCATTAATGAAGTCATAAATCAAAATCACAAGAGTACAGCGAATCAGAAGTCACCAGAAGTATTACACAGATGAAAATCCCTGGCGAAACAACGATTGAAAAGCTAAAGTTTCATTATAAACAAACAAAAGGGACCCCCACAACAAGGCCGGGGGCCTGACCTTTACGAAAGCAAAAGAAGAGTTACTGAGTCCTAACAAAGATCACGATCTTGATCTTGGTCTTGATCTTCTTCCTCCCATTCTTCATCCCCTTCATATCCAGGATCATCAACAATTATGACACCTCTGACCTCTTCATCATCATCTTCGTCTTCACTCTCATTAATTCCATCAGAATCGCCATCTTCACTATTTGAGAACTCATTCTCGCTAAAAATAGGATCTGGCTCTGAAAATTCTTCGTTGCTGTTGGATGGTGACTCTTCCACCGGGAAAAATGAACGGTGCTTCGAAGGAAACATAGAGTCACTGCTGCTTGATGAACTTGAATCTCCAGCTTGGTTCTCTTCATCTGAATCCACTTCTTTGGGGAATGCATCGTCATACGTTCTTTTTGGGGCCTTCTTGAAATTTCTTGAAGGATCTTGAAAAAGGAAAAGGAAGCGATTTTTGGAAAATAGAATACCAAGGGTTCTCTCTTTGATAAGTCGCCTGGATTTGGGAAGGTGGAGTATTTATATTACTCATAATGGGGGAGCAATTAATGAAGGCTTCGTTTTCCAAGAAGAATAATGATTCCACCTGGAGCACATCAAAAAGAGATTTCAGAATATCTAAAGGAATAAGGATTTGGCGGCTGACTATAAAATCAATAATAAATAATGGTGATGTCATACGAGGATGTCATAAATATTATTAGTTCCTACTCGGCACGCCGAGGTAAAAACTCGGGGGGCTACTGAACGACATAAACCGACTTGGTTAAATGGGACCCATAGATTCTGGGCTCACACACCAAGAGGCCCATATCAAGGGGCCCAAGATCTTATAGACCGACATATCTCAGTAGCTCGTGGGCCGGGAACGCCGGTGTTACCTAGGCTGAGATGTCGGAGGGCCTTATCCCTAGCTAGGTTTCTATAACGAAGCCGAGATAGATGACGGGCCAGCCCATTAATGATATTACCCCCCAAATATATCGGGAGGCTTATATAACAATTCGAGTAACATACAATGTCGCGCCCCGTACCCGTGGTCCTACTTGGCCCCACGCTCGGGACACGATCGGAAGACGTCATAAAACATTTTAGGAAAAAATTTCGAAATGTACTTTCATAAAAGTTTCATATAACCAAACACATTTACTTGAAACTTAATTTCATTTCCACATAAACAAACTTTCACAATCCAAAGTACTTAGCCATAAGGCTTACACACTTTACTTACAAATTTACGACTCACCAACATGTTCCAAAAATAGGTGATACAAAGATGAAGTCACGGGTACACTACCTAAAAGGTTATACATTTACATAATGTAGCCTTTACATAACACATATCCCAAAATGTCTTACCCAAAATCACAACCTCGACGTCCTCCCTTGTGCAGTGACCTATCCCCTGGGCTCTCCTTTATCTAAAACAGTAAACAAATAAGGGTGAGAATGAATCTCAGTAAGCTACTAAAATGCAACTACGTTACATGCTGAAATGATACTCGGAATTGAACAATGTCAATAAACATCCACATAGCACGTAACATGATAGGCAAAGCCAACTCATCTTTCCACACGTAAGGCGGAATAAAACACTCATACTCTGGATACTGAGCCAAGGTTCTCGAATCAAACATATAACCATCTGAGAGGTATCAACTGAGCAGCACCAAAGGGCTGAAACCGGTTCATGAACCAAACAACAACAACAACAACAACAACAAGAGGGGAAAATGACACATAGTCATAACCCAAACGGTAACTAAACTCACACAAGGGAGAGCTAGCCCAGACCCAATCCGTGGCCCAATGAAGGGGGTTAAAAATGGGAAACCAATGGTAGAAGCCTTACAATGAACTTGGCTTGTGTGCCATTATAATCCCTACCACTGCCCGACTCTACAACAAGTACCAGCTGGACTTTAAACACGAGCATAGTAATGACTACTTGCTTAAACAACAACAGGGGGCAATGATTCCAAAGTAGGGAATCAAGCCAAACACATCACAAAGATGAACCAATCCAAACCACACCAAAAGATGTTCAACCAAAACCAATTAACATTTAGTCAAATTCCACAGCACATAAGCTCACAAAGGAACCAATTTCAAACACTAGGGTGTTCCACAACAACCCTTTAGGTACTCTAGGATATCACCTAAGACCTAGACCAAGATTGAACTTTAAATCACTTGAAATGGAACAACTCAACTTTTCAGCAATTATGGGCGGTCGCACAAACCCATTCTGGGCGGTCGCCCAAAGTGTTCTGTCCCAGACCAAACCTTTCAGTAGTTATGGGCGGTCGCCCAAACCCATTCTGGGCGGTCGCCCACAAGCCAGACTCAGAATTCTCAAATTTCACATGCAAGCCAAATTCATCCGTCCCAAGCGTAGGAGTATAACTTACTAACACTTATACTACTACCAGGAGTGCAACAACCATCCCAAAACATTACTTTCAATTAACTCTTCATTCCTACATAAAAGGTGAATACTCCCTTTGTCCCAAAATTACAAGTATCACAAATATCATTCAAATTACAAAATTAACAAGTACAAGTATCAAGTATAACATATATGACCATTTTAATATTTAAAGGGGAATTAGTAACTTACCTATTTTCAGAAAAAGTATCGCAGAAATATGTTTTGTTCGGGTAGAAATGACCTACTCAACGCCCTGATCATTTTTATATAATTAGTTTTTAAAACGGATAAGTAAATAAAAAGAATTAAATCGAAATAGGTTGAACTTACCTTTTTCTCCTAACCCTAGGAAAGTACGAGAGAATTGTGCTGGGTGAAATGAACACAGAGGGAGAGAAGGATGGATAAACATGTTTTAATAAAAATCATTACCCATTTTTACACTTTAGTCACCCAAGTTTCATTTTTAACACTTTAACCCCTGAACTTATATTTTCACAAAAGACCCTAAAGTTTTAACTTAATCATTTAACTCCTTTAATCTTTATTACTACTAATTAAATAAATAACACAATAATCAAGTAAGATGTGCAAATCATAAAATATGATGCAACACATAAAATGCACACCTAATGTCAAATTAAAATCCCCAAAAATATAGAATAAATAGGGACGGGTTTTGGGGTCGTTACAATCACTCCCCTTTAAAGAAAATTTGTCCCGAATTTTAGGATAACTTATCAAACGAATCAAACAACCAAGGATACTTTTTTTCCATTTCCTCCCGAAGCTCCCAAGTTGATTCTTCCACATTATGGTTCCTCAACACAACTCTAACAAGAGGAATACTTTTAGTTCTTAATTCTTGAACTTTAGAATCAATCACCTGAACTGGATGCTCCTCATAGGACATACTGGGTTCAATATCCTCAGGTATCTCAGATAACACATGAGATGGATCATACACATACTTTCGAAGCATCGAAACATGAAACACATTATGAATCTTATCAAGAGAATGAGGTAATGCAAGACGATAAGCTCGATCTCCAACTCTTCCCAAAATCTCAAAAGGCCCTACGAACCTTGGAGAAAGTTTCCTTTTCTTCCCATATCTTTTAATTCCCAACTTTGAAGAAACTTTCAAGAACACAAAGTCACCCTTTTCAAACTCAATGTCTCGCCTCCGGTGATCAGCATAACTCTTTTGACGACTCTGGGTAATAGACAATCGATCCCGAATAAGCTTAACCTTCTCAACTGCGTCATTAACCATATCAACACCCCAAATCTTTACTTCCCCTACTTCATCCCAACAAATAGGTGAATGACATTTTCTCCCATACAATGCTTCATAAGGAGCCATCTCAATACTCGACTGAAAACTGTTATTATAAGCAAATTCCACGAGAGGCAAATGAATATCCCAAGAATCTGAGAAGTCAATAGAACAAGCTCTCAACATATCATCACGAATCTGAATGGTCGTTTCTGACTGGCCATCTGTTTGAGGATGAAAAGCAGTACTAAACTTCAATTATGAACCCAAAGCCTTCTGAAATGTTTACCAAAACCGAGAAGTGAATCCAAGATCCCGATCAGAAACAATGCTAACTGGAACTCCATGCAATTTCACTATCTCATTAATTTACAAAGTAGCAAGCCTTTACATAGAATAACCCATCTCAATAGGTAAGAAGTGAGAAGACTTTGTCAATCTATCCACAATTACCCAAACTGTATCATGCCTTCTCCGAGTACGAGGTAACCCTGACACAAAGTCCATAGTAACATGTTCCCATTTCCATTCCGGTATCTCTAACGGTTGAAGAAAACCTGCGTGTCTTTGATGTTCAACTTTCACTTGTTGACAAGTCAAACACTTCGACACATAATCTGCTATTTCCCGCTTCATGTTGTTCCACCAAAAGTGTTGCTTCAAATCTTGATACATTTTGGTACTCCCGGGATGAATAGTATACCTCAACTTATGGCCTTCCTCGAGAACTTGAAGTTTAATCCCATCAACATTAGGAACACACAATCTACCTCTGAAAGTCAATACTCCTTCAGAACTGAGAGAAAAGTCTTCAAATCTTCCATCTTTGATTTTTCCCATTATCTTCATTAACTCGGGGTCATCCTTCTGAGCTTCCTTGATTTGTTGAATTAAGGTTGGAAATACTCTGATATTCGCAAATACAGCCCCATGCCTCGACTCATAAGGACACCAATCTCGGGCATCTTCTAACATCTTCCATTCCCACACCATCAATGAAGCTACATAAGACTTCCGGCTAATAGCATCAGCTACCACATTTTCCTTGCCCGGATGATAAGAAATGGTGCAATCATAATCCTTCAACAGCTCCATCCATCTACGATGTCTATTATTCAACTCTTTCTGGGGAAAAAGATACTTCAAACTCTGATAATCTGTGAAAATCTCAAACTTTGCTCCATATAGATAATGCTTCCATTTGTGTAACGCAAAAACAATAGCTGCAAGCTCCATGTCATGGGTCGGATAATTCTGCTCACTAGGAGTTAACTTCCTTGAAGCATACGCAATTACCTTCCCACTTTGCATTAGAACACACCCCAAGCCTTCTTTTGAAGCATCACTATAAATCACCAATTCATCATTCCCATTAGGCAGTGCAAGAATAGGAGCGGTGATCAACCTTTTCTTTAACTCTTCAAAACTAACTTGACATTTATCATCCCACACATATGGCACATTCTTTCGAGTCAACTGAGTCAATGGTGTTGCAATCTTAGAAAACCCTTCAATGAGTCTTCTGTAGTACCCAGCTAACCCCAAGAAACTTTGAATTTCTGTAACTGATTCTGGCCTTTTCCAATTCACAATAGCTTCAGTTTTTGATGGATCAGCAGATATACCTCTATTAGAAACCACATGTCCTAGAAAAGAAACTTCATCAAGCCAAAAATCACACTTACTGAATTTTGCAAACAACTGCTTCTCCCGAAGAATAGATAGAACCATTCGCAAGTGTTGCTCATGCTCCTCTCGAGGCTTATAATAAACCAGGATGTCATCAATAAACACAACCATAAAAGAATCAAGATAAGGCTTGAAAACTCGATTCATCATATCCATGAAAATAGCTAGAGCATTTGTTAACCCGAAAGGCATAAAAAGAAACTCATAATGACCATACATACTACGGAAAGCATTCTTAGGAATGTCTTCTGAGTGAATCTTTAACTGATGATACCCACTCCTCAAATAAAGCTTCGAAAAGACAACTGACCCTTGGAATTGATCAAATAAATCATTAATGTGAGGCAAAGGATATTTGTTCTTTACAGTCACCTGATTCAGTTTTCTATAGTCGATGCATAGTCTCAAGGACCCATATTTCTTCTTTACAAACAACACAGGAGCTCCCCACGGTGATACACTGGGTCGAATGAACCCTCTATTAAGCAACTCTTGCAGTTGAATTTTCAACTCCTTTAATTCTGCTGGAGCCATTCTATAAAGTGATTCAGATATCGGGGTAGTACTTGGAAGTAAGTCAATACAAAAATCGATCTCCCTATCAGGAGGCATAGAATACTTAGTAGAGAACACATCAGGAAACTCTTTCACAATATGCACATCCTCTACTTCAGGAAACTTTTTAATAATATCCAGAACACTGGCCAAATACCCCGTACAACCACGATGCAACAACTTTCTAGCTTTCACATAAGAAATAATACGAATTCCCTTACCCAAAGGAGCAGCCTCAAAAGTAAATTCAGGCACATCAGGAATAGAAAATATAACCACCTTTTTATAACAATCAACTGAACTATGGTATTTACTCAACCAATCCATTCCCAAGATAATATCAAAATCTTGTAATGGAAAAACAACTAAATCAGCAAATAAAACATGCTCCCAAATATGCACATCATAGCCATGTAACACCTTATTAGTCACCAAACACTCCCCTATAGGAGTAGACACTTCTAACACATAAGGTAGAGATTCAGAAGAAACATGCAATCGAGAAGCAAAATGCACAGACACATAAGAATGTGAAGAGCCAGGGTCTATAAGTGCTCGTGCCCTCAAACTAGACACAGAAATTATACCTCCTATAACGTTAGAAGAATTTGAAGCCTGTTGTTGATTGATAGAAAAAACACGACCTTGCACTTTAGGCTTCCCTGAGGCATTCCTCTTCTGACCCTGAGACGATCCTGCTCCACTCCCATATGGTACAATCCTTGCTCTTCGACAATCCCTCTGAAAATGGCCAAGCTGACCACAACTCAAACACTTTCACTGCTTCTTCCAACATCGCTCTTCAGTGTGCCCTTCCTTCTGACAGTAATTACATATTCTTCTACCTTGATTTCCCGGGGTATTACCTTGATTTCTGATAATTGGTTGTCCTTGTGGTTGCCCTCTAAATTGTGATTGTATTCCCTGACTTCCTCGATTATCACCACACTGTGGTTGAGGTCTTCCTTGTCGTCCTGTACCTGCCAATTCAACTTTCCTCTTATGCTCTTCTATATCATGCTCCACCTGATATGCTCTATCAACAGCATCTTGAAAATCTTGCAACTTGTAGGATACTAGTTGACTTCGAATCACAGTTCTCAAACCCTTTACAAATCTAGTTGCCTTCCTTTCCTCAGTTGCCACCAAGTGAGTATAGTACCTGGATAACTCCGTGAATTTGGATGTATACTGAGCCACAGACATAGTGTTCTGCTCTAAGTTAAGAAACTCCATTTCCTTCTTGTCTTGATCTACCCAAGGAATGAAATGTTCCTTGAACTTCCTCAGAAAATTTTCCCAAGTATAGGGTATATGATTCTCATCCCAATTTGTTTTCAAAGCTCTCCACCAGTGCTCAGCAGCTCCACTCAGTTTATAGGTAGCAAACTTGACTTGTTCTTCATCTGAACATCTCAAGACATCAAATATTTTCTCCATCGACTTTATCCACCTCTCGACCTTTATTACCTCTGGTTCTCCTTCATAACCCATTGGTTTCATCTTCAGGAACTGTTCTAACCCATATCTCGGAGGTGCTTGTTCTCCTCCTTGCCTCTGATCATTTAAAGTTTTCATGGCTGCTTCGAACATCCCCTGAAACATGATTCAGGCCTCTTCTCTGGCATCCCCTTGCCCTGAAGAACCAGTCTGATCTCCTTCAGTCTCACCCATTTTCAATAAGTACCTGCATAAGACACTCAACGTTACTCACTCTATACGCAACTACCCGCCTAGGTCACTTAGTCATTCTAGACCATCTACAACCTAGCTCTGATACCAACTGTCGCGCCCCGTACCCGTGGTCCTACTTGGCCCCACGCTCGGGACACGATCGGAAGACGTCATAAAACATTTTAGGAAAATTTTTCGAAATGTACTTTCATAAAAGTTTCATATAACCAAACACATTTACTTGAAACCTAATTTCATTTCCACATAAACAAACTTTCACAATCCAAAGTACTTAGCCATAAGGCTTACGCACTTTACTTACAAATTTACAACTCACCAACATGTTCCAAAAATAGATGATACAAAGATGAAGTCACGGGTACACTACCTAAAAGGTTATACATTTACATAATGTAGCCTTTACATAACACATATCCCAAAATGTCTTACCCAAAATTACAACCTCGACGTCCTCCCTTGTGCAGTGACCTATCCCCTGGGCTCTCCTTTATCTAAAACAGTAAACAAATAAGGGTGAGAATGAATCTCAGTAAGCTACTAAAATGCAACTACGTTACATGCTGAAATGATACTCGGAATTGAACAATGTAAATAAACATCCACATAGCACGTAACATGATAGGCAAAGCCAACTCATCTTTCCACACGTAAGGCGGAATAAAACACTCATACTGTGGATACTGAGCCAAGGTTCTCGAATCAAACATATAACCATCTGAGAGGTATCAACTGAGCAACACCAAAGGGCTGAAACCGGTTCATGAACCAAACAACAACAACAACAACAACATGGGGAAAATGACACATAGTCATAACCCAAACGGTGACTAAACTCACACAATAGAGTAGCCCAGACCCAATCTGTGGCCCAAGGAAGGGGGTTAAAAATGGGAAACCAATGGTAGAAGCCTTACAATGAACTTGGCTCGTGTGCCATTATAATCCCTACCCCTGCCCGACTCTACAACAAGTACCAGCTGGACTTTAAACACGAGCATAGTAATGAATAATTTCTTAAACAACAACCGGAGGTAATGATTCCAAAGTAGGGAATCAAGCCAAACACATCACAAAGATGAACCAATCCAAACCACACCAAAAGATGTTCAACCAAAACCAATTAACATTTAGTCAAATTCCACAACACATATGCTCACAAAGGAACCAATTTCAAACACTAGGGTGTTCCACAACAACCCTCTAGGTACACTAGGATATCACCTAAGTCCTAGACCAAGATTGAACTTTAAATCACTTGAAATGGAACAACTCAACTTTTCAGCAATTATGGGCGGTCGCACAAACCCATTCTGGGCGGTCGCCCAAAGTGCTCTGTCCCAGACCAAACCTTTCAGTAGTTATGGGCGGTCGCCCAAACCCATTCTGGGTGGTCGCCCACAAGCCAGACTCAGAATTCTCAAATTTCACCTGAAAGCCAAATTCATCTGTCCCAAGCGTAGGAGTATAACTTACTAACACTTATACTACTACCAGGAGTGCAACAACCATCCCAAAACATTACTTTCAATTAACTCTTCATTCCTACACAAAAGGTGAATACTCCCTTTGTCCCAAAATTACAAGGATCACAAATATCATTCAAATTACAAAATTAACAAGTACAAGTATCAAGTATAACATATATGACCAATTTAATATTTAAAGGGGAATTAGTAACTTACCTATTTTCAGAAAAAGTATCGCAGAAATATGTTTTGTTCGGGTAGAAATGACCTACTCAACGCCCTGATCATTTTTATTAAAACGGATAAGTAAATAAAAAGAATTAAATCAAAATAGGTTGAACTTACCTTTTTCTCCTAACCCTAGGATAGTACGAGAGAATTGTGCTGGGTGAAATGAACACAGAGGGAGAGAATGATGGATAAATATGTTTTAATAAAAATCTTTACCCATTTTTACACTTTAGTCACCCAAGTTTCATTTTTAACACTTTAACCTCTGAACTTATATTTTCATAAAGGACCCAAAAGTTTCAACTTAATCATTTAACTCCTTTAACCTTTATTACTACTAACTAAATAAATAACACAAATAATCAAGTAAGATGTGCAAATCATAAAATATGATGCAACACATAAAATGCACACCTAATGTCAAATTAAAATCCCCAAAAATATAAAATAAATAGGGATGGGTTTTGGGGTCGTTACATAAAAATACAGAGGATCCTTATCTAAACAAGGATATCTCTACTACAATACTATCAGGGTATCAATCATCCTTATCAAGAGTTTATCTCCAAGGAATACGAGTCCTAGATCAACACGGGCATTCTGACTTACTTGGCAAGTCAGGACTCATTCACCCATGCCTATATAAACAGGTCCTCTACACAGGAAACGAGTAATGGACTCTTTTGGCTATAAACTATAGTCAATTGATTTCTCTTCATTTCATACAATCCGTATTCTTATTCTCACGCCGGAAGGCCTTCGCCGGTGAAGCCCCGACGTAGTTTACGTTTGTTGAATTGTGTGTAGATCCATACGAGGAAGTTCTCATTGCTAGATTTATCCGAACCGCTAGACGAAGGCTGATCCGGTACGTTTTTGGGAGCATCAATTGTATATGAATTAAAACGTTTGCTTACAAATTTAGGAAAATTGTGCTAATTTTTTAATTTTGTTGTAATAATTATGATAATTGAAATTTGAATATAAAGATAAATTATTATCGTTATGAATTAACTTTTAATTTTATAGATAATTGACTTGATAATATTAGCTATTGTTCAAGAATGATTTTATATATACACATTATGATTAGTAAATATAAAAGTTTATAATGTACATCTAATGTGTTAGTATAATAGTTTTATTATCTCTTAAATAAATATTTTTTCTAGTTATAGTAACTAATAGCGTATCCATCATCTTAACTAATACGATTATTAAATAATAATTTAAATAACTATTATAATTACCTAATATTATAATTATATTTACTAACATATATATTAACTATTATTATTCACTAATAATATTAATAGTAATAATCAACCTATATAGTAACTATTATGATTAATTAATACTCCCTATGTCCTATCGTAAGAGTCATACATTGTTTGCGCACACTTATTAAAAAATAATAGAAAATTGGTAAACATTGCAAGTGGGTTGAGGGTATAATTATCCAAAATACTATTTATTCTTTTTCATTAGTTGTCATTTTAGGAAATAGACTCTTACTCTGGGATGTATAAAAATAGAAAGTAGGACTCTTACTCTCGAACGAATTGAGTACTATTACAACAACAACAACAACAACAACAACAACAACAACAAAGCCTTAGTCCCAAAATAATTTGGGGTCGGCTAACATGAATCCTCATATGTCAACGTGATGAAGTGAGTACTATTAATAGTAAATATTACTCCCTCCCTCCCGGAGCAAGAGTTATACCTCTCATTTGCACGAAGATTAAAAATTGGTGGAAGTAATGTAAGTGTTGTGAGTGTAAATGTAAAGTAGGAGAGAGAATGAGTGGGAGAAATAGTAAGTTGATTGGTGTTGTAAGTATAAAATTAAAGTATGAGAGATAATGAGTGAGATGAATAGTAAAGATTTTTTGCCATTTTAGGAATGAGACTCTTACTTTAGGACGTACAAAAATATAAAGTAAGACTCTTACTCTGGGACGGAGGGAGTAACTCCGTTCCAGAAGAGTTGAAATATTTACTTTGGAGTTGAGAAATTAAGGATATAATATTATATTAAGAATGAAAGGTAGAGAGGAAGAGAGAGAATTAGTGGGGGTGGAAAGAGAATGAGTGGAGAATAATGAGTGGTTGGGAGGAAGAGAGAGAATGGGTGGAGGATTATAAAAGTAATAAAAAAACTTCCATTTTTGGATTGTTGCAACTTTTGTGAAATACCCTAAATGGCAAAATGTTGCAACTTTTTTGGAACGGAGGGAGTATTGTATAATGATTAACTAATACTATTAATAATGATAGTTAACCCATATAGTAATTATTATGATTAACTCATTATACTATTAATAGTAATACTCCCTCTGTCCCAGAGTATATGTCCACCTTCCCATTTAAACGGAGATTAAGAAATGGTGGATGTGATGTAAGTGTTGTGAGTATAAAAGTAAAGTATGAGAGAGAATGAGTGTGAGTGAATAGTAAGTTGATTGGTGTTGTGAATTTAAAAGTAACTAGGAGAGAGAATGAGTGGGAGGAATAGTAAAAATTCTTTGCTATATAAGGAAGTGAACATATACTCCCTCCGTCCCAAAACACATTGCACATATTTCCCTTTTGGGTGTCCCCTTGATAAGTCACACTTTCCCAAAATGGAAAAGATTCCCACTACTTCGCTCTCCTCTCCACTCACAACAACTATCCACTTACTATTCTCTACCCCACTTTCTCTCTCCTTCCCACTCACACCACCCACTTTTCTTACACATTTTATTAATTCCCGTGCATTTCAAAAAGGGTGCAGGTTGTTTTGGGACGGAGGGAGTACTTTGGGACGGACTAAAAAAGAAATGTGGACATATACTTTGGGACGGAGGGAGTAGTTAATATATACTCCATCTGTCCCACCCG
The DNA here is from genome assembly GCA_026119855.1 of Campanula takesimana. Lineage (NCBI taxonomy): Eukaryota > Viridiplantae > Streptophyta > Magnoliopsida > Asterales > Campanulaceae > Campanula > Campanula takesimana. The sequence goes on from JAOWBW010001175.1 coordinate 210,364, forward strand.
AAATAGGACATTTTGCCATTTTAGGTGTCCCACTCAAAATAGGACATCCCAAAATGGAAAGCTTTTATTACTTTTTTATTAGTATGACCCACTTGTCATACTCACAACAACTTTTCATTTATTATTCCCCACCCACTTTCTCTCTCCTTCATACTCACAACACCTACTTTTCAAACAACTTTTTATAATAAAAGATTATTATTCCTTAATCCCCGTGTCGGGACCAAGAATCCTATTTCGGATGAGACGGAGGGAGTATAGCAACCATTACGATTACTAATACTATTAATAGTACTTTTTAATTTATTCAATAGTTAATTGTAAAAGTTAATTATAAATGTTAAGTATAATAATAGTTAACTATTAATAGTCAACTATTATTTGTTTAACATTATTAGCTAATAATATTAACTACTATATAAGGTAACTATTATAGTAACTATTATTAATAATAGTAATAGTTACTATGATAGTTAACTACTATAGTTACATATTACTAATAATAGTTAACTATTAATAGTTAACTATAATAGTTAACATATATAGTAACTAATATTATTAGCTTATACTATTAGCTAATAGAAAAAAATGAAAAGTCACTTATTTATGATAATAGTGTTGATGTGACATCATCAAATTTAAGTTTTTTCATGACTTATCCACATGTCAACACCTTAACCCTCCTCACCAACTTTATATATATATATATATATATATATATATATAGATTTCAAGAGTTGTAGTATGGATAATATATAAATTAAATCGAAAATGTGGATTAGATATCAACTAGTCACGGATTTAGATATCAACTAGTCACGGTTTTAAATACGTATTTGAAAATGCGCAGTGATATTTTCGTAAATAATTAAAAATTATTTTAAAACAGATGGTGACATTTTTGTATATAATTGACACTTGTTTAAAAGAGCACGGTGCATTTTTGTAAATAATTTGAACTTAAAGAATACGGTGTAACTATTTACACATGGCTGACACTCTTTAGCAATACCTCTGACACTCATTTACACACAAACTGACATTCTTTAACAGTAACACTATCACTTGCATTTATTAAAATGTTCTCAGTTTTAATATTTATAAATGCCGGTGTAAATGATTGTCACACTTATGACCACCCAACTGACACTCAATAACACATGAACTGAATCTCAATAACGCTATATGTGACACTTTTAAACATTACAACTACAGACACTTTTAAACATTACTACTAACAATTGTATAATACCTCACTCACTTTTATAATAGTGTTTTCGAGTGCCAATAATAGTGCGTTTTGACTTTTGAGTGTCAGTATTAGTAATTTTTTAGTGCTAGTGATAGTATTTAGTGTCACCGCATGTTTTAAAAAGAAGTTTTATTTATTTACAAGAATATCAAATTACATAAATTTTATGTCATTGCACATTTCGAAAATACTTTTTTTCTCAATCGCTCTTGAAAATGCATTTTCCTTAACAGTTATTACTAAAACTATCAAATTAAAGAAAGTAAAGAGGTCGTGACGTCCTGTCCAAGTCAAAAAATAAAACGATAGTGTTTCATAAAGGGCAAAGTTAGGCTTACAAAAGAAGTTTACAAAATGATGAATACAAGTTGTGGTGGCGATATTGCATTGGCTACATCGATAATGGACCCGACACACTTCAATTAAAAACACTAACACAATTATGACACCTTGTAAACCACATTTTGTAGCAATCTTTTGTAACTTTATTATTTCCCTTTCATAAATAAATGTACATGATGTAGCCTGCCCATACAAGTGGGCCGAAAGACTTTAGAATTTTTGCTTTCGCCCACCACATCTAAAGGTTTTTATTATGTTGGTCAATTTATATGTAGACCACATTTCTTTTAAGACCAGGCTGCTTTTTTGTCACTTAAGAAACGATCCGTACTCTCGTTTTGAAAAGTCAGTCTCATTTTTTTTTTAATTAATTTAAATAAAATTTAAGTAATATGTATATTATTTTCATTATTTCAATAAAATTTTAAAATTTATTATTAATACATCAGCATAAATATTATCAATCATACAAATTTTACATTTTTATTAAAAAAAATAATAATAACATAAATTATTTTTCAAAAGTCATTTACACTAATGCTGAAAAAAAAATTAAATTTTCGCAACGGCTATCATTTTTTTTTAAAAAAAAAGTTTACAAAATTGTTAAAAGTGGTCAAACTCGAAATTGAAGTTTGGTAATTAAATTGTCTTGCCTGCAGTCTTATATGCAAATGGTACTAGAAAACATTTTATCATAAGATTTTGGAATTTAATTAAATTGATTAATTGTCATTTAATTGGGTAGGCAGCATAGGACATATTAACCACTACAATTGGTGGAGAGACAGTTCGCACGTTAAATCATTTTGCAGAGAAGCTATTATCCTCTCTCTCTTTTCTCCTTTTTTTTTTTTTTTTTTTGGTTTAGGAAGGATTGCAACATTTAACCTACCAATGTCTTGATTGACTTTCAATTAAACAAAATCAATGTCTTTTTAAGTTTTAACTGATTAGAACTTCACACTTGAAAGCCTACACTTTCTTGCTCTACTTTTCCGTTATAGTATGTTATACTCCCTCTGGTCTCAATTATTAGCAATAAAAATGAGTTTTTTTTTACCTAAATATAAGCAACTCTAAGGGATTTCAAAACCATTTAATACTTTTGTTCCAAATATACCCCTAATAATTCATTCACTTCATTAATATTGCAACTAATATGGTGGAATAATGCACTTCATTAATTAAGGTTATTTTAGTCATTTTTGCTCTTTTTTGTAAAATCAAGATGATTTAACAACTTTAACTAATTTCTTAATCTGTGTGAAATCGGTTACTTTTGCTTATAATTGAGACCGGGGGAGTACTTCCTTCTATCCATGCTCTTATTTTTAATTTAAATTTTTGGTCTAAAATATACTGTATTGTGTTGGCCTAAAATGATTTCATTGTAAATTTTACCCTTACTCTATAGGGTTTCATTGAACACATCAATCAAAATCACACAACAACTATCCACTATTCATTTTCTCTCTCCTTCACACTCACAACACTTACTTTTTTTAATCTCCGCACATTCAATTCTAGTAATCATAAGTTTGGGACGGATGGAATATATCACAATCAAATTTCATATCATTTCGATATGAGATAAGAGTTATCACAGACATCATATTATTTAAAATATGTCTATCTCAATCGACATCCATTTTCACTTTCTCTAAGGTAATTACAATGAAAAATAAACCTGTTAAGCAAATCACAATATTCCTAGTTTTCTTTGAAAAAGTCTTATTTCTTGAAAAATATTTTGTTAAATATTCATACAAAACTTTGGTTCAATAAAATAGTAACCAAATTAAACTATACTCTCTCTGTCTCATTTTAAACTTCAAAATTTTTCATTTTGAGTTCCCATTTTAAACTTCAAAATTTAAAAAGGAATTTTTTTTATATTTCTTTATTTGTGGGACCTACATATCATACTCACAACAATTACCCACTAACTATTTCTTACCCCATTTTCTCTCTCCTACAAAACTATCTACACTCACAACACATCACATTTTTCGTAATTCTTGAACCCAATTTTTTTTTTAAAAGTTTAAATTGGGATAAAGGGAGTATATATCCTTCATAGGCATTTATATATTTTTAAGAGTATATTTTTATGAACAAATGAAGTAGCAAATACAATTGTTTATATAAAGAAGGGAGTAGGCCCGGGTTATTAGCTTGTAGGGGTGCCAGCGGTTCGGTTCAAACCGCGGTTTGAGATCGAACCGTACCAAACCATGTGATTTGGTTTGGTTTTTTATACTTTAGTGATTCAGCTTGGTTTGAAAATATCATAAACCATGTGGTTCAGTTTGGTCTGCGGTCTGACTCTTATAAACCGAACCGCGGAACCGAGATTCCAAACCACTATATGGACCATTGATCGTTTGTGAATTTAATCTGGATCATTGATTTTATACATATAAAACATAAACTTACACTAAACCCTACCAAATCACTTCTCATTCTTTCATTTTGGAACGAGCGGCGCTCTCACCCGACAACAACTCCTCAAGCGCGGACGACCCCTTCCTTCTCCGGCGGCGATTGCTCCCTTCCTCCGCCCCCGGCACCACTCCTACTCAGGCCTCCCTCTTCTTCACTTTGAATCTTCATCTTTATCAGGTAATTCGAAACCCTAAATCGCCAATGAAAGGTCTATTGTACAACTTTATCTTGTTTCATTAAGTAATTTTTTCAATCAAGACTCTAACTTTGACTACAGTTTTGATTTGAAACAAGGCAAGGTCTTAATCTACCGGCCATGGCTAGTGACAATGTATGTTTTTCATTGAACTATAATTTTTTCCCAAATTTATGGGGGTATAGAAGTAAGTACAGAATATAATTTTGTTGGATTGAGTTTAGTAAGTAGGGTATGTGTATTTGCATGAAGCAAAGGTTTATTAAGGATTAAAGAATTGCTGTATGCAATGAGGAGGAAGATGGCATAAGCATTGCTGTGTTACTAGATCTCTATTGCTGTAGATTCATTCCCCTTTACTTTTTCAATCTTGTGGCTTGAACCGCGAATCTAGACCGCAGTTCGGACCGCGGTCTGAACCGTTTATGAAACCGCGGTTTGAGACTGGTTCAGTTTGAAAAAATTTATGGTTCGGTTTGGTTTGGAATTTCTCCAAACCGAGTACTAGCGGGTTGGTCTCTAAATTTGTCCAAACCGAACCGCTTACACCCCTATTAGCTTGTATAAAAGTTTATTGCAATTTTGCAATATGATATGAGTAAGTTTTGGAGAAAACTAGTTTCTTCATAAGTTATAAAATATCTATTTTTTAATATTAGTATTATGCTTAAAACCCTAAACCTTAAACCCTAAACTCTATAAAAATAGGACTTTTTATAACTTATTAAAGAACTAGTTTCCCTCAAAATTTTCAGATATTATAAGCCCATGAAATGGAAAGATGTTTGATAATTATAATATTGATATAACTGAGTAAAGATCACCCATTAGAGATCTCTGACTTTGACTCGATAGATCAGATCCGTTTGTGGCCACTTAATGATTGGATCTTAAAGAAAAGCTTTAGTCACCTCATGAATTAAAATCTTAAAGGGATAATAAACTAGATTGTTTATTTTGAAATATAATAAACTAGAAATGTTAGTGGGACAAACTTATGACGTGTATATATAAAGTGGGATGTGTGACCCAAAAATTGCTTTATTTTAGAAAGGTTGTGATCCCACAAACATTGAAATAAATCTATATATATATATATTAAAGTTGGTGAAAAGAGATGTGGTGATGCCACGTGGACAAATTCATGGAAGAATCTTGCATTTCGTGATGCCACATCATCACTATCCTAAAAGTGTGTGACTTTTGATATTCTCATTATTAGCTAATACTATTAGCTCATAATAATAGTTATAATATGAGTTAACTATTACTATTAATAGTAATAGTTAACTATAATAGTTACTATACAAGTTAACTATTACTATTAATAGTAATAGTTAACAATAATAGTTACTATACAAGTTAACTATTACTATTAATAGTATTACTTAACTATAATAGTTACTATACAAGTTAACTATTACTAAGTTAACTATTACTATTAATAGTATTAGTTAACTATTATAGTTACTATATTAGTTAACTATTACTATTAAAAGTATTAGTTAACTATAATAGTTACTATATTAGTTAACTATTACTATTAATAGTATTAGTTAACTATTACTATTAATAGTATTAGTTAACTATAATAGTTACTTTATAAGTTATTTTTTACTATTAATAATATTAGTTAACTATAATAGGCTATACTCCCTCCGTTTCAAGTAAATTGCAACATGTTGACTTTTTTAGGTCAATAAAAATGAACTTTGACCAACCATTGGTGACGATTAATGATCACAATGAAATTCTAAAAATTGTTATTGATAAATTATTTAATAATTTATCAACTACAAATTTTATAATTTTACTTGAATAATTAGATCGTCACCAATGGTTGGTCAAAGTTCATTTTTGTTGACACAAAAAAGTGAACATGTTGTAACTTACTCGAAACAGAGGGAGAATACATTAACTATTACTATTATTAGTATTGGTTAATTATAATTGTTATTATATAAGTAAGTTATTAATTTTTAATATTAACTACAGTAATTATAATCGATACTATATCTATTAACTATTACTATTAATAGTATTAGTTTATTATAATTATCATAATAGTTACTATATCAATTAACTTTTACTATTAATAATATTATTTTATTATAATATTTATATTAATAATTATTATTATATAGATTATCATTGCTATTAATATATATATTAACTATTACTATCAATAGTATTAATTAATTATAATAGTTATTATAATAATAGTAATCATATAGATTAATTTTTTTTATTAATAGTATTAGTTAAAATGATGATTACTATATTAGTTAACTATAGTTAAAATATTTTTTAAGGCGTAGTATTGGTTTCCCGTGCAGAGCACGGGTTACCCGCTAGTTGAAATAATGTTTGCTTGTTCCATCCCATGTACTATACTCTTATCAGCGCCTTCTGAAAAACTAGTATTCATGCGAACTCGGAACCGCTCTGTTGGAATAGAGGACCAACTGGGTTAGATTTCGGAGTAAAAAGGGAGAAAATCGTCGGAGCAGGCTGACGCTTTGGGCGGCCGCCCAGGGTGATGATGGGCGACCGCCCACTTTATCAGACTGAACGGCTCGGAGGAAATCCAGTGTGGGCGACCGCCCGGGAAAGCAGTGGGCGCCCGCCCACTTGTCGGGATGGGAAAATTTCGGGTCCGATTTTAGGCCAATTTTCGGGTTCCTTTGTCCATCTAGGGTTAGGTTTGTATTCCTGGGCACATATTTAAGTAAAGTTCCGCCCCTAAACTCATTGTAACTTCAGAATAACATATTATAGTGCAAGATCCTGGCTTGGTAGTGCCCCCAGACGTAGTCAAACATATTGACGAACTGGGTAAACAATTTCTGTGTCTTTTTCTTTGTTATTTTCTTGTGCTTTGTTTGTGTGCCATTATTTTCTTGGGGTTATTGCTTGGGTTGTGAGGGTCTAATCCACAACAACTGGTATCAAGGGCTTTGGTTGGAGATCAGGGTTAATCGATCGATTGGTTTATCGGACGATTGGGGTTTGTCAAACAATCAAGAATGGGCAAGGATAAACAAGCGGTGGAGAAATTCGATGGGTCTGACTACTGTTTTTGGAGGATGCAAACAGAGGATCTCTTGTACAACAAAGATCTCTATAAGCCTCTAAAGGGAGTCAAGCTGGAAGGAGAAAAGCAAGAAGATTGGGATCTCATGGATCGGAAAGCCCTAGGGGTGGTTAGATCTACTTTGTCGAAGTGGATCGCAAAGACTACCAAGAAGGCGAAGACCACAAAGGAGCTATTGGATTATCTTACTGAGAGATTTGAAACTCCATCTGCTGCAAACAAGGTTGATTTGATACGCAAGATGGGTAGTCTCAAGATGCAAGAGGGAGGATCCTTAGCTAAACACATCGATGAGTTTATGGATGTAATAGACTCATTGACTGCGTTGGATATTACGTTTGATGAAGAGGTTCATGCGTGTTTGTTGCTAGCGTCTTTACCAGGAAGTTGGAGCGGAACGGTGACAGCGATCAATGCTTCAGCGGGTAAGAACAAATTGAAGTATGATGATGTTAAAGACTTCTTGTTGGGCGAGGAAAATCGTTTGAAGAAGTTGGGGACATCGTCTACTTCGGGATCGGCCTTAGCTACTACTAGCAGGGGAAGGCCGGGTACTAGCAATAAAGGGAGAACTGAATCAAGGGAAAACGTAGTGGGTGGTAAGGGCAAGGCCGTGGAGATCAGAGATAAACCAAGGGTCGCGAAATGATCGGTGCAGTGTTATCATTGCAAGGAGCTAGGACACTACAAGAAGGATTGTCCCAATCGTGGGGGCAATTCGGTGAATGTGACAGTCGAAGGTGATGATGTACTGGTTCTGAGTGCTAGTAGTGCACTAGAATCATGGGTGCTGGATTCGGGGGCATCATTCCACTCTTGCGGGCATGCAGAAGAGATGGAGAATTATACTTCCGGTGATTTCGGTAAGGTCTATCTGGCGGATGGCGAGCCTTTGGAAATCAAGGGGAAGGGGGATGTCAGAATAGGAGCATCAGACGGGAAGGTCTTACATCTACACGGGGTCAGACATATTCCGGGTTTGCAGAAGAACCTGCTATCAGTTGGGCAGTTGGATGAAGAAGGTTACAAGGTAACTTTTGGCTGCAGGAACTGGGTTATTACCAAGGAGGATTCGGAGATCACTCGGGGTAATAAAGAGGGGACATTGTATTTAGCGAATAACACCAAGGATAGTATCGCGATGGCGCCAGCCAAGGGTGATACTGATTTGTGGCACTGTCGATTGGGTCACATGAGTGAGAAGGGGATGAAGGTACTTTGCTCAAATGGATTACTACTGGGTTTGAAGACAGTCGACGTGGGGATCTGCAAAGATTGTGTGTTCGGCAAACAGGCGAGAAGTAATTTCTCGTGGACGGGTAGAGCTTTGAGGGAATCAAAGTTAGAACTGGTTCACACGGATTTGTGGGGACCATCTCCGGTAACTTCTCTAGGTGGTGCGCCATATTACATGACCTTTATTGATGATTCAACAAGGAAGGTCTGGGTCTACTTCTTGAAGGGGAAAGATGAAGCTTTCGAGGTATTCAAGAAGTGGAGGGCCTTGGTGGAGAATCAGACGGGACTTAAGCTTAAGTGCTTGAGGTCAGATAACAGAGGGGAGTATGAGCTCGGGGAGTTCAGGGAATATTGTGCAGCGAATGGCATTCGCATGGAGAAAACTCCAAAGGGCACACCACAACACAATGGGGTTGCAGAGAGGATGAACAGGACATTGAACGAGCGGGCTAGAAGTATGAGATTGAAGTGTGGACTTCCGAAGACGTTCTGGGCATATGCGGTTGACACGGCTGCTTTCTTGATCAATAGGGGACCATCGGTACCGTTGGGGAATGGAATTCCAGAGGAAGCATGAGGTGGCAAGCAGGTAAATCTGTCCTTTCTTCGCATATTTGGCTGCGTTTCATATGTTCATATTAATTCTGCTGATAGAACTAAGTTAGATGCAAAATCTGTAAAATGTACGTTTATTGGGTATGGCGGGGATGACTTCGGGTATAAGTTTTGGGATGACCAAAACCATAAAATTATTCGTAGTCGAGATGTGGTATTCAATGAACAGGTATTGTACAAGGACAGAAAGGGGGCATCTGATGATATTACTTCGGAACCGGAGGTTATAGAGGTTGATATTCCAGACTTGGGTGGGAGCAGGACGGTTCATGATGACCATGGTCAGGGGGTCACTGAAGATGAACCACATACTCTGGAACTGAATATTCCGCTGCGTAGATCCAGCAGATTGCGTGGATCACCTGACAGGTATACTCCTTCAAATTACTATTTATTGCTGACAGATAGTGGTGAGCCGGAATGTTATGCGGAGGCTATTCGTAGTGCACTTTGTGATAAGTGGAAAGCTGCGATGGATGATGAGATGGACTCATTGAAGGCCAATAAAACTTGGGAGTTGATTAAACTGCCTAAGGGGAAGAAGGCATTGCATAACAAGTGGGTTTACAGGATCAATGAGGAAGCAAACGGCAGTAAGCGTTACAAGGCAAGGTTGGTTGTAAAAGGGTTTCAGCAAAAGTACGGTATTAACTACACCGAGGTATTCACTCCTGTTGTGAAAATGACCACTATCAGAATGGTTCTGGGGATAGTAGTGGCAGATAACTTGTTAATGGAACAGATGGATGTAAAGACGGCCTTTCTTCATGGGGATTTGGAGGAAGAAATTTACATGGTACAACCAGTGGGTTACTTGTCTAAGGGTAGCGAGGAACTGGTTTGCAGATTGACTAAGAGTTTGTTTGTCCTTAAACAAGCTCCTAGGCAGTGGTTCAGGAAGTTCGATGGATTCATGCACGATATTGATTTTATCAGATGTGAGGCGGATCATTGTTGCTACTTCAAGAACACTGACAATGGGTATATAATCTTGCTGTTATATGTGGATGACATGTTAATAGCGGGCTCTAGCAGTAGAGAGGTAAACAGATTGAAGGCTCAGTTGTCAGAACGGTTCGAGATGAAGGATTTGGGGGAGGCCAGCAAAATCTTGGGCATGCGGATTGACCGGGATAGGGAGTCGGGTAAGTTGGTTCTTTCACAAGCAGAATACGTTGAGAAAGTCTTGGCAAGGTTTTGCATGGAAGAGGCGAAGCCAACAGGGACACCATTGGGTATGCACTTCAAGCTATCTGAGAAAGACTCACCTAAGGGCAAGGAGGAGCGTGACAAGATGGAGAGAACTCCATATGCTTCGGCAGTGGGGAGTCTAATGTATGCAATGGTGTGTACAAGGCCGGACATTGCACATGCGGTGGGAGTAGTCAGCCGGTACATGGGCAATCCAGGGAAGCAACATTGGGAAGCGGTTAAATGGATCCTGCGCTACTTAAAGGGTACTGCTGGTAAGGCTCTATGTTTCTCAAGCAAGGAGGTCGTGTTAGCGGGTTATGTGGATGCGGATTTGGCATCAAGTGATCTTGATAAGAGGAGAAGTACTACGGGTTATGTTTTCACATTGGGTGGTACGGCTATCTCCTGGGCTTCTAAATTGCAGAAGATTGTGGCTCAGTCGACTGCGGAAACAGAATATGTGGCAGTGACAGAGGCAAGCAAAGAGATTGTATGGTTGCAGAACTTCTTGGGTGAACTTGGGAAGTCGCGAAGTGGTAATGCTCTCTACAGTGACAGTCAGAGTGCAATTCATTTGGCTAGGAATCTGGCGTTTCATTCTAGGACGAAGCACATTGAGCTGAGGTTTCACTATATCAGGCATCTCTTGGAGAGGAAGATCTTAAGGCTGGAGAAGATTTTGGGATCGGAGAACCCGGCTGACATGTTGACCAAGGTGGTAAACCTTGAAAAGTTGAAGCTATGTATAGCTTCAATTGGGCTTGGAGAATAGGAGAGGAGGAAAGCACTACCATGATCGAGGTGAGCACTATGGCACCAAGGATGAGTTGAAGAATGGATACGGGGCTTGTATGCGCGGTTGATCTCTAGGTGGGAGATTGTTGGAATAGAGGACCAACCGGGTTAGATTTCGGAGTAAAAAGGGAGAAAATCGTCGGAGCAGGCTGACGCTTTGGGCTGCCGCCCAGGGTGATGATAGGCGACCGCCCACTTTATCAGACTGAACGGCTCGGAGGAAATCCAGAGTGGGCGACCGCCCGGGAAAGCAGTGGGCGCCCGCCCACTTGTCGGGATGGGAAAATTCTGGGTCCGATTTTAGGCCAATTTTCGGGTTCCTTTGTCCATCTAGGGTTAGGTTTGTATTCCTGGGCACATATTTAAGTAAAGTTCTGCCCCTAAACTCATTGTAACTTCAGAATAACATATTATAGTGCAAGATCCTGGCTTGGTAGTGCCCCCAGACGTAGCCAAACATATTGACGAACTGGTAAACAATTTCTGTGTCTTTTGCTTTGTTATTTTCTTGTGCTTTGTTTGTGTGCCATTATTTTCTTGGGGTTATTTCTTGGGTTGTGAGGGTCTAATCCACAACACGCTCCACCCAAATTAGCTCAACCCCTCCACCCAACGGTTCCGATCAAAGCCACATAGGCGAGCTCATCATCTGTTCGGCTAAAATGATTTCAATTTTTTGTGGGTCCTACCGAGCTCGGACACATCTCATCCGTCGAACAAAAAAAAATGAGGTGGCTCTAATCTCCACCATTGGTTGATCGGGGTGGAGCTAACCACTCGGTGGAGCGGTTCGAAATCCTATTCCTACAATGAGTTGCGGCAGTTGGATTTGAAGTTTTTTTTATCATTAAATTGTTTAAGAGTCATTACGACAAAATTATCCAATCTTTTTTTTTTCAAAAAAAAATATTGAATAATTTTTTTTTTGTAATTTTATTTTTTAAATTAAAGATTATTTTTTTTATAAAAAAAGGGTCAATTAAGCTATTATGTAAGCCCTTTTTTGCCGTACTTTTCATTTTAAATTAAAGTTTATTTTTTTAAAAAATTGATCAGTTCAACTGTAATGTGAGCCGTTATGCGAACCCCACTGGCAGATGCACATATAAGACTACCTACAATGGGGGTGCAATTTGGTGTATGAAATGAAGGGGGGGGGTGGTATGAAACCATTGGAGGGGGGTGTGGAATTTGGGGTTTGGAAAATTTCATACGGGTTGAAAGTTTTTAAAAAGCTGGCGCAAAGACACGTGGTGGAGCGGGATTGGGCGGGCGTCAGGCGCGTGTACCACACGGCCCGACAGGGCGCGTGTGGTACAGCGCAGACGCGTTTTTTTATTCTTTGTTTGCCACGTGACTGGCTCTCAGTGGTCCGTTTGATTTTCGGATTAATTTTTTTATCTCAATTCTTTGAGCTGAATTATCACCTAGTAAAATATTTTTATTTTTTTTTGCCAAAATTCAGCAATTTTTTTCCCTATAAAATGATGCAAGTTTCATTAGATTTGGTCACAAAAAAAAAAAACTCTGTTTTCTCAATTATCCTTCTCCATTTTAGCCTACACTTAAAAAAAATCATCATATTTTGAGTGAAATGGATCCCAATAATAATCCTTTCAACATTCAAAATTCCCAAAAATTTTCACCATTCAACTACAATCCTAATTATTTTAACTTAGAGTATTGTAGAAGAATCTAGTCAAGCACATATGGATAAAGTTCGGAAACCATGTGTGATTTAATAATTTTATTGTCTTTCATTAATTGTGTCGCGAGCTAAGTGTATTGTAACTTTTCTTATTTTGAATAATAATTATCTTCATTTATCTAATTATTTAATTGCAAAAAAAAAAAAATTAGTGTAAAATATTATTTTAATTATAAATTAGTATTATTATTATTATTATTATTATTATTTTACTAATCATAAAAATAGAGAATATATAAAAAAATAAAAATGATATAAAAGTAGTGGGGTATAGAATGATGAGTGGGAGGGAGAATAATTTTAATTTCAACTTTACCATTGTAGGGGGGTTGTATGAAATGGGTGTATAAAAGATGAGGTGGATATGAAGTGGATAGGATAAAGTGTTAAAGTGGTTGTATGAAATGGGGATGGGGGGTTGAAACCATTGTGGCTAAGTGAGGGTGACCTCCCTACTGGCAGATGCACATATAAGTGAGGGTGACCTCCCTGAGTTTTTCCTTTATTCCATACCCCTTTATTTTTTTTATATGAAAGTTAAGTATTACCTCAGTTGACCTCCTTCAAATTTAATAATGGGTTAATTGTAATTTGGTTCTTGACTTTTTTTTGAAATTTGTAATGTTGATGCTGTCTTTTTAATTTCACCAATTGGTATACTATCTTTGTCATTTTGTTGCAATCTGACTACAAAAGTAACTGGGGTGTTAGTTTTCTAACAAATTTTAAGTCGTGTGACTAATACATAACGTTTTAAGATGTTTATGAAGCTACACATATCCGATTGATATGATTCTTTTTTCAAACATAATCTAATATTTAAATTTACATCTTACATTTTTTTGCAATTTTTTTGGTGAACTAGTTATATTATATTAATTTGTGATTTTAATAAATGAATATAGTTAAAAATAAAAATAAAAATAGAGGACATGGGAAAAATAATCTGAAAAAAATACTATTTTCCACCATGATATACCTTCTTTCCTAGCGTTTACTTTCCTCGACCCCTACTCCACGTTCCCGCATCACCCCTTCCACATACACACTTCCCCCGATTCATCCTCATCTTCCTCTCTTTTATTTCCTATCAAATATTTTAATGAATTGATAATCCACATATAGCATTTACTTCATTTGAAACATATTTGGGGCTAATATCTTTTTTAGATTATTATTTCAAGTGTTTTCTTTTTTCTTAATATTTAAAATTGATATTTAATATATAATAATTCAGTCACCCGAAAAATTGCCAAAACAATATATGTTGTAAATTTAAATATTAGTTTTTGTTTTAAAAAAATCACACCAATCGGGTATGTGTAGCTTAACAAACATCTTAAAACGTTATGTATTAGTCACACGACATAAAATTTGTTAGAAAACTAACACCCCAGTTACTTTTGTAATCGGATTGCAACAAAATGACAAAGTGAGTATGCCAATTGGCGAAATTGAAAAGACAGCATTAACATTGCAAATTTTAGATAAAGTCAGGAACCAAATTGCAATTAACCCTTTAATAATTTGACCCCCTTAAATTGTGTGTTTATATATTATGCTCTTTGTATATCCCGAAATGTCTCAAAGTGAATGTCTATTTTTATTTTTATGAAAATATATTTTTCAAACCAAATACTACCCCCGTCCCATAATAATAAAATATTTATTTTCTTTTCAGGCGTCCAATAAAAAAGGTTACTGAAGAAAGTTGGAAACTTGATATTGTATATTTATTCAATGAGACTCACTCTCCCACTTACAACAACAATCCACATCTATTTCTCATTTGCCCACTTACAACAACAATCTACGTCTGTTTCTCACCTTACATTCTCTCCTATTTGATTTACTTTTCATACTTACAAATACATACTCCCTCCGTCCCATAACAAACTTTCCATAGAATTTTAGAAACGTGAATTAAGATAGAGTAGGTGGTGTGAGTGGGAAAGAGAGAGAAAGTGAGGTAGACAATAGTAAGTGGATAGTTGTTGTGAGTGGGAAGGAGAGAGAAAGTGGATGTAATCTTTTCCTTTTTGGGTAAGTGTGAGATTCCAATGGTATACCCAAAATAGTAATATGAGGAATGTTGAGAATATGCCTTTGAATCGATGGTTATTGTTTAGGATATGTCCACGACAAGTCAAAGTAAATCCTAATATTTGAACTGGGCAAGAAAAAGAATTCCTTTTGCTACAAGGATTAAGATTTATTGGTTTAATAGGTTTCTTATTGGTACAAGGAATTGTTCAAGAATTAGGAAAGTCGTTTTCTAACGAGAATAAAATTACTTTGTACACAAGAAATATGATTCCAATTACTTTGTGTACACAAGGAATATGATTCCTTCTCCTTTAGGGAATTAGGTATTTATGACTATAAATACTACACACTCCCCTATCATATCTTTTTGGTCGGTCATCTTTGAGAGATACAAGTAGATATCTAAGATCTAGATTTAGGTTGGCGGAATTATTTGCTCAAATAATTCATGCAACTAGATTAGTGAACATCGTCTTTGTAATTGGTCATTGAATAAAAATATATCCTCCCTCTGCCCAAGGACGTAGCCAAGTTGGTGATCCACATATATTCTTGTGTTGTGATTGATTATTTCTTTGATCATCGTTCTTTATTTATATTTTGCTCTAACAAGTGGCATCAGAGCTAAATTGGTTAGGACAAGATCCGGGTATTCCGTTGTAGAGAGAAGAATATAGGTCAAGGATTTGAATCAACAATCGATAAGTTTAAGGGGAGGAATAGTATATTATTCTTTGGCAGATCAAGATGAAGGCCCTGCAGTTTGCGTGCAGTGCACGTGCAATTCGCGTGCAGCGATCGTGTAGTACACGTGCATCGTTCATGCATAAATCTTGGTGTCTAGGTTGAACACATCAAGACAAAAGTCGTGTTGAAGAAACAAGACTTATTGGCACCCTTGTGGCGAGTAGATCTAGTACAGACAGTGAGTCAGCAGGGATAGTTGCGGAAGGCAGCAAGGGTTCCAGCAAGAAGAAGAATTCTCAAAATCTTCTAGCAAGAGAGGCCCGAGACCTGATGAATTTTGTAATTTCTACAAGGAGGGGAAGGGAAGCGAGGAAGTGATGGATTTTCTAGAGGAGAAGGCACATTCACAAATCATCATGGGTCTTGATGATGATGTTCTCGTGGAGGTTGCTATGGAAAATAGTGACAATGGTGATTTTGCTCTAATAGTGGCAGAAGGCTCACGTCGCGGGGATGAGTGGCTTCTAGATCCAATGATAGATTTTTATAAGAAGGAGTAGATGGGCAGACGATCCTTAGGTACAAGATCACTATCCGCAGATTGAGTTGGGACAGTTTATCTCGGTGGGCGAGGTTCATGGTCGAATGAACTCGCCAAGCACGAAAAATTGTTAGTCGCCCGGAAGGGGCGGTGCTCTAGATAGGACTAGAGGCACTAAGGAATGGGATTTCGAACTGCTGCACCGAGCAGTTAGCTGCACCCGTGCACCGCGTGAAAGTTACACAACGTTTATGAGTTAGCTCCTACAAATGTAAAACGTGTACTGTAAATGTAAAACGTCTCTCAGATAGCTCCCGATTTCAGACCTTTTTACATTGTGTAGTGCAATAAAAACGTTGTGTAGAAAATGTTTTACATAACATATGTAACTTTCATCCGGTGCAGCGGTGCAACTAATTTTGGTGCAGCGGTTCCGGGTACCTAAGGAATGCTAGGCTTAGCATATCGTCTGGTTGCTTGGGAGGAGCAAGGTTGTTCGGCATGACAAAGGGTGTTTGAGGTAAAGCACAAGATTACATTATATTTGCCTTTAAATGAGTGGGTTCGAAGCTCTCTGAACTAGTTCAAAGCTCATCATTGGATTGAGATTGAGAAAGTAATCGGGACAATGTACAATATGGGGATTTAAGGTGTAGTCTATTCGAAGATCTAGAAGTAGATACACAAAGTTCAGTCGGCAAAAGGGGGTACTTAAATTGTAACGCCCGTCCTAATTCTTGTTAAATTCTTGCCTTGCATAATTATATGCTATTTTAATTAAGTTAATTATTTAACTAATTGAGAAAGTTTAAGTCTTAATTGTTTAAGTTGAAACATTAGGGTCATTTGTGAAAAATTAAAGTTTAGGGGCCTTTTTGTCAAAGTTATAACTTGAGGGGCCTAATAGAAATTCTTTGAAAGTTGAAAGGATAAATTGGTGTTTGCTTCTTCCTCAGAAGCACTTTCACCATCTCTCTCGTACTTTCCTCTGTTTCATAAAAGAAAAGTTAGGGTTTACCCTATTCTCGACTCCTCGCGATTAATTATCCCTCTGTTCGTGATTTTGATCCCGGATAAATATTCGTGGCGCTGAATAGAGCATTTCCTGCCAAACAGAAATTAGTTTGGGTAAATTTGATTTCGGACTAGGTAAGTCACTAGCTACCCCTTGCTTGTAATAACATGCCTATGTGTTATTCTTGATACTTGTGCTTGTTAATTTCGTGATTTGAATGATTTTTGTGATACTTGTAAAATTGGGACGAAGGGAGTATTCGTATGAATTCTTTGCAAAAGTGTCCTGGGAATGTTAATAAGAAAATTATACTCCTATTCGTGAGACGGTAAAATAGTAACTTGATTTAAATATTATTAGAAAAATTGTACCATTATTTGTGGTACGGGGAAATGAATGGAAGTATCCCTAAATGTTTATATTAGTATATTAGAAAATTATACTTATACTTTTGGGTCGGTGAAATATTTAAATGGAATAAATGGAAAATTATCCTATTATTTGTGGAACGGTAAAAGTAATATTTTGAACTTGTTAGTATACCCCTGGGCATTGCTTGGATGTTAAAATGTTAATAGAAAGTTACTCCTACGCTTGGGACGGAGAATTCTTAAGCCTGGAAAGAAATTGAGTGTTGCTGAAAATCGCACCAGGCGCCCGCCGAGTTATCCTTCGAGCGCCCGCCCATTTCATCAGGAGTTTTGGTTTCAAAAGTGCTAGAACAGGCGGCCGCCCGGGTATGAGTGAGCGCCCTCCTGGTCCCCTGTTTGTACAAAAAGTGTTTTAAACCCAAATGGAATGAAATCTTACCCCTCCTAAGGCATAGAGCCTTAGTATAAGATGTCCAAGCAAGTGTATATGTACCTTTTTGGGCATTAGAACTTAGTCTTGAACATGAACACTTATAGAACTCAAATGAGAACTTAAGTATAAGAGTAGTAACTCTTCTTTATGTCTTGAAAGTGCTAAGAACAAGCACTAATGTGTTATATGTGTCTTGAAATCAATGTTTGTGTACCTTAGGGGCATTAGAACAAAGTCTTGAACTTGAATATCCTTAGAATAGGATCAAGAACATGTAAGAGTAAAATGTATAACTCTTATACATGCTTGAATGTCCAAAGATTGGAATTATTACTTGAAGTATAAGACAATAAAATCTTGTACATGACTTAAACATCCAAAGAATTGGATTAAGACTTGAACATAAGATAATAAAATCTTGTACATGACTTGAAACCAATATATGTGTATGGTAATGAACTTGAAAGTGCTATGAACAAGCACTAATGTGTTAGGACTATCCTTGATGTGTATGTGCAAATCTTGCACATAATTACTTGATAGAATGTGGCTTGTTGACTACTTGATACTTGGTATTAATAACCAAAGAGTTAGAATGTGGAACTAGATAGAGAATGAACAACTCTAAGACATACTTGAATCTAATACGTGTGTATTGAAAGTGCTATGAACAAGCACTAATGTACTAGTACTTGGTTTTAATTGTGTATATACTCAATGAAGTATATAAAGTATAAAGAAGATATCTTGTTCTTGAGTTGAGTTCCTAAAGAATGAGGGACTAGTGTAATATGAAGATAATTCATAAAACAATGATTATAGAACACAATATGTGTTGGAAAAAAATGTATTCGACGATTAGCGATAAATATACGCGAGATATGATTGTGACTAGGTACAATACGACCTATTCGACTACGTGCTTAAAGTCTAAGATGTTGGGCTCTACTTGAAAGTAAGGGTACCGTGATAGACACACTAATGTGTTAAAGATTATATGAATATGTACATGCAAATATGGCATATGACAAAGTGATATAGTATGACATACCCTACTACTTGGTTGGGGTCTGTTATTAATAGACTCTAATTTGGCTTGATTGTGTTACGTGGACACATTATGTGCCATTGTTATACTGGTTTGTATTTGCAAATATAGCATACGTGTACTTGTATTTGGTGAGCACATGATTACATGGTTCCTGAAGAGCTAGTCCACTACTTTTAGACTTAGTTCTACTCTCGTAGTTCAAGTAAATACCTACTTGTGCATTCTTGTTTGAGTCCAGCTGGTCACCTTGCTTGTTCGGAAATATATAGGTTCGCGCTTATCGCGAGAGCTGGGGCTTAAGTGATAATCGGGTCCCTATGTATTTGCGCTTGACCCCTTACTACAGGCCATAGTAAGGGCATAGCTTCCTTGGTTGGAGAAATACGCCTGACTTAAGTGAATGCTAAACTCTTGAACACCTCGTGAATCTTGTTCTTGTGAGTGATACTGGTTACCGGGTCCTCTTGTGTACTGCACAACAGCAACTTGATTGATCGTGATTTGTCAACTGCAATAAGCAACGACAACAATGGTTTACTTGGGAGGAATAAGGTTGGGATATCCTTTGTAACGTGTTAGTTTAGCCTTATATGCTAGTTACTTGATGAGTTGGCTTAGCCTCTCATATACTTGTTACTTGATGACATCTTGAGCATGATTACTTGATAATCTTCTTGATTTGCATGATTACATGATAACATGCTATGTACTTGTATCTAGTAACTTACTGAGATTTATCTCACCCCGTTCCTTGTTTATTTGTTTCCCCCCCCCAGGAAAGCAAGTGGTAATACGTTGTGAGGCTCGACTTAGCAGGGGCCTACTTGGCAAGTTGTTCTTGTTTGAGGATTTTTATCCTTTCCAGTATTTGGTGAGGACGATTTGGTATCAGTTGTTTAGACTCAGTATATTGGGTAGACTTGTATTGTGTTCTTGTAATGCCAGCGTATGTGCTAGGCATGTTTTCCGCTGTGTACAACCATTGGTTTAAATTTCTTGGTATAGAATTCGTTGTGAGCTATCTTAGCTCGTTTCTCTTGAGTATTATATGATGTCAGTTTGATATAAGCAAGTGTCATTCCAGTCTCTCGTTTCTTGTTAGTGACGCGCACCAGGTTCGAGGTTCTATTAGGGAATCCCGGGACTTGGGGGCGTGTCATAAATTCTAGAGGTGTACAGTCTCAAGTGTTCGGCGAAACACTATATTGATGGTCTAGAAGGATTTCTGAGACATCAATGCTAGTTTATTAGCTCTCATCGGCATTATGGAGGGGTCGAAGAAACAAGACAAGTAAGAGCACATGTTAGTGGAGTTTTATAGCGGTTCGTGCAGACATCGCGCAGTCGTGCAGTTATGTGCAATTTCTGTTTGTGCAGATACTTATGGGGAAGAAATCCAAATGTGTAATCAGGGGTTCGAGATACATTGCCAGAATGAAAAATGATTTGTTTAAGTCATTTAAGGGTGTTTGTTGGTGATCCAAGAATAGTTCGAAGCATGTTGAAGTTTGAAACAAGATCGATTATCGTCATCTGGATAATGTGGTATTCGAAATTGGTTATTGTGGATTTGGTAGTTCGGATATGGTGGTCAACATTGTGGTGAAAGTTTTAGGGATCTAGAAATCATTGCACAAGTTGAGCCGGAAAAGTCGCTTGCTTGACTAAGTAAACAAGTTTGTTCTTGGTTGAACAAAGATAGGGTCTTGACAAAGACAAAGGCGGAGGTGGAGAGATATATTCAGAAGCGGAGGATTCAACTCAAGGTGGAGTTGGGGTCGATTCGTGGATATGAATTATGGTTCAGGGAGATTCAAAGTCAATGTAGAGATTGTTGGGAATATGCCTTTAAATCAATGGCTATTGATTAAAGATATGTCCGCGACAAGTCAAGTAAATCCTGAGATTTGAATTGGGCCAGAAAAAAAATCATTTTGGTACAAGGATTAAGATTTATTGGTTTAATTATGTTTCTTATTGATACAAGGAATTGTTCAAGAATTAGGAAAGCCGTTTTCTAATAAGAATAGTATTACTTTGTACATAAGAAATAGGATTCCAATTACTTTGTACACGAGGAATATGATTCCTTCTCCTTTAGGTATTTATAGCTATAAATACTACCCTCTCCCCTAGCATATTTTTTTGGTTGGACATCTTTGAGAGATACAAGTAGATATCTAAGATCTAGATTTAGGTTGACGGAATTATTTTCATAAATAATTCGTGCAACTAGATTAGTGAAGATCGTCTTTTGTAATTGGTCATTGAATAATAATATATTCTCCCTCCACTCGTGGACGTAGCCAAGTTGGTGAACTACGTATATTCTTGTGTTAGTGTTTGATTATTTCGCTTACCATCGTTTTTGTATTTATTGCTCTAACAAGAAGTCTTTTTTAGGGATGGAGGGAGTACTCAACAATAAATATTATATTTACTTTTTTTTAATTTTGATAACCATTGTTATGAGACAGAGAGAGTATATATTAACACTTTGTTTCTAAATGTTTTTTTACTATTTTTTTTGCATGTCACTATATACTGCAAACCTAAAATTAAAAAAGTGAATAAAATAATATTATTACTTTTTGCCATTTAATTTTATAAAAGTAAGCATTTTTAAAATGTCTCTTAAATAATAGACATTCATAAATTGTTTGTCATTGTTGACGGTGTAGTTAAATTTAACTTTATACAAATGATCTTACAGTTATTTTATTTGAACTCATAATCATGAAAATAGGTTATATATTCAAATTCAAATTTTAAAATTTCAATATGTGATAATCATTTTTTCCGTTAATTTAAATTTGACCTCCTTTACTGTCTAAAAGTTTTAGATCCGCCACGGGCGAACCTGCACTAAATTAGGACCCGCGAAAGGTCTTCGAGATGAAGGCTATTGGGCTTTGCTTTGTAGAGCGGTGCGTTTAAAATGGATTGAAAAAAAATCAATATTTTTGCTAATTAAATGTATCAATGGAGAGTTTTTAAGTCAAATTTTTAAAAATCTACGTACTTTAGCCGCTCTAAATAATAACTTTTTAAAAAAAAACTTCGTTTTGAAAAATTTCCATTTTTAAAACCATGCATGCATCAGACAACAAGCCCAATTTTACAACCTTTGCTCCTTTTATATTAAGCTTAGTTCTTGACGAAGGCGGCCATTCTTACAACTTTTGCTTCTTTTATAAGCTAAAAGGGAGAAAATGTCTAGCTCTTTGGGCCACTCCCACTTTTTTACTTTTAAATGCAAAAAGTGGATTTCAAATGCATGAATCATTCTTCTAAAATGGCTTGCTGAAGCTGCACACTACCCCCTTCTATGATAGAAGTTCTATCCCTTTCTTTCTTACTACCTCCTCCTAAAATAATTACTCTTTCCGTCTCATTTTAAATTTTAAAAACTTTAATTTGGGTGTTTCATTTTATACTTTAAAATCTAAAAACCTAAAAAGGAGTTTTTTATATATATATTTCTTTATTTGTGGGCCCCATATATCATACTCACAACAATTACCCACTAACTATTCTCTACCACACTTCCTCTCTCCTACCAAACCATCTACATTCACAACACATCACATTTTTCTTAATTCTTGAACTCAAAAGGTTTTTGAAGTATAAATTGAGACGGCAGGAGTATTTCTTTAAGAAAAAAAACTTGTAATTAAAAGTAAATCGAGATATCCTATTTATTTATGAGAACATAAAAAGGTTACAAACACCACCAATATGTCACATTCAAAAAAGCATTTTCTTCTTTGCATACACCTATCTTTTGCCACAAGACCGTTACGATCTAATTATAAAATATCAGTCACACATTAACCTGTTCCGGTGTGGATACATGTCTACAAGAATTTATTTTCCACTAAATTAAATTCATATTACTTCCTCCGTCCCAGAATAAATATCACCATTTTTTTTATGCTAGTACAAAAGAACTTTGAGCGTTAAATTTAGATTGATTTAACTATCCTAATAAAATTGTAAAACTTGTTATTGATACACTAATATCAATAACAATTTTTAAAATTTCATTAAATGATTACATTAACCTCAAATTATTGCTAAAAAATCCTTCATACAAACGTCCGAAAAACGTCGACATTTATTCAGGGACAGAGGGAGTATTAAACACTTTTTCCATTAAATTAAATTCATATAATGAACCACATCAATCTATTGTGGTAATTATAGTTGAGCCGGTAGTGGCGTAAAGGGTAGAAATTGTAATTGCCTTGGTCCGATCAACATCTTTGTTATAAAGTTTATATGGTCTGATGATATTTTGGAAAAGTTGATTAATAATTTAATTTAATACTTGTAAACCAAGTTCTCATTACTTTATTGTAGAAAAATAAGAAGCATATATATATTTTTTTTGAAAAGAAAATTGTTTAATATGGTTTTAAATAATTTTATTAGTAAAGTATATGTTTATGATATTCATTTGCTAGTCTAAATTGAAAACTTGATACTTCTTCTTCTGTCCCAAATTAATAGTCGCATTTGACTTATCCAAAATTTTAAAGTTACTTTGCAAATTCAAAGATTTTAAACTTTAATTTAGAAAATGAAACTAAATTTTTAGACAAATAAAAAGGAGAAATTAGGAGAGAGTAATAATTAAAAATAGATTTAGTAACCTTTTTGAAACATACTGTGCATATTTTACAACTTTCACAACACAACTCTATCATGAATTATGAAATACTTTTGACTTTCGAGCAAACAGCTGCAAGTAGTTATATTTATTGCACAATAAACACATTACAATCAACTATTGCACACGCTATGTGGGTGTAAATAAACAAATACAATATGGATTTATTTTAATTTAAAATTAGGAAATTTATCATTATCAGGGTAAAATAAACATGTTACTGACATGTGATTTGGGACTTTTTTTTTAAAGAAATAAAATAATTATGCTCCTTCCCGGGTAGAATAGATATCATTTTACGTTTGTTTGAAGAAATGCAATTAATATTACAACTTTATAAAGTGATTATCAAAAGTATCTTATTAATTATTATTTTTTCATGCATTACTTCACTAAAACTTTATAATTAATTTAATGAAACAAGTTTCATAAATGGGTAAACTTGAGATTTAAAAGCGTTAAACTTAAAAGCGACAAGTATTTTGAACCAAAAAATAATTTTTAAAATGACCATCTATTTTAAACTGGAAGTAGTAGTTTTGGAGGCTTAAAACCCGTATAATTGGAAAAAGAAGTTGATAAATTTGATAGACAATTTAATTAGTTAAATAAATTAAGAAGGCAACTTCTAAAGAATGATACTTGGGGCACAATAAAGTCACAAACTTTTGCTCATAAATCTTAAGTGTATTTATTTTATTGGTGTTTTTAACTAGAGTGTGGCGTGTCCATTGTTGATGCAACCAATAAAATATCGTCAGCTCATTATGTGAGCAAGATTTTGTGACCTTGTTTTGTACCTCTATCATTGTGCTCACTTCTAAATAAGAAAAAGTAGGAGGGTGAGTAGTTAATTATGTGGTTTAGGACTTATTAAGAGTCAGAATGATTCATCTCCCATGATACATAAATTTTTTTTTTGAAAGCCTTACTTTCATTTCAGAGTAAAAATTTCATTCTCAAAATAATAATTGATGATTAATATTTTAGACATTTTGTCCATATAATGCTTGAATAATTATTTAAAAAAAAAAAAAAAAACACTTAGTATTACTTTTATCCACTTACATTATGAATTGTGTTTTAGAGGATCATATCATCAATCCACTTGCAATTTTTACCCATATTATTGTTTTCTTAATAAGGCGCAAACCTATCATAAGACTTTTGTGGTCAGACGAAGGAAGTACTACATTTATTTTATTGATTAAAATAAGTAGGCTTTTTGAAGAATAGTGCATTGGAAAAAGAAAACATAGATTTCAAAACGCGCATAAAAGTGTCGGTGCTAATGTTTACAAAGTGACCAATGACCTTTTGGTCTAGTGGTATGAAGGTGGGTGTGTAAGAGCTTTCCTTAGGGGATGTCTTGGGTTCGACTCTCCTTGGGGAGGAGTGGAGAGCCCATAGTTTCATAACCCCAGAGGGGTTGGTTGTGCGTCTACAGGTGATCATTCAGATGGCGCGGGATGTCTATAACAAGCGGACTACCAAAATGGCGCAAAAGCATCTATGGCAAGAAGACCATCTGATGGCGAGAGACGTCTGTGGACGATCATTAGAGAAGCATGTAGAGCAAGTATCTTTCGGTGTAATAATATCCAATAGTGGTGAAATTTCATAGGAACTTGTAATAGACACGACTATAGATCTGTAATAGACTCCATAGGGGTTTGTAAACGATGACAATTGTCTTGAAAAGAAATGATATGTTACAACTTGTAAAAAAAAATGTTTACAAAATGCAAATCTATATCTATCTAGGTTGAAGTGCATAGAACACTCCAACAAGAACATGTTCCTTCAAAACATGGATGATTCTAGAATATTGGTTTTGCTTCAAATCAACTAATCAAGCAAGTAATTAATTGTCTTAAAATTAACATAATTACCCTTTTCTCTCCCCTATTAATCAAATACGGATGAAGTATTACACTTTTTTCTTTTAGTCACTATACTTAAACCCCTTTCTTCATAAATTCATAAAAATCATTGCTTTGCAAACACTTATTCTTACAAGTAAAAAATGGTGGAACAATTCTTTATATCCCTGAATGCCACGCTCATTTCAGAATAAGATTGAGGAAGAAGAAGATGAAGGCGGAAGCGTAATACCTGATGAATCCATAATGATGTTGTAGGGAGAACAAGAAGAAGAAGAAGAAGAAAAAGAATTAAGGGGACGGAGTTCTTCTAAATGATGAGTGTCTTTTCTCTCTAATGTCTCTAGCAATATGAAGATTATTTGAGAGAGAAAAATAATGAATGGGGTGATTTCTAGGGTTGATGGAGAACCCTTTATATATGAAACCAATAGGCACCTCATTTAGGGACTACACCCTTTCAACCTTTAGTGATGTTAAATTACCACTTTGCCCATCAAAAATAGGTAATATTACATCCAGGAATTCTACACAATATTTACTATTATTTACTACACTTTATATTAACATTATAATCATGATTTTATAAATGGAAGGTCCAAATAACTTGTTTTGCAAGCCATGTTCTAACAATCTCCCACTTGGGTTGCAAAATAAAGTTCTCCCTTTAAAACATAAATATAACACGAATGACAACCCTTATGTGCGCACTTTATTGTCATCTATAACAATCTCGTCCATTAGTCATCCAAGTATAAGGACTAAAGGGGCAGTCGTTGTAATTGATTCGCAACTAAACCCACAGTAATCACGTATACAAATCCAACTAAATGACATAGATCAAAAGTGTAGATGTGTAGCATGGAATAATGAATATATACATATTCTTCCAACTAGTCCAACTTAACCAAATGAGATCAAAACTTTAAATAAGAGAACAATTAATGAAATAACAATACAAACTCCCACTATATTAAATGTTATCAAAATTGTTACACCCATATGAGCAACATGCTCGTGAAACACTGAAGATGATAACGCTTTCATAAATGGATCCTCTAAAATGGAGTTTGTTTCTATATGTTGTATTTCTATTTGTTCATTTTCCTTTACAACAAGAAACTTAATGTCTATATCCTTCAGACTTTGATGAACTCTTGTTGTTATAAGACTACCGTCCGATTGTCACCATAAAACTTAAGCGGTCTTTCGACACTTATTGATAATTCGTAGTCCTTTTAATAAACTTATGCAGCCATATAATTTAACTAATGTCGGAATACCTAATTATCTCAAGATGATCCGACTTTAAAATATAGGCAAGTAGTTCTTTAGTGTTTTGTAAATACTTTTATCATTCTTTTGGCTGCTACTTAATGTTCTCTCCCGGATTGCTTTGGTATTGACCAATCATCCCAACATTAAATGTAAGACTTACGCATACATTAAGCTTCTTACTACTGATGCAAAGAGGGATATTTTCTATATACTTGGATTCATAATTAACTTTAGGACACTGTTTGAGACTAAGCATGTCTCCTTTAAAATTAGGGTGTCAAGTGGTTTATAGTTTTGCATGCTATACCTTTTGTAATACCTTTTCTATATAGGCCTTATGTGATAATCCCATACTCCGTGAATACTCACAGTGAACTTGGATTCCTAATACAAAAAGATGCCTCACCAAGAATTTTCATTCCAAAGAAATTTATTAGTTTCCTTATTAAGGTTTAAAACATTACTAGCAAGCAAATATTACCCACATATAAGACCAAAATTATAATTTTTACTCCCACTGAACTTATGGTATACACAATATTTATCAAGATTCATTTCAAAACCAAATGAAAGAATAACTTGATTAATCTTTAAATACTATTAATGAGAAGTTTGCTTAAGTCATAAATGAATTTCTCCATATAGATAGTTTCCTCAATGTCTCCATTAAGAAAAGTTCTCTTAATATCCATTTGATGAAGCTTAAGGCACAAATTGCTACTAGTGCCATAATGATTTTAAAAGAGTTTTTAGAAGATACCGGGAAATGTTTATTTCTTGATAATTAATGCCTTTCTTATGAGTTGAAAATTCTTTAGCAACTAGATGGGTCTTTATATCTTTCAACATTACTTTTGTGAATCATTTTAGGTCTTAGAGACCCATTTATAGGTTTCACATCTTTAGGTAATGTAAAAGATTCCAAAAGTTGTTATCTTTCAAAGATTTCAACTCTTTATATATGGTATTAATCTACTTATGAGAATTAGGACTATTAATGGCTTTATGGTAGATGAATGGCTCATCTCCCACTAAACCTATGTGTCCTTAATTTCTCGGTAAGATACATATCATAATTATCCGGTATTGCAATCCTTCTTACTCTATTATATCTCTTTAAGGGCACCGGTTCTTACTAATTCTGAGGTTGTTGAATTTCCTTCTTATGATCAACATTTTCATGTTGTTCAATATTTATAGGGAAACCATATTTATTTTGAATTGTATGTTCTTCTTGAATATCAAGTACAAAATTTGAAATCCAATTGGAACTTATGGAAGAGGTGAAGAAATGGATGCCTCTTCTTTTCCAAATTCAAAATATTACACCTAATCTCCCACTAAATTCAACATCCTCAAAGAACCTAGCTTTTCTCGTTTCAAAATGTTCAAATTTTCGGGTTGTAAAATTTATATATCCCCTAGATCTTTCGGCTTACCTCATAAATAACTACTAACAATCTTATGTCTAACTTGCCCTTAATAGACTTATAAGGTCTACCCTTATGTTAGACAACCCCATAAATGAAGATGATTTAAGGACGTGTTCCTTATTCGTCCCAAAATCATAAAGGGTTTTTATTAGTAGCTTAGAGGGAGCTTTAATGAGAATAAGGGCTGCGGTTTTAATGTATCGCCCATAATGAGTGAGGTAAAAGAAGCACAAAACATGCTTATTACCATTTCCTTAAGGATTTTATCATGTCTCTTGTGTACATCATTCATGCTAGGCGTACCCGACTTAAAGTAGATGGAGACAATCCCACACTCTTCAAAATAGCGAGTAAAAAGGACCTAGACGTTGTTCCCTTTAACAATCATTTCAACCATGATATACTCTATCATGATTAGACCTAATGTTCTTAATAGTCTTTCAAAGTTGATTTCCAACTATGACCTCATAAGACTTGAAAACGTCCATAACTTGAGTCTTTGCATGAAGTAATAAATGCATTCATATTGAGAGTAGTCATTTATAAACGTAATAACTATTGTTGACCTTTCCACGAAGGAATAATGAATGGCCCACAATGTTCATATGTATTAGTTTTAAAGACACTTGATACTCTCGAGAATACTACTATTCTTTTAATGTTTGTAAATTTCCTTTAAGGCATTTAATGCAAAAGTATTTTCCAAAATATCAAGTTTGCTTAAGATTTTCTTTAACATAAGCTTATCAATTTTCCTCTTGGAAATATGACCCAAATGCCTATGCCTTAATGAAAAATAAAATAAAATTTACTTGATAACTTTTGCTTTCTAGTTTTGGTTTCATTATTAAGGGACACATTTATTGTTTGAATAATGTCAAGTGAAGAAATAATACTTGACAAAGTACTAGTGCCAACAACCTTTGGAATTAAAATAGAGATCACACTTATTATTAATGAACAAGAGTGACCTTCCTTGTCCAATATTGTGACAAATATCATAATTCCATTTAAATGATGGTACAATAAATATATTATTTAATACAAAATAATACTTAGTACTTAACAATAATTTAAATGATCATTATGCCTATAACTCTAATCGGATTCCTAGTTTCCATATAGATGAATTTCTTCATCTTTACTAGGTCTTCGGTAATTTAGGCAATCTTACTTGAACATCCTTATGTGATTGGTTGCACCAAAATCTAATCACCATGTAAATATAGGAACTGAAACCAAATTAGCCTTAATACAATACAAACAAGATCAAATGATATACCTCTCACGCCAAGCGTGAGACTTAGGATAATCGAACTTCATGTTAGTAAGGTCCTTGCAAAAGAAACATTTCTTTTCTTTATGATCATGAGATGATCCCTTAAGCTTCTTTTTACTTGCAACCACAGTTTCTTTCCCTCTTCTCTTTGTCCCATGAGAAGAGGTAGATGCCAAACGTTCCTCAAGCATATCAAGGAATGTTTTAGCATCAATATCCTTGCAGATACAGGTCAAAATGGTCTCCGGGACAACTATATTCATGATCATTAGGCTCACACGATTGGAGCATTTCCACTTCTCCTCATTTAAGCAATCTTCATGAGTGCTTTCATTAGAGAGAGGAAGAGGAAACGGCTCCCTTAATGCATGATCTATATCCATATAGCCTAAGATCATCATCAATTTATTTTTTCAAGTTTTAAAATTAGTCTCATTAAGCATCGGTAAGGTACTCATAGCAGTAATCACGGATGAAGCTATAAGTAAATCTGTTGGAATTTCGAGAACAAGAATGAATACAAAACATGTATAAGATACTACATAATGAAAATTGATTAATTATATCAACGAAATCCATCAACAAGACAATCAACATGACATCAAAACTAATCTTTGGAATGCGAGTTGACTCATAAATGATTGCCTTAGGTAACAAGTAATTTGTACTTATATTTTAATAAATACTTAATCTTCCTTTGGGCCGACATAAGCATCTAAGAAAATAACCTAATGTTCATTTTACTTGTTACCACATGAATGCCCAAGTTTAGTCAAATGTCAAGATCTTCTTTGGAAAATTCAAGCCATTCACATATCAACTCAAACATCCAACACTTTACAATTTTATGGTTTAAATAACGTAAATCACTTAGGCGACAATATTATTTAAACAATGAATAAAATTATCAAAGCATATAATTAATCAAAAACTTTAAGGTTTGAAAATAATTATGGTTTTGTTCAAAAGGGGAAACAAAATTGTGCAACATCTTGAAAAAGGCAAAAATTATGTGAATAGTGAATATGCGCGACCGGGCAATGCCTGATACCCGACCGGGCAACATACAATGCCCGACCGGGCGGAACCAAAGACCCGACCGGGCAAACACATTTAGTCCAACCGGGTGGAACATAAGACCCGACCGGGCGGAACATAATACCCGACCGGGCTAAAGCCACCGTTTCATGCATTTTTGCTGCATTTTTTCCATATTTTGTCCCAAAAGGCATGAATAACAAGTAGATCCACATGGTATGTACTTAAAACATAAAGCCATGTTATTTAGGATAATCTTGCTTTTAAAATTAATGGAATCAAGTAAGTAGATCCACATGGTATGTACTTAAAACATAAAACCATGTTATGAAGGGATAGTCTAACTTGAACCATTTTAATTTAATGAACAAAAACTTTCAAACCATTTTCTGAATTTTAGATGATGATTATCAGTACTCTATGAACGAAATAGAGTCCCTAATCAACATTAAAACTTAATGATTCAACAGGGAAAATGAATCAAATTGAAAGCACAAAACTTTCTCAAAGAAGAACCCAAACTTAAACCAAAATGAACGGGGCTCTGATACCAATTGGTGGAACAATTCTTTATATCCCTGAATGCCACGCTCATTTCAGAATAAGATTGAGGAAGAAGAAGATGAAGGCGGAAGCGTAATACCTGATGAATCCATAATGATGTTGTAGGGAGAACAAGAAGAAGAAGAAAAAAAGAATTAAGGGGACGGAGTTCTTCTAAATGATGAGTGCCTTTTCTCTCTAATGTCTCTAGCAATATGAAGATTATTTGGGAGAGAAAAATAATGAATGGAGTGATTTCTAGGGTTGATGGAGAACCCTTTATATATGAAACCAATAGGCACCTCATTTAGGGACTACACCCTTTCAACCTTTAGTGATGTTAAATTACCACTTTGCCCATCAAAAATAGGTAATATTACATCCAGGAATTCTACACAATATTTACCATTATTTACTACACTTTATATTAACATTATAATCATGATTTTATAAATGGAAGGTCCAAATAACTTGTTTTGCAAGCCATGTTCTAACAAAAAAAAAATATAAAAACAATGATAACAATATTTAAAAACACATTTTGGAAAAATATATAATTTATTATGGGATAAAAAAATTATTTTACTTTGAAATGTGGGTAATAGTAAGAATTGTCTATTTTTCTTAAAAGGGTTATGAAAACTCCAAAATCAACAATTATTTTGGACATAAAATAATTTTATTCAATAAAATGATATTTTTGACTTAATATAAATTTAAAATTTTAAGTTTGGATATAAATTTAACAGTATTAGTATTTTGAGGTTATAAAAAATTAAAAAAAAAAAGATATGCAAATTTAAAAATTTTATTTTCACATTTATCTATTATTTATTATCTATCTACCTATAATCTCTCTTTCTATATATATTGAAAATGTTAATGGCTTGGCTTTGTGAGTAATATCTCAGGAGTGTTATCCCAAGTGTTGGATAGCACCAATGATAACACTTGAACGACAGTCCCACAAGCTCAGGAATAAAACCACTTTGAAAATGAGTTTGCAGCGAAAAATTAAACCACACAAGATATTTGTTTTTCTCAAGTTATATAAATATATAACCTGAGTCAAAAAGCGAGACATTTACTATAAATTTGAGTTATACTCACAAGGCCGAGAGTTCCCTATAGCTATGACAATGAATGCTCTATAGAACGAATAGAGACTAAAAACGAAACTCTATCCTAGCCAAAATCCCACTTAAGGACCTTAAGCGTGGAAATGAAGATATGGAAGGATTGAGTCTAAATGAATCAAGGAGTGAATAGCCTCTCTTTAGAAAATATACACATTTAAAAACACTCTAGTCCTCAACCAGAAAACCCTCAAAAGATGTTGGCTAATACAAAATCAGTTTGCTGGTGCTGGACTAGGTGTTGTTAACACTTCGGATAACACTGCCGTGTGTGTGTTCTATATAAGTGCAGTTTTTGGCTTGGGAATTGTGTCAATCATTCTTGTCCAGCCTTACACTATATATAGGCACCAAAGACTTGGTACCTACTCCAAGTAGCATGAATTTCTTCACAAAATTTGTTGAAGATCATGTTCCTATACTTTAGCTCCAAGTAGGTAGTGTTTCCTACTTTATAGCAACCACTTCCTTTTTCCACATGTGCCGTGCATAACATCCTGGCACTCTTGTGCTTCCCGTCCTTGTACCCACGTTCTCAGCAAGCAATGGTTGAACAAGTCTTCAACCACGTTTTTCTCTCATCAAGTTTTACGCATAACTTTCATTTATGCGTAACTCCCATCCTTTATTCATTACTTGTTTGTAGCTCCATCATTTTAATCAAATTGAATGATTTATTGGACCTACAATTAACAATAATTTTGCAGCAAATATTCATCATTAATATCCAATAATTTTTGAATAAATGATGAAAGTAATGCAAACCACGTCTGGATAACACTAGGGGTAACATCAGTGGTAAGACCGTTGTTTTTCAATAACATATATAAATGTTGAAGTTCAGATGTCACTTCAACAAGCTCATTTTTTCCTTCAAAATGGTTCTAGAATATTGGTTTTGCTTTTTTTTTTTTTTTTTTTTGCTTCAAATGAACTATTCAAGAAAACAAATAATTATTTTTAAATTAACCTAATTACCTTTTTCCGTCCACTATTAATTAAATGGAGATGAAGTATTAATTCTTTCTCTTAGTCACTATACCTAAACCCCATTCTTCACAAATTCATAAATATCATTGTTTTGCAAATCTTAGTTTTCAAAGTAAAAGAATGAAATATAAAATAAACAATGGCAAAAATATTTAGAATTACATTTTAGACAAAAAAAATATAATTTATCATGGATAAAAAGTTAATTTATTTCAAAACGTGGGTAATAGTAAGAATTGTCTTTTTTTTTTGTAAGACTTATGAAAACATCAAAACCAATAATATTTAAGACATGAAATTATTCATTTAATAAAATCATATTATTGACTTAATATAAATTTTAAAATTTTATCTTGGATACAAATTTTACAATATTAGTATTTTGAGTTAAAAAACTTTATTTTTCTACTTGATTTATCAAGTTATTTATCCGTGCGTTTAACGCACGGGTGTTAGACTAGTTATTCATTGTAATAATCTGCGCATTAATGCATGGGTGTTAGACTAGTTATTCATAGTAATAATATATTCATATGTTTCGAGTGTTAGTTCTAGTGCCAATTATTCATAATGATAGTATTTTTGAGTGTCAGTGTTTATGAGTTTTAGTTTTAGTGCTTTTGAGTGTCAACAGTTTTTTTCCCCCCGGTGTCAGTTATTGTTTTATGGGTACTACCTATGAAAGTGTATTAATGCATATGTTAAAGAGAACTAGCGTTAGTGTAAAAGAATACTAGTGCATGTATTAAAGAGTATCGGTGTATGTGTTAAAGAGTACCGGTGCGCATTAAAGAGTGCCGATGCGTGTTAAAGAGTGTTAGTGTTAGAATGTAAAAAAGATGTTGATGTTAGAGTTATAGTATGCCCTTGCTAGTGTAAAAACTATATTTTCCAAATTACGAAGAAAAACGATTTTTCTAGGATTTTGACATAAATTATACTCCATCCATCCCTCTTCAATCTATAAAATTAAAGTAAAAATTGTCAACTTCATAGTAATTTGACCAAGAGTTTGAAAAAAAATGATTATACTTTAAAAAACTAAAAATTATTAATGGTGAATCAATAACAATTTTTATTTTATTTTTAGGATAATTATTTTTCTAGTTATTTTTAGTCAAAATGCACTTAAGTTGACAATTTTTGCTCTGACTTTGTGGATTAAAGAGGGACTGAATGAGCTTATGTATATATACACACACAAATTATTTTCATATTGCATTTGTTTTAAATGTAGTGTAATTTTAAGAGGAAGTAATATTTTCTTATAAAGTTATCTAAGAACCAGGACGAAGTAACAATAGAATCATTCTTTTTTAAGGTGGATTAATTTCATTCACGTAAAAGATACAAAGATGGCACTTTACATAAATTGGAGACTTATCTCGTATAATGTTTGCGAACTGATTAAAATACACAATATAGAACCTTGAATCAAATCTCTATTGAGCGATTTTCTGAAGCATGACTTGGGTCGCACAAATGATTCAACAAGTATAACTTGGACACTGCCTATCGCTGGCATTCACAAAAAATCCACAATAGTAAAATTTGGCTTTGAAGACATGATAAATGGAGTCATTTAAATCGACAACAAAAATCAAACCAAGCGTTACAACGAAAAGAAACACAAACAATAAAATCATTTTTTTAAACAATAGATTAATTTTTTTTTTTTAAAGGCAATAGATTCGTTT
Organism: Campanula takesimana; assembly: GCA_026119855.1. NCBI lineage: Eukaryota > Viridiplantae > Streptophyta > Magnoliopsida > Asterales > Campanulaceae > Campanula > Campanula takesimana. Next base: position 245,340 of record JAOWBW010001175.1, read on the forward strand.
GTTAGATTGTCTCGTTACTAAAATAATAATGAAACCAAAATCTTCTTTATTATATGTTGTACTCCTATTACTTTCACATGGCGGGTTGATAACATAATTAAATTAATTGAAACACAGTAGACCGTTGGTCATGGTTTATATGGTGGGCTAGGTATGGACAATCCTCATAGGCATTTTAGTCATTCACATTACACCGTCCGGCAGTAACCGTTATTTATCATCACCACGAACCAGGGTTTGTTGTAATTACACCAACGAGTCATGCCTAGTTAGGTAAATACTCTCTCCGTCCCAAACTTATTGCTACTTATTTTCGTTTTATGCGTCTTATAAATATGCTACTTATTCAAAATGTTCAATTTTCTCTCTTACGCATTCACAACAATTATCCACTAACTTATTTTCTCTCTCCTACTTACTCATAATAATTACTTTTCTAAGATATTTTTTAATCTCCGTACTCACTTTTACTCACTCCGTCTTAAAATAAATGTCGATTTCGAGTGTTTCACACATATTAAGAAATGACATTGATGCATGTGAAGAAATCCAAAATACCCCTAAAATAATTCAACTGCTTGGGTAATTAAATGTTAAGTAAGAGATAGTTCACTATCATTATTAAAGGTATACTCCATCTGTTTCACGTCACTTGAAACTTATTCTCTTTTTCATCCATTTCACATCAGTTGAAACTGCCCAAAATGATAAAGAATCTTTATTATTCCTCCCACTCATTCTCTCTCATATTTAATTTTTCATAATCACAAACAGCCCCTCCCACTATTTCTCCCTCTTATTTTTTTTTTAATTTGTGTGCCAAAATTTTTGGTCACAAGTGACATGAAACGGAGGGAGTAATTGGTATAGAACAATAAAAAACTTTGAAAATAGTGAAATGAAAAGTATTTTGAGATAAAAATTAACTCCCAAAACGATATCTGTTTTAAGATATGGAGTAATATAATAGCAATAAATATGGGACGGTGGGCGGTGACAAACTAATATCAAATTAAAGTGCAAGAAATACGTGACCCACCACCTTCCCCTCGGACCCCTCTCCTCTCCCCCCCCCCCCCCCCCTCTCTCTCTCTCTCTCTCACACACACACACATACTGTACAGTTGAAGTTTCTCTCTCTAGAAAAAGCCATAGTCGGAGGAATAACTCCTAGTCACGTCTCAACAGTCCCCATAGTCAAATTGAGCCCCCACACACACGGCCACACATTCTACAACCTCAAATTTCAAAATTCTCTCTCTAAATGCTTCACTCAATTGCTTCTGTTTTGGAGAACCTTGATTGATTATGAGTGTTAGTTGTTGTTGTTGATGCTGCAATGGCGAATTCCGGTAGTTACAGGAATGGTACGGCTTCTTCTAAGGCGGCTATGAAGGTTGACAGAAATCTGTCTGTCAATTCCAGTTCAAAATCGACTTCGTCGTTTTCGTCTTCTTCGTTCAAATCGAAGCCTGCTGTGAATTCCGTCGTCCGTCGTAGCAGTACTGGTTCTCTCGGCGGTTCATCCCCTGGTCTCAGAGACGAAGCTGGAGGTATCTTTCACTTTTTTTTTTTTTTTTTTTTTTTTTTTTTATCTTTTCACACGCACGCACGAATCGCACATATTAATGTGGGGAAATGAAAGTGAAAGAATGTTTGTTTGAACTGTGATGTTGTTTGAGTGCTTGTGACTATGGAGTACAGTCAATTTTTTTTGTACTGGTTTGGAATTTGATTTGTTGATAGAAATGTTTTACACCACCTTCTTACATATCGATTGTGTATGTGGACCTTCGAAAAATTTGAATTGTTTATTAGAATCTTGTCATATACTACTATTGGAATTGGTTTTTAGGATGAAATATAGAAAAATGATTTTGCAAAAGGTCATACTAGTTGACCTTGTCAATTATGGTCAACTTTGGTGCTAACTTTCAGGATTATTTTCTTCCCATTTTGTTGTGTTTGTTTGTGTGTTGTTGGGAACTGTAGAGTAAGAATATGAAAATGCTGCGAGAATGCGAGATAGATAGGGATGCTCAAGATACGGATCATATTGACCGGTTCTATTTCTTCATAAAAAAGCACAAAGTTGCTCTTTTTAGGAGTAAGATGGACTTTCATGAATGCCCTGGTTTAATGGTTAAAGTTGCTTTTGCAAAGTCCGAGTCCGACTACCAGTGGCGGAGTCAAGAATTTTTGTCAACGGGAGCAAAGATTGCACAATATACAAATTTTAACTGTATTTTTGTCAATGGGGGGGGGGGGGGGAATCTAGTGTATTATTGCTTTTATCTCAAAGGGGGCAACCTTCAACAAATTGCACTTAACTCCCAATTTTTTGTAAATTTTGCCCTAGTAAATTTTTTTTAAAAAAAAAATCAATGGGGGCAATTGCCCCCTTTGAGCTCCATGTAGCTCCGCCACTGCCGACTACCATTGATAAGGAGAGTCTTGGAAACTATATAATTTATTGAGATTAGTTTTTGGAATCACACTTTTTAGGTTAAATCCCAAAATAGTAAGTAGGATTCTTGGAGTAGAACACGAGGAGTACATTGTTGCAGTACATTCTTTAATGACATTTGATAATCAAGACTAGGGGTGGCAAAATGGGTGTTTGGGTTACCCAATGGGTGTTATTCATTAAAAAAATCATGCTTTAAACTATTGTACGTATACAATGTACACACACTTTAAAGCATGACAAAATCTTAATGGGTATACCCATTGGATACAAATTGCCATCCGTAATCAAAACAATTCAATGGTTCACGTTAATCGATTTTGTTTGAATTTTTCATGGAGTATCTTCTTTCTTTGTTTGAAAATAAGGTATCGCTTGTGTACATTATAGCTCTAATTATTTCCACATGATGTTACTGTGCTGATAGTCCCTGGGAGAGTTAGAGTGGCTGTAAGATTACGACCCCGAAATGCTGAGGAGTTGGTGACTGATGCTGATTTCTCCGATTGTGTTGAATTGCAGCCAGAGGTACTACCCTAATGTCCATCCTGTAGAAATTAACTTTGCATTTCTCTAGTAGATTACATTTTATAGAGTTGTTTACTTGAGTTTTGTTTTATTTTTTGTATTTTTTTCTTTTTATCTTTTCATATTTTTTTTTTCAAAAAAAAAAAAAAAAAAAAACCCCTTATAAAAACTTTCCTTCTAACATCCCACTTTTTCATTGTTTCTCACTTCTTCATTGGCGATTCTATGCGGCGATTCATGTTAGCCGACCCCAAAATCAATGTGATTAAGGCTTTATTGTTGTCTACGTGGATTTTGTTAAGCAGCTCCCCTCATCTCTCTCTCTCTCTCTCTCTCTCTCTCTCTCTCTCTCTAACTTGTTGGTTCTTTAACAGCTCAAAAGGTTAAAGCTCCGGAGAAATAACTGGGATTCAGATACCTATGAGTTTGATGAGGTGCTAACTGAATTTGCATCACAGAAGCGTGTTTATGAAGTGGTGGCAAAGCCTGTTGTGGAGGTTCGTAGCTGCTGTTCTTAATACTTTCTTGTTATGTCATTTGCTTATGAATTCTTCTCCATGAGTACTTGATATTTGGCATTATTGTTTCAGTTACGCACACAGTGATGTGTTTCTTTCTGTGCTTATTTGATCGTTTCCGAAATCTAAATAGAGTAATTTTATCAGCTGCAAGACCACTTAGTTGATGTCTTTCTATACTAGACAGTGAAGATCAACATTCCAATTTTGTAAACCTAAGTTGATCAGGTAACAGGGTTGCCAAGAAATTTGGGAAATTTTGGGTACAAATCTTCTACAAAGTTTGAGTTTCTATTAGATATTAAGAATTATATTGCCCGGTAACATGGCCAATAGGCTTACGAACAGTATTATAAACAGCAATGCATTAGTAGGTTGGGAACCTGAGGTTACTAACTACTTGTTCAAAACAAACTCCTGAATGATAATTATAGTTCTATACAATTTATATTATTATTTTGACTTAGTTATTCCAATGCTTTGTTCCCATATTGATTCCATTAAATTTCTTCCTCCGTCCCAAAATTAGTGTCCCCTTCAAGCGGACACACCGTTTTTGGTCGAGCATCTAACTCTACTATTAAAAGCCTGGTACAACTATGGACGAGCATTCACCGAGGGTAAAATGTGAACTTTTCCTTTTCTCTTTTTTGTAATGAAGGTTGCGCCCGCCCACTATGGATGAGATTGTCCACCAAAGTATAAATATTTAAACTTTCTATCCTAAAATGGAAAGTTTGGTAAGGGGACACAATTTCTTGGGGCATCCGAAAAGGAATAAGTAACTCTTATATTTGGACGGAGGGAGTACTAATTTGATTCTTTCTGCATACATGCAAATGTAATGTGCCCACCATTCCCTAGGGAGCTGAAACTAGGTCATAGCTTGTCCAATAATCTAATGTTTTGAACATGCAACTGCTTTGCTGTTTTCGCAGAGTGTTTTGGATGGATATAATGGAACAGTCATGGCGTATGGACAGACTGGTACTGGGAAAACTTACACACTTGGAAAACTTGGAGAAGAAGATAATTCAGCTCGTGGGATAATGGTTCGTGCATTGGAAGACATACTAGCGGAAGTATCTCATGAGACCGATTCTGTGTGTGTGTCTTATCTGCAGGTTGTTATCAGCCTTAAAACAATTTTTCTCGTGCTTTGAGCATACTCCAAATTGTCATTTTAACTGGTAACTCCATCAGCCTTTTTCTTCTTTTTTCTTAATTTCACAAAACATGGTCTTGCCTGTGTGTGCAGCTTTACATGGAGACTATACAAGACCTCCTTGATCCTTCAAATGATAACATTTCAATCACTGAAGATCCAAAAACAGGAGATATTTCACTTCCTGGGGCTACCCTAATAGAAATCAGAGATCAGTCAACTTTTATCGAGTTACTACGGCTAGGGGAAGCACATCGATTTGCTGCTAACACAAAGTTGAACACAGAATCTTCTCGAAGTCATGCCATTCTAATGGTGAATGAATGCACTTTTTCTTGTCAATGTTCATGTGTTCAAACTCAAGTTACAGGAGATGGTAACTAACATGCATTGAATGTTACATATGATTCACATCTATAAAAGGTTTCTATTATTGCAGGTGCATGTAAAGAAGTCTGTCAAGGGAAGAGACTCTTCTATTTCTGGTGAAAATGGTAATGTTTCCCTCATGTCTAGAACGTTAAAGCCCTCAATTGTTCGGAAGAGCAAGCTAGTTGTTGTAGATCTTGCGGGATCTGAGCGGATTGATAAGTCAGGTATGTAACTTGGCGTTTTAGCATTCACAAATGTTCCTTTTAAAAATGTAATATTTTATGGCAACACTTGTGTTTTTAAATTTCCAGTGTATTAGCTACTATTCTTGTATTGCATATTATTTATTTTTGCCATTTTACTAAGAGGTGATTTCATATTTGTTAATATTTTTATGAAGCTAAGAAACACTATCGTATTACTGTTTTGAATCAATCAATGTATTTTCAGTTTCGCTTGGATGCTGAAGTTTGTTTATCATATTATTCCCCAGGAAGTGAGGGACATACTTTAGAGGAAGCTAAGTCTATCAACCTTTCCCTAAGTGCACTAGGAAAGTGTATTAATGCATTGGCTGAAAACAGCTCTCATGTTCCTGTCCGTGATTCAAAGCTTACAAGATTGCTTCGAGATTCTTTTGGAGGTGAGATTGTGAACATATATGGTTGTTAAGATTATCTCTTTATGGCTGTGAAGCAAGATTTGATAGTGCATGACTTTTCTGTGCAAGATGAGAAAAAAGTTGAGATAATGGTTTTAAGTTATTGCTTCGACAAACTTATATTCTCCCGCTGATTCATCCCTGTTCTCATTGCTACATAAGGAATCTATCTAATCTATTTCGAAGTCAGGACGACACTATTGACTAATAGGTTCTTTCTCATTCTTCACTTGGAATTTTATAGTACTCCCGTTATCCCAGAAAGTATACATTGTTCTATTTTGGGAGGTCCAAGCTGAATCAGGGGTGTCAGTGGTTCGGTTCAAACCGCGGTTTGAGACCGAACCGAACCAAACCAAACCAAACCAAACCATACGGTCTGGTTCGGTTTCCAAGCACGAGTGGTTCGGTTCGGTCTCGAAAATTGGTAAACCACGTGGTTCGGTTTGGTTTGTGGTCTGACCCCTTCGAACCAAACCAGACCAAACCACGAGACCGAACCGCAGACCGAACCATCAAACCGAACCACCAGACCAAACCATCAGACCGCATATATTAGTCATATATTTGTATATTAAGTAACATCCACCTTTGAAATATTTAAAAAAAAAAAAAACTACATTACATTAGACCATTCTTAAATCTCATTTTATATCTTATTTCTTATTCATTTCATCACATGTTATATTTGTTGAGGCACATACTTAAAAAAATTATGATGTGTGTTCACTTCATTCGGCTTCTTTATTCGTTAAATATTCTTCTTTCTCCGAATTTTCTGTTTTCAAAAAAGTTTAAACCATGATTTGAATCGTCATATGAACCTCCGTCTGAATGGTGGTTTGAACCTCTATCTAAACCACGGTCTGAACCACATTACTGAACCGCGGTCTGAACCAAACCGAACCAAACCATGACGGTTTGGTTCGGTTCGGTTTGAACTTTTTTGTGGTTTGGTTCGGTCTGAAATTTTCCCAAACCGATGACTAGTGGTTCGGTCTCTAAAATGGCCGAGACCGAACCAAACCGAACCATTTACACCCCTAGAATCCGGTACTTGGACTTTGCTAAAACTAGGCATTCCCACGTTTTTATCAAATTAATGACCTCTGCCATTGTCATCCATTTCCATTTCAACAATTCTTTGCAAATCAAATCGTTGATGATTCCCTTTTGATTTGAAGATAAAAATTGGATAGGCGAATTGATTCGACACCTTCTGAAGATAATTGATGGTAATCCAGGAAGTAAACATGAAGCCAAAAGTTTTTTTTTTTATATCCATGTAAAGTAAAAGCACGACCCTTTTGGGACGTATGGAGTAGTTTTAATTCTTCAGTCCCTTCTGTTGCTTCAGGAACTTGATTATCCATGAATAAGCATTGCTGTATTAATTAACCCTAGGTCCAGAGTTGTTGAGCTTCTGTTGTCTGACACGATTAAAGTTTTACAGGCACAGCAAGAACTTCACTAGTTATTACAGTTGGACCATCTCCACGACATCGAGGGGAGACTACAAGTACGATAATGTTTGGACAAAGAGTAAGTTCGTAGCGCTCTCTGAACTCCTTACTACTCCCTCCGTCCCAAAATGATCTTCACACTTTGTTCGCTGTTACAACAAAGGAAGTTTGAGCAATGATTTTAAGTTGATTTAGTTATATTAATGAAAATCTAAAACTTGTAATTGATAGACCATCAACAATACTATCAATAACAAGTTTTAGATTTTCATTAGGATAATTCAATCAACCTAAAATTATTGCTCAAAGTTCCTTCGTAATAACGGTGAAAGAAGTGTGAAGATCATTTTGGGACAGAGGGAGTATATTTTATTTCATTTTTATGGTGTATTTCGTTATTCCGGTCCAAAAAATGCAATCCTCACGAGATGCTTCGCTTTCACTATTTTTTATTCTTATTTTTATTCTAGACATGCTTGATTTTCTTATTGTTGGTTTAGTGTGTTTATAATTTTCATCGGTTTTGAAATATGTTGTAGATTAAATATCAGATATGAGTTAATGCCTTAGTAATTGGATGATTCTCAATTTTTGTAATTCATAGGCTATGAAGGTGGAGAATATGCTGAAGATTAAGGAAGAGTTTGATTACAAGAGTTTGTCAAGAAGGCTTGATATACAACTCGAGACTCTTATTGCAGAAAATGAGAGGCAGCAAAAAACATTTCAAGAAGAGATTGAAAGAATAGCTTTGGAAGCAAAGAAGCATGCATCTGAGGCAGAAAAGAATTATGCTGATGCGTTGGTTGTAAGTTCATGTTTTCATACACATGCACATAAATTATTTCATGTGCATTGAAGAAAATGTGATTTAATTTGGTTAGGGTTTATAACTCAGTGGCCACTTTGATTTTTCTATGAAGTTATCTTGAGAGTACTATCTGCACTTATAACCAGACATAAAAATTGCATGTAAATATACTTCCCCTCTACCTTTCATCTCTTTAAGATCCTATGACTTGCATAGAAGCAAATAAACATTGGTAATACTCCACCATTACTTGTTTATCTACAGCTGTTTATGTAGTTTCTGTGGGGTTGAAAGACAGCCGAGCCTTCGTGATCTAGTGCTATCATATGCTAGATTTAGTCTGATCACTTGGATTTTCTAGTTTACTGATTATTTTTATTGTCATGTATCCATTATGTCTTTAGAAGGAGAGGTCAAAATTTCAGCAAGACTATGTGGAGGCTTTAAAAAAGCTTGAAGAACAATTGGTGATAAGTCAAGACAAGCAAAACAAAGATAATAACTTCTACAGGACATCTAACGGAAAGGTATTCACTTCAGGATTTATGATAAACTAGCCGTAGTGAAGCATGGTTTGTATTCTCAATATTATGTATATTCTACATGTTTTACCTTGTTGCTCTTGTGTTGACATCCTCTTGGCTCTCAATACTTGTGCATGGCATCCTTATTGCGTCCTTTGGTAGTTTACTTGCGTTTGTTTAGGCCAAAATACGTTTACCCCCCCCCCCCCAATGTATCCACCGATTCCCACTTTGCACCCCCGTTTGAAAAGTCGGTCTGTTTGGTACATACACTTTCAAATTTTCCCACTTTGCACCCCAACACTAATGAATGTTAGAAAATTTAACAGAATAGGTAACGAATGGACTAGTTTGTAATGCTTATTAGTTTTTAAGGGTCAAAATGCAAAGTTTTAAATATTAAGTACTAAAAATTTACTCCCTCCGTCCCAAATTAATGTTCTTACTTTGATTTTGCACGGAGATTAAGAAAAAGTAAATGTTGTGAGTATGAAAAGTAAAGTAGGAAAGAGAAAGTAGGTAGGGAGTTTTTGTTGTGAGAATGACAAGTGGGACCCACTTTCCATTTTAGGTAATAAAGTAAAGTTTAACCTTAAACTGGGACAGACTAAAAAGGAAAGTAAGAACCTTAAAGCGGGACAGAGGGAGTATTTCTTTTTTCCAAGTAATTAACATTATCTTAAATCTTAAATAATTAACATTTCTTGAAAATAATACTAATTTTTTATGCTATTTTTTTAAGATAAAATTATTTTTTAAAATAAAAATTTAGTACGGTTTTTTTTTTAAATAAAAATATTTTAAAAATAAAGTTTTTTTTTCTAAAAAAAACATTGTAATGGTTTATTTATATTTTTTTAAAATTATAAAATAAAACTTTTAAATCGTAATTTTTGTAAGATTTTTTTTTTTTTAAATAAAACATTATAACGTTTTTTTTTATTTTTAAAGTTTATATTATTTTAGAAAAATATTGTATTTTTTTTTTGAAAGTACAATATTCTTTTAAAAAGGAAATATCAATAAAAATACCCAATTTAAAAAGAAAATATTAATTATTTAAGATAATGTGAATATATGATATTATAGACATTATTTTAGCAAATTTAAGATAATGTTAATTATTTTGGAACAAGAAATAAATTTTTAATTCTTTTTATTTAAAACTTTGCATTTGACGCTTAAAAACTAATAATCATTACAACTAGTCCATTTGTTACCTATTCTGTTAAATTTTCTAACATTCGTTTGGACTGGGGTGCAAAGTGGGAAAATTTGAAAGTTTAGGTACCAAACAAATTGACTTTTCAAACGGGGGTGCAAAGTGGGAATCGGCGAATACCTTTGGGGGGGGGGGTAAACGTATTTTGGCCGTTTGATTATGTATTTTGGGCATAGAAATTGCTACCTAATTGTTTCCCTTGAAATTCTACTAATGTGCCGATACAACAATATTTGCTTTGTTCTTTTGTACTAACATTAAAGGCATTGAATAACAGTCATGAAGCATGCTTAATAAGAACGAAGACACTAAACTGGGCAGTTGTAGAAATCTTGGTTTGGTGCTGTTTTCTTAATGTCATGAAAACGCTATCTTGGAGTGTAAGTTTATTAGGTTTGTACATAGGGAGACAGGGGCGATCACATTGGATGGAAAGATTGTCTAAGGTTATGATTTTTTCGCTATCTTGGATCTATTATCCAGAAAGATCGAATATGGATGGAGATGTGTCCCATAGATATGTGATCCTGGTACGCCCCATAGGTTAAAGGGAAAATTCTACCGCACAACATTAGGTTTGCACTGTTATATGGCACCGATTATTGGGTTGTGAAACAGTGACATTTATAAGATTAATGTGGTGGAGTTGCGTATGCTACGGTGGATGTGTGGTGCTACAAGAAATGATTTGTTGAGGTATGAGGTGATTAGGGAGAAAGTAGGAGTCGCATCCATTTAAGATAAGATGAGTGAGAATCCCTTAAGGTGGTTTGGCCATGTGTGACGGAGACCAAGCGATGCACCGTTTAGGCGGCCTGAAAGAATAGAGAAGTGATAAGATGGCGAGTGGTAGAGGAAGGCCCAAGAAAATGTGGGTAAGGGTGATTGAAGGCGATATAGGCCTACTTGGAATTGGAGAAGATATGTCATTAGATAGGGCGACGTGGAGGAAAAGAATCCATGTGCATGATGGGGTTTCATTTATAATACTCCCTCCGTCCCAGCACAAGTAGGACTAGTGGAGAGGGCACAATAATTAAGAAGTATATGTGTGGTAGGAAATGAAGAGAGAGAATGAGTGGGGTAAATAGTAGTGTTGGTTGAATAAATTGAGTGGTGGAAAATGAAGAGAGAGAATGAGTGGGGTTAAAGGGTGGGGTAGGTTGAATATAAATATATTAAAGCATTTTCATTTTGGGCGGTCTCATTTGTGGTGGGACGGACTAAAAGGGAAAGAAGTCTCACTTCTGCTGGGGCGGAGGGAGTATATATATGTATATATATATATCCTTGTCCCAGAATGAAGCCTTAGTCCCAAAATGAATTGGGGTCGGCTAACATGAATCATCATATGAGATCATCAATGAGGATATATGAGGACTTTTTTTCAACATCTCAATTTTTCATTGTTTCTCACTTCTTTATTGCGATTCTATACGAAGATTCATGTTAGGTGACCCCGAATCATTTTGGGATTAAGGCTTTTGTTGTCTTTGTCTTCCTTTTTTTTTTTTTTTTTTGAAATTACAATGTCTGACAAGCATACATAAAAACTATAGAAGGAATCAAAATGCTCCTAATGCTGCTACTTTTCGGAAAGTTGAGGAATATGCCAAATTACAAATAAATTGTGTAATATAGGTTCTAGAAGGAAATACATATCAAAGGTTTTTTTTTTTCCAAAAATCTGACTTCTTAGGACATGAACAGTTTTTAGTTGCACACATGTTGCGACTTCGATTAAGTCTTTGTGAAAGATCTTTATGTTTGCCATATCACTGAGCATTGTTGTCTTTACTTAAAGTTCTACCGACTGTTTCAACATTCAGTACCTATTCTTCAAGCTCCTAGAAGTTCATTTCTAATGATTTTGATAATTATATCCCAGTTTCCTATAATGTTTCCATGCTTGTAAATCTGAATGAACCAAACTATACTTTGTTTGACTACTTTTACTGCTTTAAATTATTTTATGACTACCCTCCATATGAGCTGATATTTCTGGAATGTCTTTCTATTTTCTGTCTTAGCTGCTGAATCTTATAGGTCCCATTAACTCTATGAACTTAACTTTATGAGTGTACTTGGTGTTCACATTAACACTAAGTAGCCTCTCCCTTATAATCCAAGTTATGGCTTTTGAAATTAAGTATAGAATTCTCTTGTCGACCTACTAACTCCCATATTTAAATGTTGGGTGTGAAGGCTCATTCAGTGTCTTCCTGTGACGAAGTTGCCGAGGTTAAGAAGCTGCTTGAGCATGAAACATTCCTGAGGAAGACTGCTGAACAGGAAGTCAATAATCTTCAAAATCAACTTGCTCAATGGAAAAGATCTGAGGTATGATTAATGCTCCGGTCACATTCTTCATGTATTTTTTGCATTCCCACACCCTTATACATTTTGAATGGATGGCTGCTGATAGTACTGTGTTTTGTGGGTTAGGCAGCGGGAAACGCTGAAATATTAAAGCTTCGCAAGATGCTGGAAGAGGAGATTCATCAGAAAGAAAGGCTTGAGCAAGAAATTACAATATTACAAAGTCAGTTATTGCAAATAAGTTATGATGCAGATGAGGTAAGGGAAACAATATCTCATGAATAATTTAGTAGGCATGTAGCTGCAGAAGCCTCAATATACGTATCCTTTATAGACGAGAAGAAACCTTGACAAAGACGGCAACATGTCTGGCGATATAGATTCTCTCATATCTCAAGTTAGGCAGCAACAACTAATAGATTCAGGAGATGGGGAGAAGGCCTCTATTGCAAAGCTCTTTGAACAAGGTAAAGGGATGCTAGAATTAGTGCTTGCTAATGCGCAATCACTAAGCGTGGTTTATTCATCTATTGTATCATTATTGCTTACTAATGAGATTCAATTCCACAGTTGGATTGCAGAAGATTTTGTCGTTGCTGGAAGCAGATGACCCTGATGTGCAAATTCATGCTGTGAAGGTTGTTGCTAATCTGGCAGCTGAAGGTATTTTAGTGCTGTATTTTTCTATTTGTGTTTGTGTGTGTGTGTGTGGAGGGGGGTTGTGTGGGGAGGTGGGGTGGGGTTGGGGAGGTGGGGTTATAAGATCCATATACATATGATTCTGGTCCATGGAAAAGTGTTGGGCCTTATCCACTTTATTGAAGAATCAAGGCTTTAGATTTTGAAAATTTTAGTAGAAATATGGTTATCTATGTATACTAATGGCTTGAAGGGATGATCCACAGCTTTGTGTACAAATCTTATTTGGGGATGCGGTAATTGGTTGCATAATCTTTATATGTACAGGTTACCAATTCGTTTTACTTTGATTGTAGTACTTGGGAGTTATTTAGGTTTGTCACTGGATTCATTGGCCCCGATCCTATTTCTATTAGTTAAAATATCATTCGATTCTATTTGGGTATGCTGTCAACAGACTGATTGATCAGATGCAGATAGAATATACTCGCTGAAATATAGTCATGAACTGCCATATGATTAGGAGAAAATTACGGCCTAGTCCTTTGGTAATAACGAATCTACGTCTTAGGACAAGGACATTTTCCATTTACGTCCTAATCCCACAAAATATTTTATTTAACCATATAGTCCCTCGGCACTTTAAAATGGATTAAGTACACCCCTTCTCAGATTACACCCACACAAAATACACGCCCCCTCTCTCTATTGTATCTCTCTCTACCCTACAACCTCCGGCCTCCTCTCCCCTCCCCTACACCCCTCCCTAACACCGTCGACCATCTCCCCCCTTACCTCCGGCAACCCCTCCCTTATATTTCTTCTGGCAACTCCTTCCACCTGCGTCCTCATTACACCAGCGACCCTTCAGTTTTGCCCAAGCTCAGATCTGCAAAACCCTAGCCCGATCTCGTACATTCAACTCGGGCTCGACCCGACAAAGTGATGCCCGGTGGTTCTGGAACGAGTCAAATTCGGAAGCTTTTTGCGAGCTCGTGTTGGTGCTTGGGTCGAGTCGGGTAGTTCGACCATCCTCACCAGCTACTCGACCAGTGACAGGTCGTCTTCGATGGCCTGTGTTGTCGTCGATGAAAGTACTTACCTCAACTGGGTTTGCTCCAAGTATAGACACAGAAAGAATTTGTTCATCTCGTTCCTTATTTATCTTGTGCACTAGTTTTCAAAAGCTTCTTGTGGAATTGTCTTTCATTTTAATTCTCGTTTGTTTGCGGCATTAAAGGATGCCATTGAAGGAGAATGGTGTCTTCAAATAGGCTTCAAAACTGTTTACACAAAAGACAATAAACTAATGACCTTTGGATTTTAGCCTAGTATTTGTACTATCAATTTACGAAGGAACTTTGAGCAATAATTAAAGCTAATTTTTATTTATTTTAATGAAAATGTATTTTATTTTTTTATTTTTAGCCAAATTACAACATTTTTAATACAAGTAGGGGAGGGGGGTTTGAACCCTTGACCTTCACTTTGGAAGGCAAGGGCTTATACCATTGAGCCAAAGGCTCATCGGCTGTAAAAATCATTATTGATAAACCATTATAAATACTATCAATATCAATTTTCAGATTCACACTAAGATAATTAAAAGTAGTCTTAATTATTGATCAAAGTTCATTCGTAGTAACAACGAAAAAAGTGGGGCTATCTTTCCGGGACCGAGGGAGTACTAGTGTAGTTAATGCTATCACTCTACCCAACTAAATGTTCATGTCTTTTCACTATTAACTTTGTTGACTTGCTGTAGTATGAGTGGGTTGGACATGTCACGCAGAAATTTAAACATGTTTGGACAAAAAGTTAAATAATCTTTCTGGCTCAAAATTATAGTTATATTAATTTTTTAAAATTTAGGCAATAAGTTAAACAATCATTCTATCTCAAAATAATACTCCATCCATCTTATTTATTTTGGCCACTTTCCATTTTTAATAGTCAACACAAGTAAATTTTAACTAGTCATTTATGTCAATTTAATCATTGTAATGAAATTATAAAAATATTTATTGTTAAAAGGGTTAATGACAATTTAGGGCCTGAACTCCTGGGGGGGTGCGTCTAAAAGGGGGCCTCGGTTTTTTTTCCCGCTAGATCAGGGCTCAATATCTAAATTTTTCGGCAGTTAAGGGCTTTTTGACGGAAATCGTTAGAAAATCAGTTAAGTGACCATGTGCATGGCACGTGATTAACAAATCAGTTAGTTTGAACTGATATTTGCTATCAAGGGGTTTAAAGCAAATTCTTAAATTCAAAGGGTTAGAAAAACCAAATATCTTTCCAAGATTAAATAATTATTTTTGACCAAAAATATTTAATTTTTTCTTTAAGATCAATATAATTATTTAAAATGCCAAAATAATAAATAATTATCTTAAATAAATAATATGTATTTTTGTATTATTTTAATGCATAATTTAACATATTAAAATTTTAAGCAAATTTAACATAATTTTTTGTACAAAAAAATTAATTTAAATTTGATCTTTTGCAAAAATATTTTTATGTCCTAAATATCAATTAACCCTTTTTATATATTAAGTAATACAATAAGTACTTTAAATTTAAATTTATGATCTTTTGCAAAAATAATTTTCATGCCTATATGTTAATTAACCGTTTTAGACATACTCTAGTATAATTTTGACTTGTTGAGTTTTTCTTAATTTTTTTTGAAACATAAACAAAAACTATTATACATTAGTTACATGTACAATACCATTAAATGTACAATACCATGATGCACAAATTCATAAAAGCCAAACCCAACCCACCTTCTTCTACAATAACTCCGGCCACATCTCCGGCTAGCCACGACCATAAGACAAACGCAGCACCATCATCAACCATTTTCTTACTCAAAATCAATATATGAGAAGGAGGATTTGAGGGGGGGGGGGGGAAACCCTTCTTCTCCAACGATTTGGGGAAAAATCAAAAACCCACCGACGGAGCAAAACCCGAATTAACCATCCCGGTCATCGACCTCTCTCTCTGCTCCCCGGTCAACCATCGTCGACGCCATCCGCAACTCCTCCTCCACACTCGGCTTCTTCCAGATCACCAATCACAAAAGGTGTGCTCAATGTAGCCAACACCACCACCGACACCCGCTACAGTTACACCACCCACACTTGACCACTACCACCATCACCACCGGCGGAATAAGACGACAAGGATGCAGACGGCGGTGGTGGAGACGGAGAAATTGGAAAGAAATTCGAACTTAATAAATAAAATTTGGTTAATTTGAAAAACAAAAAAACCATCCACCCTCCTAGATCTGGCGCTGCGATTGCTGATTTCTGTACCTATATCTATCGACTCCAGAGAAGAGATGGTGTCCGGTTCTTATTTGACTGAGAGTAAGGGGGATGGTTTGGCGGTAGGGAGGCTGATCTGAGATGGTATAGATAGGATAAGGCTACAGGATCTGGGGGAACTAGTTTCGAGGATTGGCCGGAAAATCCGATGGCTGCCGGAGAAGAAGGCTGGAGGGGGTGTGCCGAGGAAGACGAAGGGAGAGAGAGAAACGGGAGAAAGAGAGTTTTGGAAATATACTGCGTATGTAAGAGAAGGGAGATTAAGGGATATAATATTTTTTCCACTCTCCCCACACTTTTAAAATATATATTTTAACCCCTTAAAAGTTACTATGAATTCAAACTAACTGATCTGTTAATCACGTGCCAAGCACATGGTCACTTAACTGAGTTTCTAACGAATTCCGTCAGAAAGCCCCTAATTGCCAAAAAAAAATTGATTTGAAGCCCTGATCTAGCGGAAAAAAAACTGAGGCCCCTTTTAGACGCACCCCCTTGGAGTTCAGGCCCTAAATTGTCATTAACCCTTGTTAAAACGCTTGATGATTTATCAATAAGACTTTTATAAATTTTAATTAGAATGATTAGATTTATATTAATGTTTGGTCAAAGTTTACTAATGTTAACCATTAAAAGTCAAAAGTGGCAAAAAAAAAAAAAAAAGAGACTGAGAGAGTAGTAATTTATTCTCTTTTGTTTTAAAAAGTTTATTTAGACAACAGAGAACTTACTGATAAGTTCTCAGTTGTTTGGTCTCCAGAGTTGGTCGTCGGAGTTGGTTGTCGCCGGAATTGACGGAGTTCTGAGTAGTTTATTTGACAACTGAGAACTAACTGATAAGTTCTCAGTTGTTTGGTCGCCGGAGTTGATCGTGCTCTTAGTAGTTTATTTGACAACTGAGAACTTACTGATAAGTTTTCAGTTGTTTGGTCGCCGGAGATTATAGCCGGAGTTGATTTTGTTCTTTGTAGTTTAGTTGACAACTGAAAACACTTATAAGTTCTCAGTTGTTTGGTCGCCGGAGTTAATAAGTTGACAACTGAGAACATATTGATAAGTTCTAAGTTGTTTGGTCGCCGTTGTTGGTAGTCGTCGGAGTTGATCATGTTCTTAGTAGTTTAGTTGACAATTGAGAACTTACTGATAAATTATCAGTTGTTTGGTCGTCGGAGTTGTTCATATTCTTAGTAGTTTAGTTGACAACTGAGAACTTACTGATAAGTTCTCAAATGTTTGGTCGCTGGAAGGACACTGAAGCTATTTTTTTTTTTTTTAGTGGTCGCCAGAAATGGTGGTCGTCGGAGTTGTTGACTGGAGAAGGTGGTGAGGAGTAGTCTAAGGTGATAGTGGTTGGGGTGAAAGTAAAATGTTGAGAGGTGGTAGTAGTTGAGAGGGTGTAGTTAGTAAAATGTTGAGGAAGATGTAAGCTAGGGACTATATGGTTAGTCAAAATATTCCTTGTCTTAAAATGTAAATTAGGTTATGGTGAGGGACTATATGGTTAATACCCCTATGATTAGATCCTATCTTTCACAAAATTTCCAAATGTATGCCAGAAATCATTCATTACAAGTGAAAACCAACATTTAATATTCATTTAAAAATGTACTCCCTCTGTCCCAGAAAGATAGTCCCACTTTTTTCGTTGTTACTACGAAGAAACTTTGAGCAATAATTAAAGCTTTTTAGTTATTTTAATGAAAATGTAAAAAAAAATAAAATTGACACCATTATAAATATTATCAATATCAATTTTTAGATTCACATAAAGATAATTAAAAGTAGCCTTAATTATTGCTCAAAGTTCCTTTGTAGTAACAAGGAAAAATGTGGGACTATCTTTCTGGGACAGAGGGAGTATGACTTACCATTAAAGAGTTTCCAACAGATACATTAAAACACTTCCAAGCACAAATCGTTTTTCCTTTTCTTACTTAGAGCTATTAAACGAGTCCAAGACTACTTGTTGTTTTTATGACTACTAAAAAAATGATGCGCATGTTTCATAATATTAGCAGCCACCAATCAGGAAAAGATTGTTGAAGCTGGTGGGCTTACGTCCTTGTTGACGCTCCTTAGGAGATCTAAAGATGAGACTATCCACAGAGTTGCTGCCGGTGCTCTTGCGAACCTTGCGATGAATGGTAAACTGCTCTCACTTTCTTCTGAAAAAGGATTATTCTTTGTTGCTTCCGTATATTTCTCACGTCTCTTATATATGATTGTTTTATACCTGGGCAGAAAGCAACCAGGAGCTAATCATGGTTCAGGGGGGGATTAGTTTGCTGTCAATGACAGCAGCAAGTGCGGAGGATCCTCAAACCCTTCGCATGGTTGCTGGAGCGATTGCTAACCTTTGTGGCAATGGTAATCAGACTAGACTGCTAAATGATGCTTTCTTTGTTGGATATATTGCATTACTAATATGTACAAGGCTTTCCTGAGTTCAGTCATTAATATTTCAATATGCATTTTGTACAGAGAGTTTCTCATGTTTTTTGTTTTTTCCCTTCACGCTTCTATTCTTTTTTTCATTTGTGCCATCTCTAAGTTTGCAGACTCAGACTTCACACAACTCCTTTATAATTAGAGATTATGTGTAAGGAATAATAATATATACTCCCTCCGTCCCGTAATAAGGGTTACTAAAAATGAATGCACGGTAATCAAGGAAAATTAAATATAAAATTGATAGTGAAGTATGTGTAGCGAGTATGGAAAGTAAAGTAGGAGAGAGAATGTGAGATACGGAATAGTAAGTGGATTGTTATTGTGAGTCGGCAAGTAGGCCCCATTAAATAAAAAAGTATTGTCGAATTTCACTTTGGGTCAGTAACCTTTGTTATGGGACGCCCAAAGAGGCAACAAGTAACCCTTATTATGGGATGGAGGGAGTATTAAATAACATGGTGTATAATGTTTGCTCTGTATTGCTATTATTGCTCATGCCATGGGTAGCAAGGCTAAGAACTATGTTGGAGGAGTGAAGTGATCTCTCTTCCTTTTTTTCAGATGTTTCCAGGCCCTTGATATGGCATTTTTATTCTTCTCTTTGTAAGATGAGGAGTTGCACTTCTCATTTTAACTTTTGACCCTGCTTTAAACTGAAAATTTCATTTTAAACTGTGTTTACATAATAGTTTCAACGTACAAGGACCTTGGAGAGTGACGGTGTTCCATAGCCTCTAGCATTATTGTGGTTTATGTTTATGACACACTGAAATGTGTTTTGTTATTGTTCAATTTTAATTGAAATTCGTCCTTCGTCTTCGTTACGAACACACGATTGTGTCCAGTGTTCATTTTATCCTTTCCAATTAATACCTGACATCCTTCTTAACATTTTAGTTTTCACGACGCTAATGCATGATGTTTTTGCAGATAGATTACAGGTGAAGCTAAGAGCTGAAGGTGGTATTAAGGCATTGCTAGGAATGGTCAAATGCAGACATCCTGACGTTCTTGCCCAAGTTGCTAGAGGAATTGCAAACTTTGCGAAATGCGAGTCCAGAGCGTCCACTCAAGGTAAGTAGTTAAATGAAGGTTTAATTTCATTGTCAACCATCATACTTTACCTGACTTCCACTTTAACCATCAGATTTTATTTTTTCACAAATATGAGTAACACTATATTTTGAGAAACCTCTCATCCAGATCACCAAATTCGTGTCCTATCCGCCTAATTCGTTCCCTAATCTGCGATTTTTGGATCGGGATGAGAGGTTTTCTAAAGTACCGTGAGTTTTGTGCAAAAAAGAAAGTACAATGGTTAAATAGAAACCTGCAACAAAGTTGTTGTTCTGTTTGCTATGTATAGCTATTTATAACTATAACAGAGCTCGTCCCCGCGTTTTTTACTTGGAAAGCTCCTTTTGGTCAACTACCTACGAAGCTGGAATATTCATTTGCACTGAAATAAAACTAGATGCAGACCTATTTTCGGTCTGTAACGGTCATACTTTACCTTCCAAAGGATATTCTTGAGCTGAAACACGAACCTGTACTCCTTTCTTTGAATGAGCTACTCCTTCCTTTATGTTTTTGAGTCATTCGATGAAGGATTATTTATTTACCCAATAGGTTTTTGGTCCAAATTTACTTAATATTTCAATATCCTTACAATTTAATGGGTAATCATGGAAACTTAACTATAGCTGGAGCAGTTAATGGCTTGGCGGCTATGCATTACTTGTAATATTAAAATCATTTCAATCTTACTTATTTATAGCCATTAGATCATATGTGGTATAAAGTGGTACACAAATTGTGGTACAGAGGATTTTATCTCGAGGAAAACACAGTAGATGTCTCTAACTTCTTAGGCCTAAGCTCAACGGGAATTGATCTTTTTTGTTGACACATCAAAGTCAGAATTCTATCTGGAAAGTGCTTTGTTCTAAAGCTTTGCATTCTTGTTGTTGTTGCTCTTCTGTCCATAGGAACCAAAATGGGAAGGTCTCTCCTAATAGAGGACGGTGCACTTCCATGGATCGTACAGAATGCTAATAATGAGGCGTCACCAATTAGGCGTCATATTGAGCTTGCTCTTTGCCACCTAGCGCAACATGGTAAACTTATTGCCTTGTTTTCGAGTCCAGATATCATGTACCATTTTGTTAACCTCACCACCATGTACCACTTGTGATTCAATGGTTTACATGTTTTGATGATATCAACCCTATTACATGTGAGTCGTTTACAGTACACAAAGTGGTACTCCCTCCGTCCCAAAATGAATGTCCAGAAAATTTTCAAATTTTCTATTGATCAAGAGCAAATTTGAAAATAAATCGGACATCCATTTTGAGACAGAAGAAGAAGCAGTACATAAGATTTGGACTCCCAAATAGATCCCAATCTTTAGCCTAAATGAGATTAAATTTAAACATTTTTCAGAAGTGAATGCAAAGGACTTGATAAGTGGAGGTGCTTTGTGGGAGCTTGTTCGAATATCAAGAGATTGTTCACGTGATGACATAAAGATTCTTGCACGCCGAACACTAACTTCCAGCCCAAGTTTCACAGTTGAGTTGAAGCGGTTAAGAATTGATTGTGGTTGAAGAATCAGAACAAGTGCGGTGGAAAAGAAAAAAGAAAAAAAGTTGAAGGTTAGTGATTCTCTACTAGAATGATATATCGGTCTTCTCTAGGAAGACTACTATTGTTGTTCTCTCTAATATAGTCAAAGTTTTATGGTTTGTAGTGTGTGTGTGTGTGTGTGTGTAGGTTATGTTTAATCCATACTTGTTAGCTAATTTAGAAACAAGTAATCGTTGTCTTTGAATAGACAAGTTTGTCGGTGTGAAAAACAACCCTGTTTCCATTCTCTAATTCTTGTACAAACCGGTTTCTAAATGAAATGAGTTTTTTTTTTTTTTTTTTTTTCGAAGTAATGAAATGAGTTCTGAAGTATGATTGTTTTCGTATAATGTATACTGTAAGTGATCGTTTGAAACAAAAGAATTATAATTCCTGTCATAGAAGAAATTGTTGTAATTTTTTTTTTTTTTTTTTGAGGCCTTCCTGGGTGAAGGTTCTAATAGTCTGATTTTTTATTTTTTATTCTATTTTTTTTCTACAACCGATAGATTGATCCAGTCTCAGTTATTAGAGATTCTGTGATAAGTTATCTATCCATCCATCATCTACTAGGGATGGCCAAAACCGGTTCCGGGCCGGTTCCGGTTCGGAACCGCCGGTTCCGGTTCGCCATATATGTGACCCTGAACCGGCCCGCGCTTACCCCGGTTCCGGTTGGCACAATCCGGTTCCGGTTAGGCTCCGGTTCCGGTACGGTTCCGATCCGGTTCCGGTCCCCCCCTTTAAAATTATTGAAAAACAAGGGATTTTCGGTACGGTTCCGGTTCCGGTTCCGGTCCGGTTCGCCATTTATGTGACCCTGAACCGGCCCGGATGCCTTGCGGTTCCGGTTTGTCCGGTTCCGGTTTCCTCCCCGGTTTGCTCCGGTTCCGGGCTTTTCCGGTCCGGTTCCGGTCCGGTTTTACGGTTCCGGTCCGGTTCCGGTCCGGTTTGGCCATCCCTATCATCTACGCATTCTTCATAGATGAATTTGCAAATAAAATCCTCAAGCGCACCCATAACGTATTTAGTATACTATCTATATACTCTCTTTATCTCAAAAATCTAATCTCATTTCAATTTAGATGATCAACTTAACTTTGACTTAACAAAATTTAATTTAGTTTTGATCAAGATTTTTAGGAAAATTAAATGCCACAATGAAATTATAAGGTTTATTATTTATACAATATTAAAGATTTTATAAATAATAATTCTTGAATAAAATGAATATAGCAACATAAAGAGTATAGTATTATTATAGGGTTATACAACAACTTGATACATTTGCCGGGAGAATTATAAGCTATAAGAGGAAAAGTGCAACCCCCATATGGGTCAAGATAAGTTGTATATACCCTAGCAAGGGCAGCACTATACCTCATCCTCATTTATTTTTCTTTTTTTTTTTTATAGGATTTATTGAATGAATGGATAGATAGATAGATAGATACCTTAAATGCACAAATAAATAAAGAAACATGTAAAAAATAGTAAAGAAATCTAAACAAAGTGCATGTATGTATATATAATATGTTGTACTCTTTGATAGATCAAGAGTTGACAACCAATCATCAGACATAAAAAGATAATTGACCAACAAAAAGAAAAAGAAAAAGAAAAAGAAAAAGAAAAAAAAGAAACCTATGTACTTGAAGCAAATAAGGGCCCAAAGAAAAGTACACTAAAATACTAATATCCAAAATAAGTGCTAAACAATTACTTATTTTTGATGGTCCAAAATATTAGATTGGCTTGTGGCAACAAATATTATATAGACTCACAAATATTAAGCATTTGTGAAGGTAAAAGAAACACTATATAGTGAGCAATTTGAAGCTCCTTTGCAACATGTAACCTCAATTTTATCACATTTTTATTCTCCTAAATTTTCAGTCACATTAACTTAGCAAAAGGTTTCACAAAATGGAAGGCATGGCAAAATTAAGGCAAACGTTATAAGGGAGCAACTAATAGATCTGATGCAGCAGTTCCAAAATTAAAGAGAGAAACATGGATCAGTATATAGACTTGAGGAGTTACTCCCTTTAGCACCAATTGGTTTTAAAGTGGAACCTCCAACATAGTCCATTTCTCATGCGGAAGTCATGAGTTCGAATCTAGTTAGGAGATTTGTGTTAGTCTATTTATAAGCCTAATTGTAGCTTTCATGACATTATGAATTAATATAAAAATAAATTTAAT
The DNA here is from genome assembly GCA_026119855.1 of Campanula takesimana. NCBI lineage: Eukaryota > Viridiplantae > Streptophyta > Magnoliopsida > Asterales > Campanulaceae > Campanula > Campanula takesimana. Next base: position 268,651 of record JAOWBW010001175.1, read on the forward strand.
TTTTGAAAATTTTCAGTCAATTAATTTCCTTGACTATGAGTCAAATCATGTCGAATGGAGTAACTAGCTTAACCAATGAAGAGAAGAGAAGAGAAGAGAGAGCCAAGGAAAGACAATGTCAGTTTGTGTTGGGAAGAAAATAATACTACCTCTACTTCTATCCTTAAATGAGTGTCCAAATTTTATTTTAAGGAACACTGAAAATCTCAACTTCGTTGAACAATTTGGTAGCAAATATTCATATATAATCTTGTAATCTCCTTTCCAAATATTTAGTTTTGCACGTATAAAAAAACCGGTGAATTTTTTTTTGAAAAAAACATTTAGGGAGAAAGTTATGCTAAAAAAAACACTCATTTTGAAACAAAGATTTTTAAAAAATAGACACTCATTTAAAGACTCATTTAGAGACCGAGGGAGTAGGAAAAAGGAAATGAGCAAAGGAAAATGAGGTGGTGGATAAGCATAGTAGATTGGATGGTTGGTTGGATGATTAATTATTATTAAGCCGACATAACATGAGGAAGTTGCTAAAAAGCAAGCAATGTGTTGCTGTTTGATTCAGTGCAAAGTATCTGACCTCCTCTTACTCTTTCCCTCCTTTATTCGAGACAAAATCACATGTACCATATTTGTGTACCACTAGTGATCCAACGATTATAAGTTAATTAAGTTGCCTTAAGATTTTATCATCAATGATAATAGCCGTCGGATCACCAGTGGTACATAAAAGTGATATATGTGATCTCATCTCCCTTTATTCCTACAATTTAATCATCTACACATTCTCAAGCCCCCTTATTGATCGATTGGTAAGGGACATTCGATTGCATAACAATACGGATGATAATTATTCAACTGTAATTTAAAGACTGAATCATCTCTCCCGCTTCAACGGTGGGTGACTGTTAATTTAACGGTTACTGTTAATTTAAAAGGAATATAAATAAATTTGATTTTAAAGATAGGAAAGATAGTCATATCATGCTATCCGATGGAAACTAGTGAACTTATGTAATATGTAAGTACTATATATGTCTTTTAAATGAACTAAATTTACAATATTTTGAGTCTGACTGGGTTGTTGACCAAATAATCACTTGTCTTTCAACCGACCTAAGTTTACAAGTAATGTATCAAGTCTGAGGTACCGAGTGTTTACTAGCTTCGATCACTTGTCTTTCACCGAGCTAAATGAGTGGGGTAAATAGTAGTGTTGGTTGAATAAAATGAGTGGTGGAAAATGAAGAGAGAGAATGAGTGGTGAGATAGAGTGAATATAAAATTATAAAAAATAGGCAATTTTGGGAAGTGTCAAGTGAGCTGGGACGGACTCAAAATGGAAATAAGTGTCAAGTGAGCTGGGACGGAGGGAGTATATGTCCAACATCCTTTTAATGATTGAGAATCAAAATCCTTTCTTAATGAATAAGAGCCTCACTCAACATTCAACATCTATATCGCCCAATGTGATCAAGTGCATCCTACCTCCAAATTACCTTACATTATATTAAGCATCAAGCACTCGATTCGATGCTTGATGCACCAAACACAACCTAAGTCAACCTTGAACTACTAATTAAAATTTAATTAGTGTAGTACTCCCTCCGTTTCATAATACATGACGTTTTAGGAGCAATTTTTTGTTTCAAAATATTTGACGTTTTACTATTATCAAGAAAGAATTACTCTTGTTTACCTATTATACCCTTATTCATTAATTGTGAACTATTTCTTGTATAAGCATTTAAATGCCTAGGTAATTAGATACTTTTAGGGGCACATATGTCTTTTTAATATGTATTAATTGAATTTCTTAATATGTGTGAAGAAGTCTAAAACGACATGTATTATGAAACGGAGGGAGTATATCTTAAGCAAGGTTAAGACAAGTAAATTTAATGAAATAGGATGCATGTAAGCCATTGCAACTCCCATGAAATGACCACTCTACTCTAAAGCTAACTCCACTTTGTCCAGTTTGTGATTTTTTTTTTTTTTTTTCATGGAACCTCGAAAAGGAGCTTTCTTACACCACAGCAACAGCAGCACTGCACGTGTGAATGAACCAGCCCAGTCTCAGACCTCCCAATCCCACTCACCAAATTCTCCCTCCCTCCCTCCCTAACCAATTTAGAAAAGCTGCACAACTCTTTTAGTCTAATACTCAAAATCATTAATTATAAAGTCTCATCTCACGACGATGAGAGGGATAGTCCAAAATCTTTATATAGTCAATGCATGGTTAGTTAATTCCCGACGTGAGATAATATTTGTAACCGTTACGACGATCATTTTACGAAAATAATCGGTTACTCTCTAGATATAAATACAGTATGTGCTTATTTTCAGCTCAACTATTTTAGCTGAAGCATTGCATAAAAACAGTCCCACTTCAAAATTTTACCACCCTCCAAAAATCTCATTTCATTGAAAATCCTCCTCGCCTTTCAATGACGCACCTCCCTCTAGAATTAGTCAAACCTCATTTACACAAACATCTACAAAATCCTCATAATTATGCAATAATAATGTGCCAAGCTCATCTAATCATAACTAGCTATATGCTAGTACAAAAGAATTCATGGAAAATACTAGTATTCATTTCGAAATTGTACTTGATTAATTATAAAATGAACATTTATTCTTAAAAAGAAAATGTTATTGTATGTAAGCTAATTTAATTCTCTATAACACAAGTTACCCATGTTTTGTATTGTGTCAATTCTAAATCATACATCCAAAAAATATTGGATGTTTCCAACTTCCAAGGGTTGGTGACTTTCTTTTTTTTTAATTTTTTTTCCCCATCAAACTGCAAGAATCATTATGTATGATAAAAATGAAAATCACCCAGAAAAACAAGAATTTATAAAGCTCACAATTATCATAAAAATACATGCATATCATCTTTCTAATCAAACTCTCATAACATAAACCTAACTGAAAGAAAGGAAAAAAAAGAGAGTGAAAAGATCATAAGAAATAAAATTAGACAAGAACATTAAAAGAGAGAGAAAAGGAAAAGAATGGAACCTGAAAATGCTCAACAACTTGAGAGATTCCCTCTAAGTAAAACCTAAGAAAAAACTTTTGTTCCCTAACCTTAAACTTCTCGATGATCATCAGTTAAAAAGGACAGTCGTAATAATAATAATATCAATCAAACTTGTTCAGCCCTTACGATGGAAATTCCAGCTAGAATGGAGGGCGGCCGCCTCCGCCGTTGGTCCCCCAGTAGGCCTCAGCTGGTAATTGAATTGAATTGAGTAGGTTAGGAGGCATGCCTTGAAATAGCGAAGGGTCCGCTAATAGCTGTTGATGCTGCTGCTGCTGTTGCTGCTGTTGTCCTCCTCCGACTGATCCCGGAGATCCAAGTGACCCCCCTTGCATAGCTAAATTACCGTCATCGTCCTCGAGAGGAAGTCTCTCGTAGGCGGCGTTACTGAATGACGCGGCCATGATTACCACGGGCCCTGCTGCTAGCAGGGCCCCAACCACACTACCACCCACCACCTGTCCTTGTCCACCGGCTAAGTAAATAGTCAACCCAGTGGCGGCAGGTGGTGCAGGCGGTGGTAGGAACGAGCCTGATAATGATAAGATCTCGAATCGGCCGTGTAGGGTAACGATTGCACCGGGGGAAGCGGGTTGCCGGAGTGTTACGTTAGTAACAGTGCCGCTCCCGCTCATAATGCAGACGCCTCTCTGGCGTCTGCGCGCGAAAGTGGCTATGCTGTCCATGACATCGCAGCCGTCGGCGACCTCCATCACGTGGGTCCGGAGTGCGTTTGCGCTGTCTCGGGTGATGATGATTGGTGGTTTGGGCTTGTTCTTAGATCCAGCTGGCCGTCCACGTGGCCTTCTCGAGATCTCTCCTTCTTTGCCCTCGCTGCTGCCTCCGCCGTCGATCATCTCATCACTGTTGTTGTTGTTCTTGTCGTCGCGCTCTCTCTTGAGGCCTCCCATGTTAAGACCGCTCGTTTCATCTTCAGAGTTTTGCTGTTGCTGGTGGTGGTGGAATTGGTGCAAATTGAAGTCTCTTGTGTGGAAAGAAGGTGGGAGAGAGTGACCATGGGAAGACGCCGTTACCGGATCCATACTAAGTCACTTTCTTCTTCAATTCAGTTCGACTCAACTCAAAAAACCCTTGAGAAGATGAAGGGGAGGGTGAGGTAGCTAGAGAGAAAATGAAATGGGAAAATTTGTGAAGACAGTTGAAGAAAGGAAAAGATAGTGGGAGCTAAAAGAAAGGGCCGGGGTAATAAGGAGAAGACTTTTGGGAGGAGGGGTAGCTAGGCTAACTTTCTCTTTTCTTGCTCTAACTTTGTTGAAGGGAGGATTTTCTTGGTAGTTTTAAGGAAAGGAAATAGTGTTTAACATAGAAAGAGGAAATAGAATTAGAGTAGGGGGAGTGGATTTTAGAGTGTCATCCACCAAAGTGATAGCTAAATCAAGAATTTGAGGTTTGAAATTTTGGGGTCATGGTGTTGGTTTTTGTTGAGGATGATGGTTTTCTCTCTCTGGGCTTCTTCTTTTAGCTGTGGTGTGAGTGTGTGTGTGAGAGAGAGAGAGAGAGAGAGAGAGAGAGATTTTGAGTTTGGATTAGGGTTAGATTGAGATTTGTGAAAATGGATAGAGAGGGATGGGTTTGGGTTTGGTTTTGGTGAGTGTATATGGGCGGTTAATGTAATATGGGTCCATCTATAATGTGCTTGTATAAATATTCATCATACTTAATTATTCTTGATTTATGGTAGCATTGTGAAAATAAACACAAAAATGTTATGAGGAAGTCTTGTGTGAGACGGTCTCACACATGAGACGGATCTTGACAAGAGAGGAAATGGGCTTGCCCCGCCCCACCCATAGGGGGCAAACCATTTAATCTCTCAAAGAGATCCGTCTCACGTGTGAGACCGTCTCATACAAGTTTTTGTCAAATGTTATAAACACAAAACCTACATGTTTTCAGGAATATCTAGTCACAAGGCTCGCAAATTTTGGACAAAAAAAAAAAAAAAACACCACTTTAATGTGCATAATTTAATAATATACCGTTGATATAGTTTTTTTTTTTTTTTTTTCTTAACAATTTATAATAGTGTAAGTCGTTTTAAGCAAGCAAGAAATATTTTTAGTAGGTTGTTATTCATTTTAAAAATTAGGTATCTGAAATTATTTTAAAAATTACGAAGTTCAATTTTTTCAGTATACTTTCATAATGGCTAATATTGAAGATCAATATTTGTTTAAAAAACTTAAGTCTTTCATAATTGTTTCAGTTTAAAAGACAAATAGCTAAACAAAGTAACCCTTCGTCCCTTAAATGAATAAATGAATGTTTATATTTTTTATTTTAAATAAAAAAATTAATTTAATTTTTAAAATGTGAATAGCAAAAATATGAATATATTCTCTTACTATCACTTTATAAACTTCAAACCTTGTAAATATTTATTGGAGTATAGTTTTTTTTTAATGTGAAAATTCACAAATTTGTTTAGTAAATGGTCATTGTTTATATTAGGAGTAGGAGGTATTAATAATTTTTTAAAAGAGATGGATTATATTTGAATATAGATAGACATTTTCCTACATGTTGTGATTATGGAATTGCTTCTAAGAAATTAGCTACTCCCTCAGTCTCATATTTTTTGGCCACTTTTAATTTTTAATGGTCAACATTAGTGAAATTTGACTAAATAGTAATATAAATCTAATTATCCTAATTAAAATATAAAAAGTGTTATTGATAAATCACTAAGTACTTTAACAATAACAATTTTTATAATTTTGTTACAATGATTAGATTGACATGAATGATTGGTCAAAGTTCACTCGTATTGACCATTAAAAATGAAAAGTGACCAAAATAAATGAGACAGATGGAGTAGTACTTACATTATTATCTTTTTTTTTTTTAGCGAACATTAATATCGTTATTAATACATCATCAAAGATTTTTTTATTAGTATATTTTATACACATGTTATAGTTGCTTAATATCATATTGAAGTACTAATTTGGGATAAAGATAAACGCAAAAGTTCACAACTACGCTAATTATAGTGGTAAGAAAAAGGGTATAAAGTTAATGATGAAAAAAAAACACAAATAAAGTATAATTAGCATATTAATCACGTGTTGAATCCTTAACATATTTCCAATCTATATAATATATAAAAGCAAAAACATTTCAAGCCTTCTCATTAAGCCACGTGGAATTATGAGGTGGAAATCCACGTGGCATTATTCTATAGGCAAATGTATATAATACTTATTTCAAGAAATGATTTAGTTTTTTAAAACTGATTTTTTTCTTAAATCAAATATTTTCTGAGCTTAAATTACGAAAACATGATTACTTAATTTTAGTAGGCTAAAGATAATGGATATCTTAAATTAAAATATTAGAAATTATAATCATTCAGTTAGTTGAATTTTAAGATATGGCTAAAGATAAGAAATGTGATGTAGCAGTATATCTCGGTGAAGAAAATCGAGCCACATATTTTGCAAAAATAAAAATAAAAATAAAAACGAAGGATTCATTAAATGAAGTATGTTTGATGTTTTAAATTACTAATTGATGCGGACACTAACGCGTTGAAGTTTTTGGAGTAATTTCAGCGTGTGCGCCGAAACCGTCATAACTTTTGACTCCGGATGAACCGCGGAACGCACCGCATATCAAATCGAACGTCGGAGCGAGACGGACAAAAGTCGTTATCTTTAATTTGGACGTAGATGTTGTCAACTTTGCATGCATATTCATTTTTATATGAGAATTTGTATTTTTTGTTATTTAGTGAAAAAAAAATTAAAGTTAATAATTAATGGTAAAAATCTACACATCTATATAATATATAAAAGCAAAAACATTTCAAGCCTTCTCATTAAGCCACGTGGAATTATGAGGTGGATCACGTGGCATTATTCTATAGGCAAATGTATATAATACTTATTTCAGGAAATGATTTAGTTTTTTAAAACTGATTTTTTTTTTAAATCAAATATTTTCTGAGCTTAAATTACGAAAACATGATTACTTAATTTTAGTAGGCTAAAGATAATGGATATTTTAAATTAAAATATTAGAAATTATAATCATTCAGTTAGTTGAATTTTAAGATATGAGCTAAAGATAAGAAATGTGATGTAGCAGTATATCTCGGTGAAGAAAATCGAGCCACATATTTTGCAAAAATAAAAATAAAAATAAAAATAAAAATAAATATGAAGGATTCTATAAATAAAGTATGGTTGATGTTTTAAATTACTAATTGATGCGGACACTAAGGCGTTGAAGTTTTTGGAGTAATTTCAGCGAGTGCGCCGAAACCGTCATAACTTTTGACTCCAGATGAACCGCGGAACGCACCGCATATCAAATCGAATGTCGGAGCGAGAGGGACAAAAGTCGTTATCTTTAATTTGGACGTAGATGTTGTCAACTTTGCATGCATATTCATTTTTATATAAGAATTTGTATTTTTTGTTATTTAGTGAAAAAAAAATTAAAGTTAATAATTAATGGTAAAAATCTACACATCTATATAATATATAAAAGCAAAAACATTTCAAGCCTTCTCATTAAGCCACGTGGAATTATGACGTGGAAATCCACGTGGCATTATTCTATAGGCAAATGTATATAATACTTATTTCAGGAAATGATTTAGTTTTTTAAAACTGATTTTTTTCTTAAATCAAATATTTTCTGAGCTTAAATTACGAAAACATGATTACTTAATTTTAGTAGGCTAAAGATAATGGATATCTTAAATTAAAATATTAGAAATTATAATCATTCAGTTAGTTGAATTTTAAGATATGGGCTAAAGATAAGAAATGTGATGTAGCAGTATATCTCGGTGAAGAATATCGAGCCACATATTTTGCAAAAATAAAAATAAAAATAAAAATAAAAATGAAGGATTCTATAAATAAAGTATGTTTGATGTTTTATATTACTAATTGATGCGGACACTAAGGCGTTGATGTTTTTGGAGTAATTTTAGCGAGTGCGCCGAAACCGTCATAACTTTTGACTCCGGATGAACCGCGGAACGCACCGCATATCAAATCGAACGTCGGAGCGAGACGGACAAAAGTCGTTATCTTTAATTTGGACGTAGATGTTGTCAACTTTGCATGGATATTCATTTTTATATGAGAATTTGTATTTTTTTGTTATTTAGTGAAAAAAAATTAAAGTTAATAATTAATGGTAAAAATCTACACATCTATATAATATATAAAAGCAAAAACATTTCAAGCCTTCTCATTAAGCCACGTGGAATTATGACGTGGAAATCCACGTGGCATTATTCTATAGGCAAATGTATATAATACTTATTTCAGGAAATGATTTAGTTTTTTAAAACTGATTTTTTTTTTAAATCAAATATTTTCTGAGCTTAAATTACGAAAACATGATTACTTAATTTTAGTAGGCTAAAGATAATGGATATCTTAAATTAAAATATTAGAAATTATAATCATTCAGTTAGTTGAATTTTAAGATATGGCTAAAGATAAGAAATGTGATGTAGCAGTATATATCGGTGAAGAAAATCGAGCCACATATTTTGCAAAAATAAAAATAAAAAAAAAACGAAGGATTCTATAAATAAAGTATGTTTGATGTTTTAAATTACTAATTGATGCGGACACTAACGCGTTGAAGTTTTTGGAGTAATTTCAGCGAGTGCGCCGAAACCGTCATAACTTTTGACTCCGGATGAACCGCGGAACGCACCGCATATCAAATCGAACGTCGGAGCGAGACGGACAAAAGTCATAGGTCAAAGCCCCTTGAGGTGGGGTCTAAAACAACAAAAAAATGTTATTTAAGGCCTTAAACGGGCTTCTTTATATCCTTGCAAATGAGATGGTGAACTTATATTCTGAGTTTGAAAATATCTTTCATCACTTAATATCCTTGCAAATTATATGGTATTATATAGTTCACTTAATTTGATTTTGTACCATTATCTCAGTTTGAAAATGCCTTTCATCAGTTTTTCTTAATTAATTAACTTTATTATTCCCGTCGAATTCCGACGGGTTACTCACTAGTTGCATAATAAGGTATGTACTTAAGTTATCTTTTGCTTATTTATCAAAAGTTAATTTCACTTTGCTTCTATTCATCATTCTGATCAACTACAAAGACGACAAAAAAATGGGTTTAATTAAATCTATCTCACAAAAGATTTTAATCCGTATTATCAACAATATGATTTTCTTGAGTATAATTAAGTTTGAGGACGGCGGCAAAAAATAATTATATATTTTCTTTTTGTATCCTAATCATTCTTTCTTTGTCTAACTTAATTTTCTTTCGTTTTCAACAACATGGGGCTAGGGATGGCCAACTCCGGTTCCGGTTCGGAACCGGCGGTTCCGGTTCGCCATTTGTATGAACCTTAACTGGCCATTGGTTACACCGGTTTCGGTTCCGGTTACCACAATTCGGTTCCGGTACGGTTCCGGTCAATAATGAATAAACAAGTTAAAAATTATTGAAAAACAAGGGATTTTCGGTCCGGTTCTGGTTCCGGTCCGGTCCGGTTCGCCATTTATGTGAACCTTAACCTGTCCGGATGACTGGCGGTTCCGGTTACTCCGGTTCCGGTTTATTCGCCGGTTCCGGGCTTCTCCGGTCCGATTTTCCGGTTCCGTTCCGGTTTGGCTATCCCTAATGGGGGCTAACCCCATGTTAATTTTTATTTTTATTTTGTTGAAAAAAAATCACCATGTTATATAATAGTACACTTTTTGTTTTGAGTGTTATATATACACTTCAAGGTATATTTAACTGATACTCCCTCACAAATAGAGATAATCACATTTAGAATCTTTTTATTGTTATTTTAAAGTTTTAAAAAGGTTATTTAAAAAAAAGTTTTTAAAATTTTATATTCTCATGAGTTTGAGAAAATAGTTTTGATGGAACACTAAGATATTACTCCCTCTGTTTCATAATACATACGTTTTAGGAGCAATTTTTTGTTCCAAAATATTTGACGTTTTACTATTACCAAGAAAGAATTACTCTTGTTTACCTATTATACCCTTACTCATTAATTCTGAACTATTTCTTGTATAAGCATTTAAATACCTGAGTAATTGGATACTTTTAGGGGCACATATGTCTTTTTAATATGTATTAATTCCATTTCTTAATATGTGTGAAGAAGTCTAAAACGACATGTATTATGAAATGGAGGGAGTATCAATATCTGAGCATTTCCAAGAAGAGTCATAATATAATATAATTTGATGCGGTGTCACTGTAAATACGTATTTTTACAGACACCAATTAGAATATGAGTTGGTCTTACAAAAAACGCGTTTTTCCTTAAGCTAAGGAAAAACGTGTTTTTCAAAGACACTGGCAATTATACTTCGAAACAAGGGGTGACATTTTCGTAAATACTAGCAACCATGATAAATGCTCAGTGTTAACATCACAAATAGCCAGTGATTTCATGCTGGCGTTTTATAAACATGAAACTGACACTTTTCTAATTGCCAGTGCTAATGTTAAAAATTAGCAGTGAGTATACTGGCACTTTTTTACATTGATACTAGCACTTATTAAAAGTGCCAGTGGTAGTGTTAATAATCGCCAGCCATTACACTGGCACTTTTTAATATTGATACTGATACTTATTAAAAAGTGCCAGTGTTAGTGTCAATAAGTGCCAGTGTACATGTGCTGACACTTTTTTACACTACCACTGGCACTTCCGATCAGCGCACAACAACTTTCCGTTAATTACAAAAATGCCACCGCGCCAAATTTAAAAACACGTTTTACGCTTGCTTAAGGAAAAAGCTGTTTTTCCCAGTTTTTCACTTAGAATATGGTACATTAACCAAAGTAACATAAAATTAGGATGTGGAGCAACTCTTTTAGAGTGTTTTATTGGGATATAACTCTAATAATGAGAAGTAACTAATTTTTAAGAATTATACTCTTTAACTATAGTTAGTATTTACTTATTCAATATATTTTTATTTTATTTTCATTCACAAATATTTTATTAGAAAATATAGTACATATTTTGTATTCTTAAACTATAGTAGTAAGTCATAAGCACGGTTTAATCATGAGCTTTAAACTCTAAATTTTAAGAGTTGGTCTCCTGTAAAACGCGTTTTTCCTAGTGGTTAGGAAAAACGTGTTTTTCAAAACCTTCTGGCTATCACTTTTAAAGGTTCTGGCTATCAATCTCATATCAAGAAGACTTTATATTGATATCCAAAAGGCTTTATACTGATATCCAGGACCCTTCTGGCTATCACTTTCAAAGGTTCTGGCTATCAATCTCATATCCGGAAGGCTTTATATTGATATCCAGAACCCGCAATCACTTTCAAAGGTTCTGGCTATTAATCTCATATCCAGAAGGTTTTATATTGATATCCAGAACTGTTGAGAAGTTCCGATTATTTACAAAATGCCACCACGCATTTTTTTAAGAAGTTCCACATATTTACAAAAATGCCACCGCATTTTTTTAAAACACGTTTTCCTAGGAGTTAGGAAAAATGATTTTGTGAAATTTTAAACCTTAAGACATAACCCTAAAGCAAACATAAGTAACCTTAAAAATCTCAAACCATAAAGTCTAAATCTTAAACACTAGATTATAAACAATGTATATTTAATTTTTATTTCGATTGGGGAAGAGAAATGAGAAAAACAAATAATTGAAGCTTTTACAGTAACACAGAATAAAACTTACTCCCTCTTTCCCGGAATAAATGTCGCCGTTTTTCGAACGTTTGTACGAATGAACTTTGAGCACTAATTTGAAGTTAATGTAATTTTTCTAATAACAATTTGAAAACCGTTATTGATAGTATTTGTATTGGTGTATCAATAACAAGTTTTACAATTATATTAGAATAACTAAATCAACTTAAATTTATCACTCAAAGTTTCTTCGTACTAGCGTCTGAAAAACGGCGGCATTTATTCCGGTACACATGAAAGTATTATCTTATGGGAAAGTAAAAATGATTGAAAGTTTACATGCCCTGTTTCAAGCATTAAGAGTCCACTATGTTATTTATGTTCCATTTAAAGATACTACCTTCAATATGTAAACTATAAATATTTAACACTCTACAAATTTCTTTCATGTTTAAAAATAAAAAAAACTTTCATAAGCTCAAAATGTAATAATTTTCCTTCATACTCCCTCCGGCCCAAAATGATCTTCTCATTTGTCATTTCTTATTGTCCCATAAAGTTCTTCACATTTCTACATTTTAGGCTTAAATAAAGCATGGCTAGTGAAACAAGTGTTCATATCCTTAAAAAGTTTGAATAGTCAAACGCGAAGATCATTTTAGGACGGAGGGAGTATGCTTTAAAAACTATGTATAATTTCAATATATATTATAAAAATATAAAAGCATAACAATCTAAAATAAATAAATCGACATTTGAATTTATTTATTTTTTGTCCCCAAATGAGTGGTTAATGGTAAAGTCAAGTCTCACCGTCTATGGGCGATAGGGTTCGATCCCTATGCTTCTGGCGAGTACGTAAGAGAAAAAAAAACGACATTTGAACGTATGGAACAACAGGAATAATATTTTGTTTGTTAAAATCATTGTGGAATCTACGTTATTGCCCCCATTAATTAAAAGAAGTTTTACTTTTGAAAAATGATTTTTCCCTCTTTATAAATTAGTCCCGTACTCCCGTTAAAGAAAAAATATACAAAAATTTATTATCCTCATTAAAATATTTTCGAGCTCTTAAAATTTAGTTAATTAAAGTCAGACTGAAACTGGAATAAGTCAATCTGGGATGGCCAATGAAAGCATGTGTGGCTGTTTTTGGGGTGAGTATTACGTGTGTATTTTTGTACTCTCTCCGTTCCGAACTAAGGTTTTTAGTTTGATTTTACACGGAAATTAAGAAAAAATAAATGTTACGAGTATGAAAAAGTAAGTAAGAGAAAGTAGGAAAAATAAAGTGGGTAGGGAATTTTTGTTGTGAGAATAACAAGTGGGTCTCATTGTCCATTTTAAGTAATAAAGCAACTAAGAACCTAAGTTTGAAACAAACTTAAAAAGAAAGTAAGAACCTTAGTCTGGGACAGAGGGAGTATGTATAATAAGTGAGGTAAATAATATTATTAGCTGAATAAATGGAGTAGTCGAAAATGAAAAAAAATAATGAATGAAGTTAAATGGTGGAGTTGATTTTGAGCAGTCTCATTTATAATGGAACGAACTAAAAAATAAATTAGTCTCACTTAAGTGGGTTGGGACGGGAAGAAGAATATATTTCTCCATTAAAAAAGACTTAGCTGTCACAGTTAAATTGGACGGACTGCTTCTACGTGCGTGCGTCTGTGTGTGAAAGTGTGTGTGAGAGAGAAAGAGGAGAGAGAGAAGGGGCTTGGGTTGTTTCAAGTTTCCGAGGAGTGCCCACATGCACCACTAGCGTCTGCACAAAGGCCTCCTCTTATCTCTAAACAACTGGGGACCACATACTTTCATAAGCTTACACACGTGGCACTTCCCCCCGCCTTCTTCGGGTCTATTCTTTGAATATCATCTTTTACTTTTTTTTTTTTTTTTTTCTTTCGAGCAATGCAGAGGTACAAAATAAGCTCACAAAATCTTGCTCACAACATAAGATAGCGATATTTTATTGGTTGCATTGATAATGGACCCGTCACACTCTAATTAAAAACACCAATTAAATTATTACACGCTGAATATTGTAAGCAAAATTTTGTGATTTTTTTGTGCCCCTATATTATTCTTTTCTTTCCCTCACTCGTTGATTAGCTATGGAGAAAGCGAGGATGATTGTAATGTGTATTTGGTGCACTTGAATGTTCCTTCACACATATGGTCCATGGTGGTGTACCACAAATACGGGCAACTTCTCTGTGTGGGCCCTTTTTTAAATGGATGAATGCGAGCGGTGTGGTAGAATCTTAATACTCCTCCGTTCTCACAAAAAAAAAAAAAAATGTGTAGTAGAAAATGAAAAGAGAAAATGAGTTGGGTAAATAGTAGTGTTGGTTGAATAAATTGAATGGTGAAATATGAAGAGAGAGAATGAGTTGTGGAGTAGTTTGAATATAAAATAATAAAAAGATTACTATTTTGAGGAGTCTCAAGTGAAGTGGGACGGACCAAAAATGGAAATTAGTCTCAAGTTATGTGAGACGAAGGGAAGTATACTCTTTTTGTCCCAGAGTATATGTCCACCTTCTCATTTGCGCGATTAAAAAATAGTGAAAGTAGTGTAAGTGTTGCCAATATAAAAGTAAAGTAGGAGAGAGAATGAGTGAAGAGAATAGTAAATTGATTGACGTTGTGAGTACAAAACTAAAGTAGGAGAGAGAATGAGTGAGAGGAATAGTAACATTTCTTTGTCATTTTTTGAAGTGGACATATACTCTGGGACAGACTAAAAAGAAAAGGTGTGCATGTATGTCGGGGAATTGGGAGGAGGGGTCTCCACATCCACTAGCACATACTAGCAGTCATCAATATGAATAAATATTCAACACATGAATAAAGTAATATGAAAGAACAAGAACCCCATGAATTTGTTAACCCGGTTCACCATACCTATAGCTACATCCAGAGGCCCCAACCCAGGATATCACTATAATAATATGCGATTGTTACAATTTACACATACACTCACACAGATCTAGTATGACTACTCTCCAATAACAATCTCACCACATATATTATCTCTCCCCCAATAATACTCAAACAACACGGTCATGGTCGGGTTGTAGGATCGCCCCCCATGACTCTCCTAGGCCTCCGGCCTCTCCTAGACACTATTTTATGCTCTCTCTTGATATCCTAACTTTCTTTTATTATTTAATATGGTGCTACTACGTGTTCAAACTCAAAACTATGCTTATATAGGCCTACAAGAGAGTCCTAAACTAAATACATGTGAGAAATCTCAAAATGTTGCACTTATCCGAATTCGGGTCGCGGTGACCAGGCGTCCGCCTGGTATAGACCAAGCGCCAGCTTACCTCATTCGCCAGGTCTGATTCTTCTGTCCAAAAACCAGGCGCCCGCCTGCTCCCTGTGCAGTTTTTCTTCTCCTTTTGTCTCCTTTATTGTTTTAGGGCTCTAATCCTAACAATATACTCTCGGACAGACTAAAAAGAAAGGTGGACATATACTCTGAAACGAAAGTAGTACAATTTTATTTTTTTATTATATTTATAATTGTATATTTTTTTCGATTATATTGTTTACTTTACTTTCCTTTCCTAGAATTTATTTAATTTATTTTTCTAATAAGATTATTATTGTAAAGTTTCCTTTCTATTTATGTTGGGTAACAGATCAACAAAATATAAGCTGATGTTGCACTGCACAAAATAGAACCAAAAACAAAACAACGGTAGTGCATCAAAAAACCAAAACGGAACAAAGCATCGATTTTTAACATGAAAAACCCAAATCAGGAAAAATCACGGTACTATAGTCCAAGAAAACAAATCTATTAATCTGATGGGATTACAATGTTGTTCTCTAGACTAGCTAGAGGATTACAAAATGCCTCAAGAACAATGTTCTAGGATCAACAACAAAATCACACCAACTAGGTGGATACCAACAACAAAGGGAATAAAGTTGGTTTAGAGAAATAATACCAAACAGCTGGAATAGAGGATTTCTAGCCTAATGATTGCACCTTCTTGTGACCCAATAAACCAGGAATAATCCCTCAAAAACTTACTTCAATCGAAATTGAAACCACCTTTTGATTGTTACACTTACAGTCACTTATCTCTCTATTTGCTGTTAAAATTTTTGTTGTTGGTTTGCTATGTGTTTGTTGCTCTCTTTCTTACTCAACTACTCACTTGAGAAGTGCACAACACATATAACTACACCAGCACTTGTCCCAATAATAGAACATATTTTCACCCCTTGAATTTTCTAGAAACTAACCTTTTATCTTCCTTAGATTGTTCAAGCACTTAACCATTTATTTTTCTCCTTTTGTGACTTTTTTTTGGGCCAACAAACAATGGGTATTGGCCACCACATGGGCTGGACCAAACCCAATAATTCCCCCCCCCCTCCAGCTCATGTGGGGGGGGGGGGGGGTTTCAACCAAACCTACTTCCTTTCGACAGCAAACAAACTTCACACTTGGCAAAGATTTAGTCATCATGTCAGACCCATTGTCATTCGTATGCACTTTATCAAGCTCCAACAACTTTAAATCCAAAACATCACGAATTCAATGATATCGCACTTTGACTATCACAATAAAGTACATACATCTCTTGCTTCAAGCTTAATTCTTGTATAAGTTTCTTCAACCACAACACCACCTTGCAAGCCTCTGTTTCAGTAAAGTAGTCGGCTTCCTTGGTTGATAATGCAACACATTTTTAAGTCTAGAGTGCCATAAAACTGCTCCCCCGACAAACGTTATCATGTAACCGGAGGTTGATTTTCTAGAGTCTACATCACCCGACATATTTGCATTGGTACACCCATCATGAATGGCCTTGCCATTTCAAAATCATAAACACACTCTAAAAGTACCCCTTAGGTAACGAAGAATACACTTAGCAGTTGTCCAATGTTCTTTTCTCGAATTGGAAAGAAATCGACTAACAACTCCAAGGGTGTGAATTATGTTCATATTTGCACAAATTATGGCATACATCAAGCTTCCAACAGTGGATGCATAAGACACATTCTTCATTGCTTCCTTGTCTTTCTCACTTGTAGGACAGTGTTTGGAACTTAGCTTGAAATGGCCCGCAAGTAGAGTACTCAAAACATTTGCCTTGCTCATCTTGAACCGTTCGAGAACCTTTTTAATATACTTTTCTTAAGATAATCAAAATTTTCTACTCCCTCCATCTCTTGTGATTTTCATCCTCAAAATATGTTTTGTCGGTCCTAAGTCCTTCATTGCAAAGTACTTGCTCAACTCCTTTTTCATTTTATCAATCTTGCTCGCATCACTACCAACAATCAGCATATCATCGACGTAGAGCAAGAGAATAATAAAATCATTTTCATAGAAGTATTTAACAAACACACGATGATCAGAAGTGGTTTTTGCGTACCCATGGCTCATCATGAAATAATCAAATTTCTTGTACCATTGTCTTTGTGCTTGCTTTAACCCATACAAGCTCTTTCTCAATCTACAACAAGGTTCTATTTTCTTTAACTTCAAACCATTACGGCTGATCCATATATATTTCTTCCTCCAAATTACCATGAAGGAACGCCGCCTTCATATCGAGTTGTTCAAGTTCCAAGTCGAAGCTCGCCGCCACTCTAAGAGCAACTCGGATAGAGGTCATTTTCACCATGGGAGAGAAGATTTCTTCAAAATCAACACCTTTCTTTTGGAAAAAAACCTTTTACGACCATTTGTGCCTTGTACTTAGGCTTTGGACTATTTTCTTCCGATTTTTCTTTGTAAACCCACTTGTTCTTGAGTGCTCTTTTTCCTTTGGGCATCTTTACCAAGTCATAAGTGTGATTATCTTGGAGTGATTTCATCTCCTCTTGCATTGTTTTCTTTTGCTCCCCCTTTTTTTCATGAGACATGGCTTATTGGTAGCTTTTGGCCTCTCCCCCATCAGTCAACATCACATATTCATAAGGGGGATACCTTGTGTTTGCGTTCTCTAGTCGACCTCCTTGGTTTGAGCTGAATTGGCACTTCTTCAACTTGCTCCCATTGCTCTAAAATGCTCTTATTCTTACACATTTTGATCAGCTGCATGCCTTCATTGGTTAGTTCTTCACCATGATTTTCTCATTTTTTTTGGTGGAGTAATATGCCTCAAACTGACTGGACCAGCTGTTGAGTTTTTCTTATTTTCACCCCCTTCAATGTCTTTAATTGTCTCATCTTCAAAAAAAATAACATCCCGGCTTCTCACAAGGTTTCTTGCAATTGGGTCCCATAATCTCTGCTCGAAATCCTCACGCCCATAGCCAAAGAAGATGCATTGCTTTGCTTTGTCATCAAGATTCAATCTCTCATCTTTTAGAACATGAATGAAGGCTTTACACCCGAGCACCTTCAAGTGTTCAAATGACACCTCATTTTCGATCCACACTCTTTCGGGAATATCACCCTTCAATGGAGCGGAATGAGAAGGTTGATTAAGTCAACGGCTTTCTGCGTCGCTTCACCCCAAAAAGATTTAGGTAGCTTGGCATGAGAGAGCATACACAAAATCCTTTCACAAATTTTTCTATTCATTTTCTCGGCGACACCATTATGTTGTTGAGTCTTAGGCACACTTTCTGGAGTTTGATTCTATGGAACTTGCAATAATTTTCAAACGAACCTCTATATTCTCCACCATTATCATCCCTTACACGCTTCAATTTTAGTATGGTTTCTCTCTCCACCTCGCCATGAAATTGCTTGAAGACATCTAGCATTTGCTCCTTTGTTTTCAAGGCATAAGTCATGTTGAACCACGTATATTCTCCCTCCGCCCGTGGACGTAGCCAAGTTGGTGAACCACATATATTCTTGTGTTGTGTTTGATTATTTCTCTTGATATCGTTCTTTATATTTTGCTCTAACAAGTGGCATCAGAGCTAAATTGGTTAAGACAAGATCCAGATATTTCTCTGCAGTTCGCATGCAGCGAACGTGCATCGCACGTGTAGTTCGCGTGCAACGATCATGCAGTGCACGTGAAACGTTTTCAGAAATATGGGTGTCTAGGTTGGACACATCAAGAGGTATTTATGACTATAAATACTACCCTCTCACCTACCATAATTTTTGCCTGTCATCTTTGAGAGATACAAGTAGAGATCTAAGATCTAGATTGAGCTCAATAATTCTTGCAACTAGATTAGTGAAGATCGTCTTTTGTAATTACCATTGAATAATAATATATTCTCCTTTCGCCCATGAACGTAGCCAGGTTGGTGAACCACGTATATTCTTGTGTTGTGTTTAATTATTTCGCTTGACATCGCTCTCTATATTTTGCTCTAACAATACAGTAGTTATTTAGCTTCCTTTATCTTTAATCCTCCCCTTGCTCTTTCTCTCTTTCAATTCCCGTCTCTCATCCTTAGTTATCACCAAAAAATTATGAAATTTCAATCAAATTATCTCCTCAATATGGAAATGAGCTATCATAGGACAAAACGAAAATAGTAAATGTAACTTTCAGATGAAGGGATTACATTTTTAAAATTGTAGTGTGATTTGTTCCCTCACTTAAAAATGTCCTGCATTGGCTATTGACTATCCAGCCACATGGTAAACGGTCCTAACTCTTACTGGTTCTGTAATTATGGCAATGACAAATTTCATGACTAATTGCTGAATTTATTGGTAATATGTAGGGAATTAATCACCAGTTGCAAAATCTCCATGGAAAAATTCCACAAGGCCCCTCCTCTCAGATTCTTTTTCCATAAAACTCCAGGCGAGGTGCAAAATTCCAACTAACCCCGAATCCGAAATCAAAATGCCATAAAACCCCCAAACCCCATCACTCAGGCCCGCCCAACCCGATTCCCCCAACCTGATGCGGATTCGGACCCCCAGCCACCCGAGATTCGCTCCAGACCCGTCAGTTTAAATCAAAAACAAAAAAGCAGCCATTGGGAATCGAACTTGGGACCTCTATTGGGAAATGCTGTGACTTAACCACTAAACCACTGAACTACTTGTATCAAAGTCTTGTAAATTCTTATTAGACATGTAAATCATCAGACTCATGAGAGCCATTTACAAAGGTCTCATATCAGACTCATGAGTCTCTTAAAGGTCTCATAAGTGCATTTTTTTAGGTCTTATAATTTGTATCAAAGTCTTATAAATTCTTATGAGACATGTAAATTGTCTCATATCAGACTCATGAGTCTATTTACAAAGGTCTCATACCAGACTCATGAGTCTCTTAAAGGTCTCATAAGTGCATTTTTTAGATCTTATAATTTGTATCAAAGTCTTGTAAATTCTTATGAGACATGTAAATTGTCTCATATCATACTCATGAGAGCCATTTACAAGTTCTCATACCAGACTCATGAGTCTCTTAAAGGTCTCATAAGTGCATTTTTTAGGTCTTATAATTTGTATCAAAGTCTTGTAAATTCTTATGAGACATGTAAATTGTCTCATATCAGACTCGTGAGTCTATTTACAAAGGTGTCATATCAGACTCATGAGTCTCTTAAAGGTCTCATAAGTGCATTTTTTAGGTTTTATAATTTGTATCAAAGTCTTGTAAATTCTTATGAGACATGTAAATTGTCTCATATCAGACTCATGAGTCTATTTACAAAGGTCTCATACCATACTCATGAGTCTCTTAAAGGTCTCATAAGTGCATTTTTTAGGTCTTATAATTTGTATCAAAGTCTTGTAAATTCTCAGGAGACATCAGGTAAATATGAGACTTTTTAAAGTTTTTTTGCAAATATATATATATATATATATATATATATATATATAAGAGAAATCGTGAAAAAAAAAATTACACTTATAGTTCAATTTATTTTTTACGTCTATCATATTTTTTAATAAAATATTTAGTTATATCTTTTAAAAATAGTTTTTATTTATCTATGAGACTTTTAAAATATTTTTTCGAAAAAAATGAGAAATTGTGAAAAAATATTTTTTTAGGTCTATCATAGTTTTTTAATAAAATATTTAGTTATATCTTAAAAAAAATGTTTTATTTTTCTAATTATTATTTTTAAAAGTTGATGTTTTTGTGAATATTCAAAAATTTTATTAATTGGTTGTGATTTTTTTTTAAATTTAGTTTCGTCCAGTGGAAGATTTAATGATAGATGATGTAGAATATTCATCAAGTAGTTGGTTGGATTAGTGGTAAGGACATGTGTTTACCACAGATGTGATCCGGGTTCGAAACCTACTAGTATCAAAGTTTATTTTGATTATAGAATAGGCTAGAGGCGGGTACGGGCTGGGCTATGGGATCTGGACCGAGCAGACTGATCTGGGGCGCTGGGGCGGGCAGTTGGCTACGGGTATGGGCGCTGAATCCATAGGTGCGGGGCTGTGGGCGTTAGTGGGCTTTTTTTGGGTTTTTAATCTGGCTGTGGGTTCTTATGGCATTTTGATCTCGCCCAGGGGGCCTAGAGTCCAAAGCCTAATCTCCATCTCTTATACTTTCTTTGTCCCAAAAAATATGTTTTATTTTGACTTTTTATGGTTAACATAAATGAACTTTGACTAAATATGAGTCTCGATCTAATCATTCAAGTAAAATTCTTAAACAGTAACTAATAAATCATTAAGTGATTTATTAATAAGAATATTTAGAATTCCATTGTGATCATTAGATTGACACCAATGTTTGACCACGAGTGGTATTTGATGTTAGCTTTTCATACGGAAGTCACAAGTTCGAATTTCGTTAGGGAGATTTGTGTTATCCTATTTATAATCTCAGTTGTAGCCTTCATGGCATTATGAATAAACACCAATGTTTAATCAAAATTTATTTATATTGACTATAACAAGTCAAAATGAAACAAACTTTTCGGGAAAAGACATAAAGATTATATCATTCCAACCACGAAAATGTGCATTCAATCATACCAATATAGAAAGCCTAGCCGGAATTTTATTTGTTATCTCGATCCCCTGTTTTCCATGTGATTCCCAATTAAAGACCAACTTTTTCAATTTGAACAATTATTCTACTTCATTCAAGTAATGTGCATTCAATCAAAGTTCATTTTTTGTTGATTAAAAAAAAAAAAAATCAAAGTTCATTTTTATCATCAATCACACACAAGTAAAACGTGAACACCATGGAACTGAAATTATAAGCTCCAATTTATGGCAGCTCAAAAACCATTATTCAATGTCATGTGATGCCAGATGATGGCTACAGGGTGATTTATCAATATTTTTAAAAAAATATTTATTTTTTATACATTGTTTTAATTTGACTTTTCTCGTAATAACCAATAATAAATGTCATAGTTGATTTATCAATTTTTTTTTAATTTTTTTTTATACATTGTGTAAGTGCAGAATGTGGTGATACCAGAAGTGATAACCACACCTTCCCAGTGCTGCCGACGGGCAGACTTTATTATATTTGTATATTTGCTTCTTAAATAATTGCTGGACTAATATCTAATATTATTGCAAGGTTTGTTATTATGTTGGTCCAATTTACAGGTATAATACAAGCTAGGATATTGCAAGGAAGATAAAAAGGAGAATTATGGATAAAATGAGATTTTATCCATTCAAACATGTGGGAATTAAGCATAACAAACACATGGGGAATTTGACTCATTCAACGGCTGATCTTAGGGAGGATAAGGTACAAGATGCAGAAGCTAGGAGGTACAAGAAGGTGAAGCACGAACTTGGCCAAGAAGAAAGTCGGTTCCTATTTAAAAGAAAATGTGGGGATAATGCCCCTAAAGGCTCGGCCAACTCATCCACTCCCTCTCCACGTTTTTAACAGCCCTTCTACCATTATTGGAGTGTTTCCCAAGTCCAAGAAGTACTATAAATAGATAAGGAAGTGAAGATGGAACTCACGGCAATCACAACACACTTTCCTCACACAAAAGTCTTTACACTTTTCCTTGTTTCCTTATAAATTCCTAAAATACTTTTATGTTCTTGTATCGAGTTTTATAAAAGTATTGGCTAGGTTAGGAATTGTGTTATAGACTTAGTTTGTTCCTAGAAGCTTTCGTTGTAATAGCTTTAGGAATTTTCGACCTTGTAATTCTCTCTTATTAGTAGTGAAGGTCTCGCCTTTTGAGGCATCCCTCAAGATATATAATTTATATATCTTGAGAAAATTATTTTCTTGTGTGATTTTTCTGCTGCAACTCTTTCCAGAAAATATTTTCTGTTCGTGTGTGTGAGTGCTGGCAGAAGTGATATCGTTGCAATGACAACACTTTGGATATCACTTCCTTTCTGACTTAAGCCTTGACCCTGTTTTTTCAATTGGTATCAGAGCTGGTTACTTGATATACTAAGTACCTCGGTTCAGTGTGTCATGGCTTATGATCCTGCAAATCCTAATAAAAAAAGACTCCCTGTTCTTGATGGTTCGAATTACGCCTATTGGAAGATCCGCCTTCGTTCGTATATCAAATCAATTGATATACGGGCATGGCGATCTATTGTGAATGGTTATTCTGTTCCATTGTTGCCGCCGGATGAGGATGGTGACGTTCAAGTCAAGCCTGAATCCGAGTGGACAAATGAGGAAAACGTCCTAGCTGGTTTTAATGAAAAGGCACTTAATGCCATTTATGATTGGGTTGATATGCATATTTTTAAACTCATTCAAAATACTCCCACTGCTAAGGAGGCATGGGATACTTTACAAAGATTTTGTGAAGGGGATGATAGTGTGCGTGAAACTAAGCTTAGGAGGCTCACTAGTCAATTTGAAAGATTGAGGATGAGTGAAAATGAAGATATCTCTTCATATTTTGAAAAACTTTTTGATATTGCTAATGAATGTCAAGTTTTGGGTGAACCGTTTACAAATAAACAACTTGTTTCAAAAGCAATTAGAACTCTTCCTGAGCGCTTCAATATTAAAGTGTCATCTATTGAAGAGGCTCACAATCTTGCAACCATGGATATTAATACTTTGATGAGCATTTTGCAAATTTTTGAACTAAATCCCGCTGATCAAAGTGATGCTATTAAAGGCAAAAATGTTGCTTTAAAAACTCTTCCTTCGTCTTGTGTAAAAGATGAGGAAGATGAGGTTTTTGATGAAATGGATGAAAATACTAGTGTTGCTTTACTTGCTAGGAAATATAACTCTATATTAAGAAAATTCAACAAAGAAAATATGCAGGTAAAAGCAAAGGAACAACAAACCAAGGTGTATGATTCGATGCCAAGGAGGACACTCCCAACCACTCAGAAGGCGAATCCAATCCGAAGGGCGTCCTCAGATCAGTCGAGCTCCAATCCCAATTACCTCGACTCCATTCAATGTCATACTTGTTTAGGATGGGGTCACTATGCCAATGAATGCGCAAATAATCTGAGGAAGAAGGGTAAGAGCTTGTGGGTGTCTCTCAGTGATAATGAAGAAGAAGGAGTGGACCATGCTTAAGAACCAGACGAGACAACCATGTTTGTCACTGTGTGTAACTCGAACACAGAAAGTGCTATCCCAAGTGATAACCCAAGTGGGATAACACCTGTGATAACACCCATCAGGTATAATGATTTCAATTCTGATAATGCTGTTTGTTTTGTGGGGTCTATTAACATAATGCAGGAAGTTCTCAAGAGGATGCTGAGATGAGTAAGGATGAACTCATAAGAGGATTGAGGAACCTTTATGAGGACATCCTTGAAGAATACAAGAAGGAGCATAGTATGGTGCAATTCTTGACCAAAGAAACTCAGCAACTAAGACTTGGCGTGGCTACTCTAGAAATCGAACTCACAAAGAAGGATGCTGAGCTTGCAAAAGTCACGGCCAAATTGTCCATCGCCGAAACCACACTTAAGAAACTCAACACGGGGTCTACTAAACTGGATGAGATCCTCATGTTAAGTAAACCTCTCAGGGCAGGTATTGGTTTTCAAGATTCTTTAGATAATATTATCTCTTCTTTGTCTTTGGAAGATAATCAAACATGTTTTGTAAATGAACGTGGAAATGATAATGATTTTTCTTTCAAAATCTCGGATAAGAGGAAAGTGTGTACTTGTTGTCACACTACTGGACATTTTAAAAACAAAAGTCATACCTTTAGGAAAAGAAATCAGTCCAGTTCCTCAGTGTTACCTGAAGTGTTACCCATCACTTCCGATATCACTGCTTATCAGAGAAACAAGAATCAAAGTAAGAAAGAATGGAGACCTAAAAACAATCAAAGATGTGATGTTGTTTTTACAGCTTTAAGAACTAATGTTGAAGGTTCATGGTATTTTGATAATGGGTATTCACGTCACATGACGGGAACAAAATTGTTTTTAAAAGACTATGAATCTGTTCTTGGAGGTAATGTTACTTATGGTGGTGGTAGTAAGAGTAAAATAATCGGGAAAGGAACTTTAAATGTGTCCGGTTTCCACGCTTTAAAAAATGTCTTACATGTAGATGGTCTTGTAGCTAATTTAATTAGTATAAGCCAACTTTGTGATGACAATTTAGAGGTAAAATTCAACAAAAATACTTGTGAGGTCTTTGATCGTACTAACAAGTGTGTGATGTCAGGTACTAGATCAACCGACAATTGTTATTGTGTGGAAGACAAACAGGTATGCAACTACGTGAGGGTTGATGTCACAACCTTATGGCACCAAAAGTTAGGACATGCCAATTTTCGAAACATTGAAAAGATTATTAAACTTGGTGCTATTCAAGGTGTTCCTAATTTGGATTTCAAAAATAAAATCATTTGTGAAAGTTGTCTTAAAGGCAAACAAACTCGTGTTGGCCACAGTGCTACCCAATACCATGAGCAGTACTCTGGAACAACACATTGTTTTCAACTTTTACATATGGATTTAATGGGTTCTGTTGAAGTCGATAGTTTGGGTGGTAAGAAATATTCTTTAGTAGTTGTTGATGACTTTTCTAGATTCTCCTGGATCTTTTTCTTAAAAGGAAAATCTGAGGCTTTTGAAAAGTTCAGAATCTTACACTCAAAAATCAAAAACATGTTTTGTGCTTCTGTTTCTCGTATAAGATCCGATCATGGTAAAGAATTTGAAAATGCTTCTTTTTCTTCCTTTTGTGAGAAAATGGGAATCCACCATGAATTTTCAGCACCCAAAACGCCTCAACAAAATGGGATTGCCGAAAGGAAAAATCGGACGTTACTTGAAATGGCCCGTGTAATGTTGTTCTCTAAACAAATTTCTAAAAGATTTTGGGCCGAAGCACTAAATACCGCTTGTCACACCGCAAATAGAGTTTTCTTAAGACCCGGTACCACTATGACACCTTACGAGATTTTGAAAGGCAAGAAGCCTAAAGTTCACTATTTTCATGTTTTTGGGTGCATGTGTTACATTTTAAATGACCGGGATCAATTGACTAAATTTGACTCTAAAAGTGATAATGCAATTTTTCTTGGATATACTCAAGATAGTCGAGCATATAGGGTATATAACCTAAGGTTAAAAACTATCCAAGAGTCGGTTAACATTGTTTTTGATGACTTGTTGAGCAATACAGGTGAAGGACCACAAGAATCTCCCTTGATTCTGTCAGACGAGCTGACTGAAAACAGAGGGAATCCTGATTCTGTTGATGAAGCAGGTGCTGACCGAAGTGATAACACTGTTGAGACAACACTTCCGGTATCACCTGATTCCAGTACCGCTGCTGAAACAGAACAAGAAAATCCAGAAGGTGCAGAGGTTCATGAAGTTATAAGGAGGGATCCCCCAGCCAGAATAAGAAGGAATCATCCTTCTACACAAGTAATATGGGAAGTAAATGAAGGAATTCAAACGAGGAACAAAGAACCTAACAATTATTGAGATATGGTAAGGTATGTGTGTATGTCTACCACATATGCTCAGGTAAAACACTCTTGTTTTATTTCCTTCGTTGAGCCTAAGAATGTGATTGAGGCCTTAAAAGATAATTTTTGGATTCAAGCTATGCAAGAGGAGCTTGAACAATTTACCCGAAACAATGTTTGGACTTTAGTTCTCCGTCCCACTAACACTAATATTATTGGGACTAAATGGATTTTCAAAAACAAAACTGATGAAACGGGTAACATTGTTCGTAATAAAGCTCGTCTTGTGGCTCAAGGATATACACAAGTCGAAGGTATCGATTATGATGAGACCTTCTCACCTGTGGCTAGAATTGAGTCCATAAGACTTCTCTTGGCTATAGCTTGCTACCTTAAAATCACATTGCACCAAATGGATGTGAAAGAAGCGTTTTTGAATGGATATATTGATATAGAAATATATGTTGAACAACCAAAAGGTTTTGAAGATCCATTCAAACCACACCATGTTTATAAACTTATAAAAGCCTTATATGGCTTGAAACAAGCTCCTCGAGCATGGTATGGTAGATTAACTAAATTTCTGTTAGAATATGGCTTTGTTAGAGGAGAAGCCGATAGGACTTTGTTTATCTTAAGAAATGGTAAAACCCTTGTCATAGCTCAAATATATGTTGATGACATTGTTTTTGGCTCCACATCTGAAACCTATTTGAAAAAATTTGTGGATGGCATGTCATCAACTTTCGAAATGAGTATGATAGGGGAACTAAACTTTTTCCTTAGATTGCAGGTGAAACAGTCGAATGAAGGGATCTTTATTTCTCAAAGCAAGTATGCGAAAAGTTTAGTAACAAAGTTCGGGTTGGAGCATTCCAAGGTGTCTAAAGTACCAATGGGTTCGACACTGAAGTTGGGAAAGGACCAAGTTGGGGAGGATGTGGATCCAACCTTATATCGCTCAATGATAGGTAGTTTCCTTTATCTTACAGCGAGTCGCCCTGATTTAATGTTTAGTGTGTGTGTATGCGCACGATATCAAGCCAGTCCTAAACTTTCCCACCTAAATTATGTCAAAAAGATAATCAAATATGTGTCGGGGACGAGTGATTTAGGAATATGGTTTTCTAAGGATACTAATACCAACCTTGTTGGTTTTAGTGATTCTGACTGGGTGGGTGACATGGATGATAGGAAAAGTACTAGTGGGGGGTGTTTCTTTTTGGGTAATAACTTAGTATCATGGTATAGTCGTAAACAGAACTGTGTCTCCCTCTCGACTGCTGAATCAGAATATGTTGTTGTTCTCAACTTATTTGGTTAAAACACATGTTAGATGACTATGGTCTTGAAAGTAACACTTTGACCATGTACTGTGATAACTTGAGTGCAATAAACATTTCAAAAAACCCGGTTCAACATTCCCGCACTAAACACATTGATATTCGTCACCATTTTCTAAGAGACTTGGTTGAAAAAGATTTGATAAACATAGAGCATATTGATACTAAGTATCAACTTGCTGACATTTTTACCAAGGCTCTTGACCATGAGAGATTTTCTAGTTTGAAAAGATCTCTTGGTCTTTGTATTATTTAATCTAATGTTTTTTAGTGTTACCCTGAGTGTTGTCAACACTTCTGGTAACACTGTGAAAGAAAAAAAAATGTTTTTTTTTTTTTTTTAAGCTCTTGGAGCGGCACATGCTGACCTTTTTGTTTTGGTAGGTTTATACTTGGTTAACATGTTTGTCAAAATTCCCTTTGTACTCAAAAGTGACAAAGTCACTGATTTTTGTGATAAAAATATATTTAAAAGGCAAAAAGCACTAATGATATCTCCTTAGTAGCTCGGGGCACGGCGTTCGCTGCGACGATGCACTCTTGCCAAAGGGAGATACTATCTAGTGATTTTGTACTAAGTATTGGGAACATGGAGTTCGCTACTACAGTGTATCCCATTTGAAAGATACAAATCACTAAAGCATGTTTTACACTTTATAAGGACTCGGGGCACGGAGCTCGCTACTACGATGCTTACTTGTAGATAAAGAAGTGTAAATTATGCTTATATTTTAAAGTGCTTAAAGATGAAGAACAAGCTTATATATTGTTAACTTCAAACATGCATTTAAGGCTTGCTATGCCTCAAGTGTTTGAAAATGAAAAGCTTGTTTCTTAGCCTCAATTGCTTATTATAAAGAAGCTTAACAATGTGCCTCAAGTGTTGATAATGAGGATTGTTTTGCCTTATGTTCCTTAAAGTAAAATTTGTTTTCAAGGGGATATTTGACTTATATGTTTTCTAAAGTGTTACCATCATTGCCAATAACACATTAGTATGTGCTACATTTTTTTTTTATTATTCTCAGATTTAATATTTAAATTTTGAAAGTCCGAAAGTCCTTTATAATTTGTGGAGTTTTTGATTTTCAAAAAGTCTTTATTAAATTCCTTTTTATTTTATTTTTGGTGAATTTGGTTAAGTAACTTCATCCCTAAAAGTAAATCAAACTCAAAAATTAGGGATGTAGGCACCTAGGCCGAATTTATTTTCTTTTCTTTTCTTTTTTTTATTTTATTTTTCGTTTTATTTATTTTTTTAAAAAAAAAGGCTTTTTGGGATAATGGCCGGTTGGTTATTTAAAAATGGGGGAGTGATAGAGATGATAACTACTAGCTAAAAATTAGGGGGAGTTGAGGGTTTATAGGAATAGGAAGAGTTATCAAAATTAAAGACGTGTATTTATCTATTTGCATTCTTCCTAAAACGTCCTCAATAAAATCCTTCTTCCTCCCTCCTCCTAGCCGATCTCTCTATCCCTCTGCTTCGTCTTTCAATTGCCGAAAAACCCTAGACATTTTTCCCTTCTCAATTTCTTCTCTTCTTCTCAATTCATCAATGACCTCTCCGCCAAAATCATCCTCAGAACCAATGGAGGTCTCTCCCAACGCAACAGAGGCTTGATTCTTCTCTCCAATGGAGACATCACCGGCGACAACACCAGTGACATCACCGCCGAATTTGGCGATTGTGGTGTCCAATCCGCCTCCCATTCCGGTTGCACAAGCTCGTCCAAGCTCGGTTCCTTCCCAACCAGTTGCTCCGACCACCAAAGCCGTCAAGAAAAAGCGGAAATCACCGCCTCAACCACCGCCAGTTCAAGCACCCAAAAAGAGGACTTCAAGCAGACTTCATGCAATTTTCAGAAAGTCAACCTCCAATACTCCTGATGATCCTATTGATCTTTCAGAAAGTGAGTCTCAAAGTTTGTCATCTCCCCATGCATCCGACGAGAATTACTCGGTGGAGAAAGAAGCCTCTGAAGACGACTTTGATAAATGGGTTGATGATCAAGAAGATACTGAGACATTGGCTGCTGCTGCACAAAGATTGGCTAAGGGTAAAGGAATTCAAGGTGCTGACAGTAGTGCTGTCAAGAAGGCGACAGCACCTTCGATCGCACCTCAAGCTCGTCAAACCCGGTCCAAAACACAGGAGGTACACCATTCTTCTCCTCTTATCTCTGAATCTGATGCTGCTTCTGATGATGAGACAAATTTCGTAGAGGAAAATAGTGCATTTCCCTTTCAACACTTCTCTCTTGAATTTTATAAAAAGGAAAATATGAAATTCTTACTCAAACATTCAAACACTCCTTTTTTAGAAGAGAAGAACATTGATGAAGTGGACTTAAGGAATAATGGTGTTTATCAATTTTTAGAGGACCGTAATTTTTTGATTCCCAATACCCAAGCCAAACCGTATGTTGATAAGGTTGTCCGCAATTTCTATGCCAATTTGAGTTCGTCTTTGGATAATGTCAACTTTCCCGCCTTTGTAAAGGTTTTTGTTAGGGGAAAAGTTTATCTCTTTAACCCCGAAATCATCAACAAAGCCTTAGGTCTTCCTCATGTTCAAGAGGAGAGTATTAATTGCAACAAAGACATTATGGCCGACTTTCTTACTCATCATGAAGTCCGAAAATGGCCTAATGATTCCAAGGTTAAATTTCCTGCTTCTAAGCTTACATCGCTTTACTCTGTCCTTCATAAACTTTTCTTATTCAATTGGCTTCCCTCTAAAAGTGACCAAAATTTGACCATGGAACAAGCAAAAGTTTTATTCAAACTCGGGAAAAACAAGCCTATTAATTTTGGGAATCTAGTTTTTAAGCATCTTGCTTTGTGGCCAACCCGAAAAGACACAACCTATTTCCCATTTCCCTCTCTGATCTTTCGAGTCCTCATATTTCAAAAGTTTCCTATTGAAGGCTCTGCTATGTTTACACCCGGTCCTGTTTTTTATACCATCGATAATCAACTAAAAAGAGGAAATCGGTACAAGGATCTACCATGGGTTAAACCTTCAGTCACCCGACCTCCACCTCCTCCGAAAGCACCCTCTCGAGCTCAACAACCTGTTCCAGATTTCACATTTCCATTTCCTACAGGTACAGCTGGCAGTGCTTCATAAAGTGGGGTCCACACCTCTGGTAGCACTTTCGATATGACCTCTCAAATTGATGTCCATAAGATGTTACACAGGATTATGGAAAATGTACAGGTTCAGGTTCAGTCATGGCTGCATATTCAGTCAGACTTGCAAGCTCTCATAACTCAGATTTCTCCACAAACAGGGGGAGAAAATGCTGCTGCAGGTGATGCCACAAGCGCTGGGAGAAGTGCTGGAGACTATGATCCTGAACAAGCTGAAGCCGAGGACGAGGAGTAAGAAGATTGATGGTCCTTCTGAAATTCTTGATTTTGGAAGCTGGGTACTTCTTAAAACAATTTGCTTAAATGTTGTGTTTAAAATTTGTGGTGATGGTGTTTTAAACAATTTTCTTTGGTTGTTTGGTTGTAAAACAATTTATGTTTTGGTTGGTTTTGTGAAGTGTGAGATGCACTTCATAACATTTGGATGTTTTGGATATTGACCGTGGACTTTTTTCGGTCGTTTTAGTACTTATGTTTAGTACTTTGGTTTAGATACAACCATTTTTTGTCATTGATATTTTGGTTGACTCGCCTCTTTGAGGGGGAGTTTATTTTCGAGAAGAGTGCATGTATATTCTAGACTTGTGACTAACTTTGTCTTGCAGGTCGCAGCATTATTTAGTTTGTGAAGAAATATACAATTAAGGGGGAGATTGTAAGTGCAGAATGTGGTGATACCAGAAGTGATAACCACACCTTCCCAGTGCTGCCGACGGGCAGACTTTATTATATTTGTATATTTGCTTCTTAAATAATTGCTGGACTAATATCTAATATTATTGCAAAGTTTGTTATTATGTTGGTCCAATTTACAGGTATAATACAAGCTAGGATATTGCAAAGAAGATAAAAAGGAGAATTATGGATAAAATGGGATTTTAACCATTCAAACATGTGGGAATTAAGCATAACAAACACATGGGGAATTTGACCCATTCAACGGCTGATCTTAGGGAGGATAAGGTACAAGATGCAGAAGCTAGGAGGTACAAGAAGGTGAAGCACGAACTTGTCCAAGAAGAAAGTCGGTTCCTATTTAAAAGGAAATGTGGGGATAATGCCCCTAAAGGCTCGGCCAACTCATCCACTCACTCTCCACGTTTTTAACAGCCCCTCTACCATTATTGGAGTGTTTCCCAAGTCCAATAAGTACTATAAATAGATGAGGAAGTGAAGATGGAACTCACGGCAATCACAACACACTTTCCTCACACAAAAGTCTTTACACTTTTCCTTGTTTCCTTATAAATTCCCAAAATACTTTTATGTTCTTGTATCGAGTTTTATAAAAGTCTTGGCTAGGTTAGGAATTGTGTTATAGACTTAGTTCGTTCCTAGAAGCTTTCGTTGTAATAGCTTTAGGAATTTTCGACCTTGTAATTCTCTCTTATTAGTAGTGAAGGTCTCGCCTTTTGAGGCATCTCTCAAGATATATAATTTATATATCTTGAGAAAATTATTTTCTTGTGTGATTTTTCCGCTGCAACTCTTTCCAGAAATTATTTTCTGTTCGTGTGTGTGAGTGCTGGCAGAAGTGATATCGTTGCAGTGACAACACTTTGAATATCACTTCCTTTCTGACTTAAGCATTGACCCTGTTTTTTCACATTGTTTTAATTTGGAACAATATCAATTCAATTAAAACTGTTTGCATTATATGCTATTAATAATTCGGTTTTTCTAACATGTGCCCTAAAAGACACATGATAATAATTAATTATAAAAGTAAATTTATTTAATTATAGTAATTTCACTTGAAAAATCTGAGCATGTTACAAAAATTTGACTACAATGCTATCAAAGGCACACATTAATTTACTTGCAAGTGTGTTTAGTCAAAATTCATTTGAAGTTTCCTTTTTGCTAACGGAAACAGTTAGTCTCGTCAGTTTCCTAACTGGACTCTAACTGTGCAGTTGCTTTTCCTTCAAGAATAAGCTACTGTAATTCGAGTAGGTTTTAGAGTCCTTCTAAAAAAAACCTAAACCGACTTCATACGTGTATAAAATGACAGCCCCGGTTTCAGATTTACTAACGCAAAAATACCTTCTGATTTTTGCAACCCGAAATCTGTCTTTTCCATACACTGTTTCTGTGATTGATCTGAGCGGGCGATTCAGGCGAAGTGTGACAGCATGCGCAAGTGCATCTGTACCTGTTCGTGCGAGATTTCTTGGTACGTTTGCTGAGATCGTTTTATCCTCGGAGGATTTTGCCGTAACTCTTTGTCGCACCAGTAAGGGGCAATAAATTCTCTTAGGAGAGTCTTCATACAGGCGACTCGATCTGATAAGTATTCTGACTCCCTTTTGTTTTTCTGTTTGCCTTTTTCCTGGTACGCGTTCTGTTGCTATTTTTGTTATGCTTTTGGCTATAATCTGTATTGTTAGTGAATTCCTGATTGCCCCTTTAATTGATTAAATCTGTTTAATCTGAACTGGTCGAATATTTTATTCTAACAGTTTTAATTTGACTTTTCTCATAATAACCAATAATAAATGTCATAGTTGATTTATCATTTTTTTTTATACATTGTTTTAATTTGGAAAAATATCAATTCAATTAAATCTGTTTGCATTATATGCTATTAATAATTCGGTTTTTCTAACATGTGCCCTAAAGACACATGATAACAATTAATTATAAAAGTAAATTTATTTAATTATAGTAATTTCACTTGAAAAATCTGAACATGTTACAAAAATTTGACTACTATGCTATGAAAGGCACACATAATTTACTTGCAAGTGTGTTTAGGGGAGTTGGGGTTTAAGAGGGACCTGAAACATTTGCAATAAAGATTTGCTTCAGTGCTCATGCTGTAAAAATTTATTAAGTAATGTAAACACCTTACCGCAAAATGAAAGACATGTACACAAAATATTTTACATTTTGGAGGGAAATTTTACATTGCGCATACGCGGTTCCAAATGAGTTCATATCATCCGTGCCACTTTGTGTACCGCTTCATGTGCCACAAGTGATCTAATGACTCACAGTTATTGAGATGGGTATTATCGTTATATTATGCAAACATGTGAACGGTTGAATTGTAAGTGGTACATGCATGAAGTGGCACACAAATGTAATACATGAGATCTCGACTCGCTCCAAATCGACCGAGAGGAAAAAGACGCGTGGTTGGTGCTGACACAAAAAGGGTGGCACGAGCTAGACCACCTATCCTTTGCCCGGCGGACTCTCAGCTGAACCACCTAACTTTGAGTTCCCCCACCCTTCTTTCTTTCTTCCTTCCTTCTTGTTCCCTCCACCTCTCTCTCTCTCTCTCTCCTTTTTTTTTTTTTTTGGTTCTGAAACTCAAAACAGACACACACACACAAACACACTTACAGTTAACCTCCCTGGCGCGGGAGTACCCATGTAACAAGAAGATGCCCTCTGTCGGATCTCTCTCTCATCCTTTCTGTCACTTGCCATTGATACATACTCCAAGCTTCTACTGGTCCCCAATTTGGAAACTGCTGCTTCATCTTAATCTTTGCTTTATGGTTATACACCCTTTGCATTGCAATATGGTAAAATTCACTTGACTATTTTAATAATTAAAATTATCATACTTATTTAAAAAAAATAAAAATATACTCCTTCTTTCCCTAAATGAGTCTCCATTTTTAGAAAATTTTTATCCCAAAATGAGTGTCCATTTTAATCATAACTTTGTCTCTAAATATTTTTTTTCACCGGTCTCTTTATACTTGCAAAAATTAAATGTTTGTAAAGAAGATTGCAAGATTATATATGAATTTTGCCACCAAATTGTACATAAAATTATATCCCTTAAAATGAAATTTAGACACTCATTTAGGAACATAGGTAGTAATATACTCCTTCCGTTTCATGTCACTTGAGACTTATTTCTTTTTTCGTCTGTTTCACATCACTTGAGAGTTAGACTGCCCAAAATGGTAAAGAATTTTTACTATTCTTAACACTCATTCTCTTTCCAACTTTACTTTTACACTCACAACACCAATCAATTTACCATTTCTTCCACTCATTCTCTCTCCTATTTAATTTTTCATACTCACAAACACCTCCTCCCACTATTTCGCTCTTTTACTTTTCCTTAATTTGTGTGCCAATTTTTTTTTTGTCTCAAGTCACATGAAACGGAAGGAGTATAGATAAAAGTATTAATCAGTCACAAATAGAAATTTTCATTCCAGGCCAATTTTACAACACCTATTTATTTATTTATTTGACAATTGGATGGAACAATCGAATCAAAACAGGTAACAAAAGTCTATTATGTGAGAGTTAAGACTCAGATCGAGACCATTGCATTGTAGGTAGTAAACGTGCACCATTGCTTGAAAGGGACTAGTGGGTGGCATTTGTTTTATTTTAGAAGTACTATAGTAATGATATTATTATTTTATTAATAAAAATAAAAAATAACTATATACAGTATATTTTTTCTTTTTTCTTTTAGGATATAAGAATAACGTTGATCTAAAGAAATTTAATATTCTAGATACATGTCGAACAGAAATCCTAATCTAGGCAAATGAATCTTAAATTAACTCCTCATAGATATTTCATATTGTAAATACTAGTCGTATATATTAATATTTATATTAGATTAGAACGGAATAAAATAAATTAACTTCTCATAGATATATTCATATTTCTCGCATTAGCATGATAAGGTGAAGACATATGACAATATAAAATGGAAAAAATCTTGTGTGAGACGGTCTCATACAAGATCCGTCACAAGTGTGACATCGTCTCACACAAATTTTTGTCATACTCTATAAAATAATGACAGAATTAGTTGATTGTATTATATACTCCGTACCTAACATAAATAAAATTAGGGGGCATGGATAATGATGCCCCGACCAACAGCGACCTCATAAAATTGACTAGCTAACTTCCTTCTTATTTTTTTTCATTTCGGCTATTGTTGGAGAGAAAAAAAAAGAGTTGACCAATGATTAATTAGATCCTAAATATGTACTTGGCCCCTTGGTGATTGGTTGCTAGCTCCAAGCCTCCAACTCTCAACCCCATAAATAATGTCACCTCTGATTTCTTTCTTTATAAAGATTGCTATTCTATAGCTTTATATAAATCTATATATGCCCTAAATTTTTGTCCAAAACAAATAAATTTATATGACAATGGCATTTAAAGTTAGAAAAAAAATCATATCCATTTCTTTCTAATTGAATAATCAATCCTTTTAACCAAACAAGGAGTATCAATACCAATGCCTAACAAAGTGATACTTTGTACGGATGAAGGAGTAATTACTAAGCTTAGATATTACTCTTTCCGTCCCAAAATACCTGTAGTTCTAAGATTTTCACACAAATTAAGAAAAACAATCAATGCATGTCTAATAGACTAAATTACCCTTGAAATATTTCAAGTACCAAGACAATTAAATACTTTTTTACAATGACAACTACCATCATAAATAAGGGTATATTTGACAAACAATGTCAAAGATGTCTAGATAAAAGCAAAACTACAAACATTTTGGGACAAATTTCAACCCTTTAAACTACATGTATTTTGGGACGGAGAGAGTATTTGTATGGATGGAGTAATTAGTATGCTTGGCTATTATGACTGATAGATTTTTCTCTCCTGATTGCATAACAGTTTTGAAATGAATGGTGCGGATTATATTTTTATTTAATGGGTGGCTCCTGATGTAAAAGAAAGTATGTTAAAAGACCATCTTATCCCTAAATTTTTAAATAACAACCACCACCATAGACAATCAAACAGACATGATTTTCCTAACCCCTAAAACAAAAGTAAACCCAAAAATGGAGCTTTCATTCTTTCCCTTAAAGCACTAACAATAAAGATGATGATGATGATGATGGAGGAAGAGATTATAGAAACTCAACTCAAGCTTTAACCCTAATGACCTAATAATATTCTTATTTTTACTCTAATTATTTAAACAACAAGTCCTTTTCATTAAAGAAACCAATCCATTAACATCTACTTGCAATAAACAATTGGAAGATAGTTTGTGCACAACTTACGCATACCCAATTATCATACATTGAGGCATTAAGTAGTCGTACATTTCAACTCCAATATCCTCAAGGAAAGTAAGGAAAGTAAGAACTTTGTGCTGGGACGGAGGTAGTATCGCATATTAAGTTTACGGGTTTGGAAGCAGCGCTCCACCCAAATTACATCCACCGCTCCACCCTATGGTCTCCATTCATCCACGTAAGTGAACTCATTATTTGTGTGGCTGAAATCACTTCAAAGTCGGTGGGTCCCACCTAGCTCAAACCCGTTGAAGACAAAAATAAGCGAGGTGATGAGATAGGAGCCCTTGAGTGAACCAGGGTGGAGCTAAGTCTCCGTTGGAACGGTTCGAAACCCTTGAGCGGGTGGACCTAGGGTTAAGTATGGAAAGAAGAGATTAAAGAAAGTTGAGAATTTTAAGAAGCATGTGATAGGCACCTATAAGCATGGAATCTGGCATAATGTTGCATGTTTATGCTTTCTCATTTAGCCCACACTTTGCGCTTAGAGTTTTGTTGCATTTATTCATTCATTAGCTTATCTATCTTTATGGGGACACTCATAGCTAGCTAGTTGAAAGGTTCTTTTAAGTAGTTTATTAATAATTGTTAGGTTTAATTAGTATTTTGGTAATTGGGGTTTAGTTTATTGATTTGGACTTGGCTTAGTGGTTGATGGTGATTGATTTGGAATCGTGCCAATCATCTCTTAATAACTCTCTCCGTACCAAAGAAAATGTTTAATTTATACTTATTTGTTTCAGAAATATAGTCTTTTATTTTTTTATGGCCAATAAAAATGAAATTTGATCAACCATTGGTGACGATCTAATCATTCTAGTAAAATTCTAAAATATGTAATTGATAAATCACTTATGATTTATCAATAACAATTTTTAGAATTTCATTGTAATCATTAAATTGACACCAATGTTTGGTCAAAGTTTATTTTTGTTTACTATAAAAAAAAAAACCAAAATAGGACTATCTTCCCGAAATATTTTTTTTTTTTGTTAAGAATGAAATGAACATTTATTTAGAGTTATTTAGAGACAGAGTTTTTGATAGAATTATAACTATGCTTTCTTAAAAGATGCTTAGGGCATCTAATTAACCGTGCTTAAACAGTGAACTTGGGCACTATTCTTTTTAACGAGTTGGTTTTGAGGGAAACTAGTTCCTCATAAGTTATAAAAAGTCCATTTTTTAACCCTTTAAACCCTAAAGGGCCCAAACCCTAAACTTTAAACCCTAAACCCTAAACTTTAACCCCTATAAAATAGGACTTTTTATAACTTATGAAGAAACTAGTTTCCCAAAAAAATTCTCCATCTATAAATGGAGAGCAGATCTTCTGTACCCATCCGGTATGCCACTCCATGTGCCCAAAGTGATCCAACAGCTCACAACTTTTAAGATTAACATTTTATTAATATTATTCAAACATATTAACGGCCGGATCACTTTGGGCACATGGATGGCACACCGAATGAGTACAGAAGATCTGGTCTCCTATAAATGAGCTCATGTGTTTTTGTCCTTTGTGTTGCAAATGAGATCTCAAAAATCTTGACTAATTAATGGGTTGAAAAAATATTACTACTAATAAGAACAGATCTAGCGACAGATTATGAATAAAAGGAATCGTTTTCTTATCTTGATGTATTTGAGTTTGAACGTTTTTGTCCTTGGTGCTTTTCAAATCTCAATGTAAAT
Source organism: Campanula takesimana (assembly GCA_026119855.1). Classification (NCBI taxonomy): domain Eukaryota; kingdom Viridiplantae; phylum Streptophyta; class Magnoliopsida; order Asterales; family Campanulaceae; genus Campanula; species Campanula takesimana. The sequence goes on from JAOWBW010001175.1 coordinate 307,410, forward strand.
ACTCATTGGATCATTATATAATTGAGTAAATGTTTTGGAACATTTTCATATTCATTTTGAAAAATAATACTCCCTCCATCTCAAATAATACTCCATCCGTCTCAAATAAGTGTCAAATCGTACGCTTTGCTAATAAAATGATGGACAAATTGCAAATAAGGGCCTGAAGTTCACCAGTTGTTCGTAGAACAGGGCCCATTGTTTCAAAACTCGCACATCAGGGCCCAAAGATAGAAAAAACTAGCAAATAAGGGTTTTTTTGACGGAAATGTTAGGTTTTTCAGTTAAATTAACATGTGCCGTGCACATGTGGACTTAACTTAAATTAGTTTTAGTTTTTGAGGGGTAAACTGGAAATATTAAAGTGTAAAGGACTAAAAGCAAAAAATTCTCCAATATATGTATGATTCACGATATTTATTTTTTTTAAAAAATATTTCACTAAATTTATTTGTTTAAATAAATTATTTTTTTTTAAAAAAATAATAAAGTGTAAAGGACTAAAAGCAAAATTTTCTCCAATATATGTATGATTCACGAAATTAATTTTTTTGAAAAAAATATTTCACTATTTTTATTTTTTTTAAATAAAAAATTTTGTGAAATATTTTTAAAAAAAAAAAAAACGTGTATCATACATATATTAGATTTTTTTACTTTTAGTACCTTAAACTTTAATATTTCCATTTTACCCCTTAAAAAAGTAAAACTAATTTCAGATAAGTCCACATGTGCACGGCACATGTTAATTTAACTGAAAAAACTAGCGTTTCCGTCAAAAAACCCTTATTTGCTAGTCTTTTCTATCTTTGGGCCCTGATGTGGGAGTTTTGAAACATTGGGCCCTGTTCTACGAACAGCTGGTGAACTTCAGGCCCTTATTTACAATTTGCCCTAAAATGATCAGTCTCGGTTTAATAAGAAAAATTTGATCGTTAACATATACGGTAAGTTAAAATTAATATATATTTTAAAGTTAATTTTGACTTCTCACTCTTCTCAATTTTTACCGTCAAATAGTAATAATAAATAGACAGACACATATTTTCATTTAAAAACTAAAAGAAGAAGAATTTGGACTTTTGAAATCGATTGTTAACTCTGACACGCTTAATTAACAAAAAGCTGAGTTTTTTTTCACTCCATTTTAAACGCACCACTCTACCAAACGAGGCTTAAAAGAAGAAGGATTTTGACTTTTAAAATTGATCATTGATCTCATCACAAGTAATATAAACATATATAGATGGTACAAGAAGCAAAGCCCTTTTAAATGAAAAAGTATCTTTGAAAAACTCCTCATGGTTCTTAATTTATCTCCAATTTGTCCATCCATATAAATTAATTGGATAGACCATATAAAAAGATATTTGAAAATTACAAGTGAGATCTATGTTTACTCTTTTAGGAATGAACAAATGTGTTGAATATACATTACACAGTAATTAATTGGAAGTCCACTTTATTTTTAATAAGATCTGCCTACACTTTTTGTATTTCTTTTAATTTACATAAACATAAGTACACTTTCTTTGAAAGAAATAATACATGTACCTCATCTTAACTACAAAATTGTTGTACTAATTAATTTATTCCTTGTAATAAGAAATAGTTGTATGAGTTGCTAATTTAATCAGGATTTTGACAGCTCACATAGAGTAGTATTTTAACAACCAGACAAATGAATGGATAAACATATAGAGAGGGAGGAATGAGGTTAAAAGCTACTCCCTCTGTTCCAGACTAAGGTTTTTAGTGTGATTTTACACGGAGATTAAGAAAAAGTAAATGTTGTGAGTATGAAAAGTAATGTAGGAGAGAGAAAGTCGGTAGAAAGTTTTTGTTGTGAGAATGACAAGTGGGTCTCATTGTTCATTTAAGGTAATAAAGCAACTAAGAACCTTAGTCTGGGACATACCAAAAAGGAAAGTAAGAACGTTAGTCTGGACGGATAGAGTATTTGTTGTTTGTGTGAGAAGCACTTGCAAGAGTGTTCATATAACTCTTGTGGTGTCACATGTGTTGGAATTAGAATAAGGATTTAGGACTAGAAATACTCCTATAATTGTGGGAGTTTTAATTTAGGAAATTTGGGGTGAGACATTGCCCCAATGGTTAATGACAAAAATTCGTGTGAGACGGTTTTACACATGAAACAGATCTCGTTGAGAGAGTAAATGGTTTGTCCTTCCTCTTTCATCGAAATCTGTTTCATGTGTGAGAGACTGTTTCACGCAAGAATTCCTCATGGTTAATTGTCTTGTATGACATTTGGGGAGGGTGAGAGATTACCTTCTTGGTTATTTCTCTAAAATATTACTCAATCCGTCTCAGAATGATAATCCCCCTATTTTCAAGGGTTTTACGAAGGAACTTTGAGTAATAATTAAGGCTACTTTTAATTATTCTAATGAAATTTTTGAAATTGTTCTTGATACACCATTATAAATACTATTAATATCAATTTTTAAATTCACATTAACATAATTATAAGTAGCATTTATAACTGCTCAAAGTTCCCTCGTAGTAACGACGAAAAAAAGTGGACTATCTTTCTGGGACGGACGGAGTATTTTCATTCATTTGGGGAGTGTTGGGCAAGACCGTGATGGATAAGCTATGCCTTCATACCCATAATCCTTTTTATAAAAAGATCTTTTTGGGACATTTAGATGCCTCAAAAAGCACTAATTTTTTCTCGGGAAAAAAAATAAAAATTAAATCATTTAGAATATTCTTCTTCTTACTCATGTACAATGGCAGTTTTTGCAATAATTTTTGATTTTTTTTTTTTTTTTTAAGAAAAATGGTTGAATAAAGGTTAATTTAGGGCATATAAGTAGTACATGGATTTAACTAACCAAATATATAAGCCCAAATGTCATTCATAACAAATGGGCAGCGAAATCTTGAGAAGAAAAGGCTACTTTTAATCATAACCTGGGCTTGTGGCCCAATAACCCCCTCCCTCCGTCTATTTAAGTAGCAGGGAGTTGGTAAAATTGCTCTTCTCTTCTGGCGCCAGTTTTCAAGCTCCCGTCGATGGCCTTTGAGGGCTTAGGGCACCCTCCACAAATTAGGGCACGGAGCTGGTATGTATGATTGAACCTAAATTTTTGTTTTTGAAAATACCTATGATTTAACCTAAATTTTTGTCCCTGAAAATCTATAGGTGAGATTGTGTGTCTGACTTGTGATTAGGAGATTTGTATTTGTATAATCAATCACGTAAACATGTTATTTACTATTACGCACACAATTACATATGATTGATGCAGTTAATTCTTTCCTTCCAAGTGTTTTCCGCTAGAATCTCAATTTCTGTTTGTGTTTGAATGAAGCTGTTATGTTGTTGTAGTATTTCTGTTCACTAGGAGACAATTAATTTATCCTAAAATTTGTGGCCCTGAATAAATATATAGGTGAGATTGTATGTGTGTGTCTGTCTTTCTCAAACTGTCTGTGTGTGCGATTGGGATATTTGTATATGTTGATTTGTTGTTCGAAAAGTTGCAAAGTGATTCATGTCTTGAGGTAGAGATTGTGATAATAATCATATTATTCAGTCTTAATCTTTACTGGTATTTAGACTGAAATTTGGACATCAATCGCGCCTTGGCTGAATCCTTATCAATCTGATTCATCATTACCATTGCGACAATAAATTAGAATGTTGGCCTCATAAAACTGATGCGGAGTTCAAACTCTAACATAACTTTTGACAGCGATGTTCATTGTGGACCTTTGGAGATGTAATAACCCGACTTCTTCATCTTTTATTTAATTGGGTGGACTTCATTATTTAAAATAAGTCCGTTGGGTTAAGTTAGTAGGCCCAAATTTTTAATTAATAATAACTAGTTAAAATCCTATCCCAATTAGGATTCATTAAGCTTAGGGGTATAAATTAAAAACCCTACCCTATTTTCTTTACAAGTTACAAAAGAAATCAAGAGTACGTAAAAGAGAGGGGGAGCGGCGCAGTCACCAAGGCAGAGAGTGAGAGAGAACTCGGCAAAGAGAGAGAGAAATCAGAGCGGAACCTTCGATCCAAACTAAGGTAAAGTCATTCCCTCGTCTTCCTCGTATTGTTTTCGATCTCAATCAGTACAAAAATCCTAAACCTAGAAGAGTAAAATCTAGGGTTTGGGCAATTCAATCCGTATGATCATGTTTTAGGATTGATTGAACTATTTTGGGAGGAGAAAAAGAGTTTAACGGAGGGAGTAAAAGTGTGTGTGTGCGTGTTACTGTGTGCGCGTGTGTCTGTGTGTGAGGTGTGTGTGTGTGTGTGCCGAGTATGTGTGGGTGTGTATTAGGGTTGTGGGTGTGTTTTAGATAGTCAAAATCATGTCTTGGTGGGTGTAATTAGTATTCTTAGATTTTTTGGTGTGTGCAGAAAGTGTGTAATCAATGGGTGTAAATTGTGAAGTGAACTTGGGAATTAGGAATTTAATAGTAAAACCCTAGGGGTGTTTTAGTAACTTCATAAGGGTATGAGTTAACTATGAAAGGGGTTAAAGATGATTAACTCGTAGGTTAACCAAGTAAAAAGTAGTAATTTGGGACGGAAGTAAAATAGTGTTTACTTGTGTTTAAGATTGGACTATTGCATGATTGTAGATTGTTCAAGCGGAGTAATCAAGCTAGTTAAACGCAAGGCTAATGTAAGGAATTACGCTCTTAGTAGTATATTTGGTTTCAATCATTTGTTAGGGTTCCCAATCTCTGATTTTGTTAAAGTAATCTACCTATGTGGCTAGGTAGTATTTTAAATAACTATTCCGTTCCGCGAATGTTACCGTTCCTTGTTATCCACCCTATTGATTATATTGTTGTTCAATTGGGGCATCATGTGTATGATTTGTATTGTGATTTTGGTTTCTAAAGTGTACACTTTCCTTTAAAAAGTGATCAAGTCAAGTTTTAAAAAGTTAAGCTTTGTTTTGTAAATCTCTTTAAAGTGAAGTTTTGTAATAAATAAAGTAACTTACAGTTATCCATAATCCTGAAACGGATAAGTGGACCCCCTTTATAGTTATCCATAGTTCTATGAGGAACATGTGGACCCATTTGCGTTGCTTGATGAAGTAACGTAGGTTATCATGATACACCGATATTGGGTGCGGTCAGTAGAAACCCGAGCCCTGGGTACAGCGCGTGCTTAATCCCTAAATTAAGTAAAGTGAAGTAAAGTGTTTTGTGTAAGGTTGTGTTTTGGAAACTGACTTCTGTAGCCGCATGTTTTCAAAGTAATGAGTTGTTTTCATTATTAGTAAATGTCTTTTTTCAAACTGAGCACCTGTTTGATCTTTGAGTTATATCCTTTCACTGTTAATTCATTGTTACCGTTCGCTTCGGTTATCTCCTCTTAGTACCCGAGGGGATTCCGTATGAACTTACTGGGCATTGTTCGCTTATTCCTTCCATTCTTATTTCTCTCCAGGTTATAAGTAAGCAAATCAAGGGTCGCAAGGATTTGGCGGCGTAGAAGTTATCTTTTCGAATAAAGTTAGTTAGTAATTATGAATCCCGTTAAGTTAAGTTTTGAACTTTATATTCCGTTAGTTACCATCTTGAGCTAGTGACTTGTACTAGCCGTTTTGGGTTTGAATGTTGGTTAAAGTTTAAATTGTGGTTATTTGTAGCCGTTGGGGCATCCTGGATTTGAGATTTATTCATATTAGTTATTATGTATTAGTTGTGAAAAGTTGGGGTGTTACAGTTGGTATCAGAGCCCCGGTTTAGGATTACTTGGGAGACTCAGACTTAGAAGTTAAGACTATTGGGAGAAGTAGTACTTAACGATTTTGGGCTGTAGAACTCTGATAAGAACAAAGTATTTTTGGGAAGCCCTAATTGAGGAAACCTGATAATTAGGGAAACTTTCCATTTTGGGAAAACTTTCTAAGTTTGGAAACTTTCCTTTTATAGAAACTTGCTATTTTAGGAAAGGACCTAAAGTGAGGTTCTAAAGGAAGAGGAGTATATACTTGGGTTGTGGTTTAAATGAAGATTATCTTTTCCTTAAGAATGAATGCACTATGGGATATATGTGGTTCTAATGGTCGTATGTTTTCATTGTAGATCATGGACGGACCTAATGGCTTAAAAGGGGTGAAATTGAAGACGAAAACACCCAAGGAGAGAACAATTATAAGAAGTGCATAGACAATTAGGGAGTTGAAGGGGCAATTGAAGAAGGAACAGAAAAAGAAGCAAGTCCTACTAGGCAAGTGGATGGATTTTAGAGATGCATGGATGGATGCTGAAAAAGAAGTAAACAAGCTTGAGGAAAAGCTAGGTGACAAGGAACAAGAAGTAAATGAGCTGAAGTATAAGCTGGGTAACAAAGAGGTAGAATGTGCTGGTGCTAGAGAAAAGATGTATATACCCCATTACAAGTGTGAAGAACTAGAGAAAGCAAGAGCCGAAGAAATTGAAGCGGCAAATGCTTTAGGAGATGAAGCACTAATCATGGAAGATGTGGTAGCCAATGAAGAAATAAAAGAAGTAGAGGTGGAGGTTGAAGGAAGCAAAGACTCTCCAATTGTGATTGATAGTGAAAAGGAAGAGTCAGACTTAGAGCTTTTGGAAGAAGAATGGACTCAAGAGATAAAGGTGCCTAAGCGTAGATCTCGAGGAAGACCAAAGGGATCCAAGAAGAAAGCTTATGTGCCAACTGAAAGGTCTAGGGGTAGACCTAGAAAGAATGTAACCCCATGAATTATGAGGGGAGTAGTCAGTTATTAGTATTCTTTTCTTAGAAGTTTAGTATTCTTTTTAGTCCTATTAGTAAAGAACTTAGTTATTATTTTAGTTTTGGTTTCAGTTAAAGGAATAAAAGTTAGTTTAAAGTTGAGTTATTTCAAATCATGTGTAATCTTCAATTTAGTCCTGTTCGTATAAATTAAGAAATGCGTTAACAGCAACTATAGCAGTTAGTCCGGTGGGGACGACCTATAGAGGTATGAATCCGTCTAAGTAAAACGACTAAGTAGGGTTAAAGGCCTAAAGTAAGGCCGATTCAGTGAAAGGTCTAAAGTAAGACCGATGTATGAAGTATGTAAGTGAAGTTAGTAAGAGACCAAGTTAAGAATAGGCTAGTGATAAGTCAATAAACTGTGAGGTCAAGTAACCGACTCAATTAAACCTATTGGTGTGAGTATGTAAACACCGTTTCCGTGAAAGGTTATTAATCAGTTATATTTCGGTTTTCTTAACTTAAGATGTCGGGAAGAGGAAGAGGAAACCGTGGCAACGCTCGCAACACTGGGAATGCAGGAAACGCTGGAAACCAAGGCACTATTGATCCTAACATGGCTAACCTGTTGCAAACGCTAAACCAGACAGTGGCTGGAATCGGACAACTGGTGACTCACCTGGTGCAACCACAAAACCAACCTCAGCAAGTGCCAATGAGGGACCCGCTAGAGCTATTTCACTGAATCGACCTTACTTTAGGCCTTTAACCCTACTTAGTCGTTTTACTTAGGCGGATTCATACCTCTATAGGTCGTCCCCACCGGACTAACTGCTATAGTTGCTGTTAACGCATTTATTAATTTATACGACATGACTAAATTGAAGATTACACATGATTTGAAATAACTCGACTTTAAACTAACTTTTATTCCTTTAACTGAAACCAAAACTAAAATAATAACTAAGTTCTTTGCTAATAGGACTAAAAAGAATACTAAACTTCTAAGAAAAGAATACTAATAAATGACTACTCCCCTCATAATTCATGGGGTTACATTCTTTCTAGGTCTACCCCTAGGCCTTTCAGTTGGCACATAAGCTTTCTTCTTAGATCCCTTTGGTCTTCCTCGAGATCTACATTCTTCTTCCAAAAGCTCTAAGTCTGACTCTTCCTTTTCACTATCAATCACCATTGGAGAATCTTTGCTTCCTTCGGCCTCCACCTCTACTTCTTTCATTTCTTCATTGGCTACCACATCTTCCATGATTGGTGCTTCATCTCCTAAAGCATTTGCCGCTTCAATTTCTTTGGCTCTTGCTTTCTCTAATTCTTCACACTTATAATGGGATATATACATCTTTTCTCTAGCACCAGCACATTCTACCTCTTTGTTACCCAGCTTATACTTCAGCTCGTTTACTTCTTGTTCCTTGTCACCTAGCTTTTCCTCAAGCTTGTTTACTTCTTTTTCAGCATCCATTCATGCATCTCTAAAATCCATCCACTTGCCTAGTAGGACTTGCTTCTTTTTCTGTTCCTTCTTCAATTGCCCCTTCAGCTCCCTAATTGTCCATGTACTTCTTACAATTGTTCTCTCCTTAGGTGTTTTCGTCTTCAATTTCACCCCTTTTAAGCCATTAGGTCCGTTCATGATCTACAATGAAAACATACGACCATTAGAACCACATATATCCCATAGTGCATTCATTCTTAAGGAAAAGATAATCTTCAATCAAACCACAACCCAAGTATATACTCCTCTTCCTTTAGAACCTCACTTTAGGTCCTTTCCTAAAATAGCAAATTTCTATAAAAGGAAAGTTTCCAAACTTAGAAAGTTTTCCCAAAATGGAAAGTTTTCCTAAATATCAGGTTTCCTCAATTACTGCTTCCCAAAAATACTTTGCTCTTATCAGAGTTCTACAGCCCAAAATCGTTAAGTACTACTTCTCCCAATAGTCTTAACTTCTAAGTCTGAGTCTCCCAAGCAATCCTAAACCAGGGCTCTGATACCAACTGTAACACCCCAACTTTTCACAACTAATAAATAATAACTAATATGGATAAATCGTAAATCCAGGATGCCCCAACGGTTACAAATAACCACAATTTAAACTTTAACCAACATTCAAACCCAAAACGGGTAGTACAAGTCACTAACTCAAGATGGTAACTAACGGAATATAAAGTTCAAAACTTAACTTAACGGGATTCATAATTACTAACTAACTTTATTCGAAAAGATAACTTCTACGCCGCCAAATCCTTGCGACCCTCGATTTGCTTACTTATAACCTGGAGAGAAATAAGAATGGAAGGAATGAGCGAACAATGCCCAGTAAGTTCATACCGAATCCCCTCGGGTACTAAGAGGAGATAACCGAAACGAACGGTAAGAATGAATTAACATTGAAAGGATATAACTCAAAGATCAAACAAGTACTCAGTTTGAAAAAGACATTTACTAATAATGAAATTGACTCATTACTTTGAAAACATGTGGCTACAGAAGTCAGTTTCCAAAATACTTTACTTTACTTAATTTAGGGATTAAGCACGCACTGTACCCAGGGCTCGGGTTTCTACTGACCGCACCCAATATCGGTGTATCATGATAACCTACGTTACTTCATCAAGCAACGCAAAGGGGTCCACATGTTCCTCTCAGAACAATGGATAACTATAAGGGGGGTCCACTTATCCGTTTCGGGATTATGGATAACTGTAAGTTACTTTATTTATTACAAAACTTTACTTTAAAGAGCTTTACAAAACAAGCTTAACTTTTCAAAACTTTACTTGTTCACTTTTTAAAGAAAAGTGTACATTTCACTTTAAACACCAAAATCACAATACCAATCATATACATGATGACCCAATTGAACAACAATATACTCCTTCCGTCCCGTTTCAAATCGCAAATACTAGGTTGGCACGGGGATTAAGGGAAAAAGTGAAAAAAGTGATGTGTTGTGAGTGTTGATAGTTGAGTGGGAGAGAGAAAGTGGGGTAGAGAATAGTGAGTGGGTTAGTGGATGTGAGTGTGCAAGTGGGTTAAAACTTGCCATTTTTGGATTTTGCAATTTTAGTTGGGACACCCTTTTTGGCAACTTTTGCAATTTGAAATGGGACGGATGGAGTAATCAATAGGGTGGATAACAAGGAACGGTAACATTCGCGGAACGGAATAGTTATTTAAAATACTAACTAGCCACATAGGTAGATTACTTTAACAAAATCAGAGATTGGGAACCCTAACAAATGATTGAAACCAAATATACTACTAAGAGCGTAATATCTTACCTTAGCCTTGCGTTTAACTAGCTTGATTACTCCGCTTGAACAATCTACAATCATGCAATAGTCCAATCTTAGACACAAGTAAACACTATTTTACTTCCGTCCCAAATTACTACTTTTTACTTGGTTAACCTACGAGTTAATCATCTTTAACCCCTTTTATAGTTAACCCATACCCTTATGAAGTTACTAAAACACCCCTAGGGTTTTATTATTAAATTCCCAATTTCACTTCACGATTTACACACTTTCTGCACACTCCAAGAATATTAATTACACCCACCAAGACATGATTTTGATTATCTAAAACACACCCACACATACTCGGCACGCACACACACTTTTACTCCCTCCGTTAAACTCTTTTTCTCCTCCTAAAATAGTTCAATCAATCCTAAAACTTGATCCTACGGATTGAATTGCCCAAACCCTAGATTTTACTCTTCTAGGTTTAGGATTTTTGTACCGATTGAGATCGAAAACAATACGAGGAAGACGAGGGAATGACTTTACCTTAGTTTGGATCGAAGATTCCGCTCCGATTTCTCTTTCTCTTTGCCGAGTTCTCTCTTTGCCTCGGTGACTGCGCCGCTCCCCCTCTCTTTTACGTACTCTTGATTTCTTTTGTAACTTGTAAAGAAAATAGGGTAAGGTTTTTAATTTATACCCCTAAGCTTAATGAATCCTAATTGGGCTAGGATTTTAACTAGTTATTATTAATTAAAAATTTGGGCCTACTAACTTAACTCAACAGACTTATTTTAAAAAAGAAGTCCACCCAATTAAATAAAAGATGAAGAAGTCGGGTTATTACAGTATTTGTGAGTGCATCTGATTCAGAATGTTTAAATCTTCTCAGCTTTGGAGCAACAATGTAATATAATATATTAACATGTACTCCCTCTGTCCCTAAATGAATGTCCATTTTTAAGAAATTTTTGTCCCAAAATGAATTTCTTTTTTGAAAATAACTTTGTTCCTAATTGTTTTTTTTTCCACCAATTTTTTTCCCTAGTCTCTTTATACTTGCAAAACTAAATGTTTGAAAAGAGTATTATATGATTATATACGAATCTTTGCCACTAGATTGTATGAAACGTAGAAATTTTCTGGTGTCCCTCAAAATAATGAAATTTTGACATTCATTTAGGGATAGAGGGAGTTGTATAAATCATGTTAATTGGATGGTATAACTCTTTACATCAAACCGGTATTTTGGTACACTTGTGCTGGCCCATTGTTTGCTTGGTAGACAGACCTCCATTGGATTAAACATAGATAGAAATGTTCTTAGTTCCAAATTAGTTCAGATAATTTTTTAACTGTAAATTGCTTTGCTGTTGCTTCTCATAAACGACTGAGTTTTTAAGGACATGTGTCATTTTCATTTGCTTTATGCAAAATGTGTTCAGGCTATTACTGCAAGTTGCCACAAAGTAGACAAAACAAGGAGGTCCACCTGTGATTGCACCAAAGGAAAGAATGAAGAATCTGATTTGATTGCAAGAAGCACTTGGATTATGGTTAGCCTTTCTGGTGCTCTGCAAGATCATTGTGTCTGGACATGAGACGTTGTAATCGGTATGTCATATTGGTTTTGAATCTTTTAATGACTAGATTTCTAGAAGTAAGGGCTTGCTCCCGAGTTTAAAAAACGAGAGAAAGGAAAGGAAAGGAAAGGGAAAGAAATCTAAAATATATTCCTCTCTAAGGTTGCTCCCTATCCCGAGTTTTTTTTTAGAGAGGAAATGGATGGAAAGGAAAGGAAATATTGTAGATTTTCCCTCCTAGACAATCTTCCCAAAATCGAGAGGAAAGAAAATCAAAGGTTGTAACATTTTTCAAAAACCCAAATTTACCCTCTCAGTCCCCTCATATCCCACGCACGAAAAAACCCTCAGTCCGTTATATCTCTTATTCGTTCTCAACTCCTCTTGCGAAAAACCTCACCATCTCTTCTGTTCTCAACTCATTTCGCAACCGAAGCCAAAAACACAATCCATTGTCATCTCATGGAAGAGGTACATACTCATTTCGTTAGTGTTTATGATTCTTAATTAACTATTTATGATTTATAAATTTGTTTAGCTTGTTGTAGTTCATGATCTTTTGAGAATTTTCTCTTGCAAAGAAGTTGATTACTGTGTACTTGTTAGCGGTATTTGATATTGATTTCCGCATGGTAATTTCCTGTTAAGATCCTCTATTCAGAGTATATGTGTGATGTATTAAGGGAATTGAGGGAACCTGGAAGCAATGTTGATTATGGATATTATATTTTTTTAAAGGGTATTACTAATAGCAGAAATGGTGGCTTTAGAGGATTATCTTTTAATGACTTGAGAAGAGATTGGGTTGCTGCTATTTGCTAATGTAGGATTTATGTATTTTGTCTTTTGTTCTTTGTAGATGGATTTCTTGTCCATCTTTTTGTACATATATCTTTTTTAATACAATTCTCTTTTCCTATAAAAAAATAATAATTTATTTACCCTAAATTGTTCTTAAAGTTTGTATGCTAATGAGAGGTATGATCATCCTAATATTTTGATACGTAATTATAAAAAACTTGTCACATATTTTATGGATGGTACTATACTTATTTGTACACATAGTTGTTAAAGGCGAAAGGCGGGAGGCGGGCGATACGTACCTGGAAAAGGGCAAAAGGCGAGGCGGGCGAAAGGCGGCAAAAAGGCGAGCAAGGCGGAAAATTAAAACAAAAAATTATTAAATATTACTCCCTCCGTCCCAAACTAAGGTTCTTACTTTCCTTTTTGTTTGTCCCAGACTAAGGTTCTTAGTTGCTTTATTATCTAAAATGGACCATGGGACCCACTTGTCATTCTCACAACAAAAACTCCCTACCCACTTTATCTCTCCTACTTTCTCTTACTTTTTCATGCTCACAACATTTATTTTTTCTTAATCTCCGTGTAAAGTCAAACTAAAAACCTTAGTCCCGGACGGAGGGAGTAGAAAATATTATATTTCTACTTATTATGGTATCCTAACATAATTTTGACCTCAAAAGTGAGAATTATAGGATATTGATGTTTAAAAGAAAATAAAATTAAAAAACGATGCTTGGAATCTAGATTAAAGAAGAAGAAAAAAATTAAACAAGGGGAGGGAGCAAAAAGCAAAATAGAAAACAACTGAAAAACTAGAATTAAGTAAAAAAAAAAAAAGAGCGATTATAAATTAAAGGAAAGAACTGGGAATAAAGAAGGAAATACAGAAAAATATGAAATCGATCCAGAGTTTGTGTAGTCGAGTTCGTTAAAGAGTGTCGTCGTCGTTGGAGGGTTCTTGTCGTAGTTGCGCAGATTACAGTAAGTATTATCGACCGCCTGATTTCACAAATGCGAAAGGCGGCCAACCCTCTAAGGCGCTAATACAGCGAGGCGGGCGGACGCCTTTCACAACTATGTTTGTACATTGATAAATTTAAAGGGTGTCAATTCTTGGATGGAGGAGGAGGAACTATGAAGATTGCATCTACTTGTATTAAATCAGCAAATAATGGTAGCTCATGTTATATGTCACATTTTGTAGAGTTAAACACCTATTTGGTCCTTAACCTATTGATTTGTTTTCCTTTTGATCCTTAACCTATTTTGGTTTTCCTTTTGGTCCTTGATGTACCTAGGTGCAGGATAAAGTGGTCCTTAACCTATTTTAGTTTTCCTTTTGGTCCTTGATGTACCTATTTGCAGGACAAAGTGGTCCTTGACCTATTTTGGTTTTCCTTTCGGTCAACAAGCCATGTCGACGATTTTAAGGACCACTTTGTCCGGCAAATAGGTACATCAAGGACCAAAAGGAAAACTAAAATAGGTTATGGACCACTTTATCCTGCAACTAGGTACATCAAGGACCAAAAGGAAAACCAAAATAGGTTAAGGACCAAAAGGAAAACAACTCAATAGGTTAAGGACCAAATAGGTGCTTAACTCCACATTCTGTATTATGTTGCCAATCGAAAATCTCGACAAATGAATCTTCCAAATGAAGGACGTACCTCTTCATTTGGAAGATTCACTTGTCGAGATTTTCGATTGGCAATATAGTACAGAATGTGACATATTACATGAGCTACCATTATTTATTGATTTAATACAAGTAGATGCAATCTTCTTAGCATAGTTATCAAAAGCCCGCTTAGGCGCGCGCCTAGGCTCCGGGCACACCTTTTGCGCTTTGGTGCCCCTTGAGCCTTTAATAACTATGGGACGCACCATAGTTATCAAAAGCGCACCTAGGCTCCGGGCACACCTTTTGCGCCTTGGGCCTTTAATAACTATGCTTCTTAGTTCCTCATTCTCCTCATCCATCCAAGATTCAACACCCTTTAAATTTATCGATGTACAAATAAGTATAGATTCACCCCTAAAATATGTGACAATTTTTTTTTTTTAATTAAGTACTCCCTCCGTCCCAGTTTAAGGTTCTTACTTTCCTTTTTGGTATGTCCCAGTTTAAGGTTCTTAGTTGCTTTATTCCATAAATGGAAAAAAAATGAATAGTGCTTTGGAGGAGCTTGCCCTCAAAAAGTTCATTTAATTACAAAAAACCCGAACTTACTTTCACCCACTTGCTTCATGAATAGTGTTTTTGGACATTTATATCCTTCACTCTCTACTTTTGGTTGACTCATTTCCTTTGTTTTTGCCTTAGTTTCTTTAATAAGCGTGCATAGTCAAACTAAGAACATTAAACTGGGACGGAGGGAGCATCAAAATATTAATTATACCTCTCATAAGCATACAAACTTTAAGAACAAGGCACAACAATATATTCCCTCTGTCGAAAAACAAATTTCCCATAAAATTTTAGGAACGGGAATTAACGAAAGATGTTGGAAAAGTAGGTGTTGTGAGTGAGAAGGAGAGAGAAAGTGGGGTAAGGAATAGTAAGTAGATAGTTGTTGTGAGTGGGAAGTAGAGAGAAAGTGGAGGGAATCTTTTCCTTTTTGGGTAAGTGGGGGTTTCTAATGGGACACCCAAAATGGTAAAATGGGAAGTTTGTTTTGGGACGGAGGGAGTAAACGTTAAGAACAATTTAGGGTAAACTAAACATGTAATATGTACTGAAAATATAATACTAACTCCATCCGTCCCAAAAAGGAGTAAACAATTTTATCAATATCAGCGTACCCTAGCAAGATTCTACTACTATTGATCATCTCACCGTTCTGAAAATGGATCATGTTTTTGGACAAACTTTTTTGCTATTAATAATACCCTTTTAAAGAAAATCTAATATCCCATTATCAAGATTGCTTCCTGGTTTCCTCAGTTCCCTTAATACATAACATATATACTCTGAATAAATGGCAAAACATTTAGAGGATTTAACAGTAAATTACCATGCGGAAATCAATATCAAAGAACAAGTCAACAAGTACACAGTAATCAACTACTCTATAAGAGAAAAATCCCAAAAGATTATTAACTACAACCAGCGAAACAAAATTATAATTTATAAATAGTTAATCAAGAATCATAAACACTAACAAATTGAGTACTTACCTCTTCCATGAGATGATAATGGATCGTTTGTTTGGCTTCGGTTGAGAACATAAGAGAAGGCTAGGTTTTGCGCAAGTAGAGTTGAGAACGAAGAAGAGATATGACGAACAGTATTAGGGTCTTTTCGTGCGTGGGATATGAGGGGACTGAGAGGGTAAATTTGGGTTTTTGAAAAATGTTACAACCTTTGATTCTTTCTTTTCAATTCCTCTTGGTTTTGGGAAGATTGTGTTGGAGGGAAAATCTACAATATTTTCCTTTCCATCCACTGCCTCCCTGAAAAAACTCGGGAGCAACCTTAGATAGGAAAATATTTAGATTTTGTTCCCTTTCCTTTCTCTCGTTTTTTAAACTAGGGAGCAGGCCCTAAGTGCGTATACTTTTCTGTGACCACATCAACAAAGAACTTCTAGCAATTATTTTTCTTCCTTTTTGTCAATATTTTTTTGTAGATTTGTGATCAGCATTAATTCACTTCTCTGTTCATTTGTGCTCCTTTCTGCCTGTCTAGTGAGAGTTAATACATGAGCCACAATTGAGCATCAGTGATATAAAAAAAGAACTTGTAATCAACATTTATCACTGATATGCTCTCAGATTTGTTATAGCTGTTTCAGCTTAGAATTCCCCAGATGCAAATGAGGAGAAAAACTCTAGCTGGAAGCCGAAGTCAACAAGCAAACTCGGGTTTCTCTTGTATGTTTTTCCTTCTAGCTAGGAATAGGATTTGAACTACTGATATTTTTTACCCATTTGGCCTTTACCATTTATCACTGATATGCTCTCAGATATGAAGTTTTAGATATGATCTAGTTCTTGACGAAAAGGACCTTGAAATCGTTCTGTTATTGGTTGTTTGTATGAAGTAGTGGTTGCCTTGTGCCTAATGCGTAATGGTATTGCTATTGTGCCATCTTTTCTCATCTCAGATGAATATTCTGAAAGAGGAAGTTACATGGATCCAAACTAATCAGTTTTTGACCTATGGCAATGTTGGGATTGGAGTCCTAAACCTAAGGGGAAGCAGAGGGGGAGAAGGAGTCTAAGTCATAGAAGTTGGTGAGATCAAGAAGGAGTTCAAAACAGAGGAGAATTCCTGGGCGGAGAAGCAGGCGGGCGCCTGGTCCATACCAGGCGGGCGCCCGGTCTTGACAGCGGGAATCAGTTTCTGGCAAAAGGGAGTAAGCGGGCGCTCGGTGGTCTCCAGGCGGGCGCTTGGTCTGTCGGCCAGAAATTATTTGTTTCCTATTTTGATGCAATCTCTACCAAATCGACCTAGGGTTTCCTTGTACTGCTATATATAAGCATAAGTTCGTCTAGAATATTGTGTACCCAAAAGGAGAGAGTTGGGATATCAAAATAGTGTCTAGGAGGGGGCCGGGGGCCTAGGAGAGCCATGGGAGGCGATCCTACAACCCGGCCATGATCATGCTTGTGCGTTCTTGGGGGAGAGATAATGATATGTAGGAGAGGGTTGTTCATGGGAGGTTATACATACTAGATTTGTGTGAGTGTGTGTAAACTGTAACAATCAACATATTATTATAGTGATATCCTGGCTTGGGGCCTCCGGATGTAGCCACGTGGGGGTGGTGAACCGGGTTAACAAATTATGGTGTTCTTGATCTTTCATGTTATATAATTCATATGTTGAATTACTTTCTCCATGTTGATGACTGCTAGTATGGGCTAGTGGATGCGGTGATCCCCCCAATCCCCCAACAGGCAAGGTGGGTACCTTCTTTTGCCTGCTCTATGAAGTACATCTGATGTCTATTTGCATATGCATACAACCTTTGTTTTACACGTACGTCTTCATTGCTATAAATGAAGGGCATGCAGGGAGGTCTTTCACAGTTGATGGTCTATAAGGTCCGTCTAAGACCACATCTGATGCAGGATTCCTTCTCTTTTGTGACTACTTTAGAATCCAATGATCATATTCCCAATTTGTCTTTCTCACCTTGGTGCCTAAAGTATTTGATTCAACAGCAGTGACTATAGACCTATTTTTTCTCTTAAACTGATTGATTGTAGAATACTGAGTTGCTTAATCAATTAGCTTTAAAGTTTTCCTCTTTTTAGATGGTCCAAAAAATTCAATGCCGCACACTCTTTACTCTTTTTGGATGATCCTTCTTTTATTAAAGAGCGGAAATGATTGAAGTCAGGTGGTAAGTTTACTTCCTAGTTGAAGCTCTTACTTTTTCCAAAAGAGAAAAAATAAACATGGTGACGCACCCCCACAAAAATACCCGTTTCATCTTTATTCTCATAGGTCTTTAATTGATCTATCTTAGCCCCCTTCATCTTTTGGTAGTAAACTTCGGTGTACTAACCTAGTAACCTGCATATGTCATACAGACTTGTATGGACGAGGAGTTTTGTGGACCAACTCTTTGGATACTGATATGTTGTCTGATGATTGGACTTTCCAAATATGGACTTTGTGATCAATATGGAGGAGTCGATTGTTGTTATTATCTTAACTTTGTTTTTAGTAAGTGAAAAAAGTAGCATTTGCATGTTCGTTGGTGAAAAGCTCAGGTTGTAAATTAGTGGCAGTATTTATTCTTACCAACGAATTATAGAAGCTTCTGTTCCATATCCAACCTCAACACTTCATATTGGATGGAAAGCTGAATAAAAATAGTACTCGTATTAACTTTACTGGTTATAATATGATTCCTATGGAATAAATCCTTTCTTCATGTTCTAAAGTAATTCACTGTTCTTGTTCACTGCCAACTGCATGCTCGAACCAGAATAAGGCTTCTCCTTTCTTGTCATCTTTTTGTTTAAATGTTACTTTCAGTATGGTTCCTACTTGTGTATTCTTAGTAGATTCTTATCAATCTTATACCTTGTTTTCTTTTGTCTGGGTTTGAATATAGAAATAGTTTCCGCTTTCTCCTTTTTTACCTTTTCTTTATCCCTATTGTTTTGTTTTGACACTTACTAAACGGAATGTGTTCGAATTTTGTCCGTCATGCAGGTATATTGATCAATCAAGATCATTTAGGCTCAGTGGGAATCGCACAGAGGTTCAGTTTTTCTACTCTTGTTTATTACTCCCTCCGTCCCATAATAAAATGTCGCATTTGACTTGTAAACCTTTTTAAGAAATGAGCTTTACTTGTTTTCATGTTGCTTGTACAATGGTAAAATTGCGCAAAGACACTCTCCATATATATTAGAAATGTGACATTTATTTTGGGACATACCAAAAAGGAAAGAGCGGCATTTATTATGTGACGGAGGGAATATATAAAAAACAGTTGTTCTTTCAAATTGAGTTATTCCTGAATACTCCCTCCTTCCCAGAACGATCTTTATACTTTTTTCATAGTTACTACGAAGGTACTTGAGCAATAATTTTAAGTTTTTTAAATTATCCTAATGAACATCTAAAACTTGTTATTGATACTCCTTCAACAATACTATCACAAACAACTTTTAGATTTTCATTAGGATAATTAAATTAACCCATACTTATTGCTCAAAATAGTTTCGTAGTAACTATGAACAAAGTATGAAGATCTCTTCGGGACAGAGCGAGTATGTTACAAGTCACAACTATGATATCTTCAACTTCACTATCATTTTACTGATAATGACTTATGAGTATCTCTTTCTTAAAAATATATCTGGATATACTCAGCTGTGGAGTCATTAAAAAATAGTTAGTGCTGTCTAAGAAGATATGCATGCTTTATAAATGGGATACAAAGTGGAATCTTAAATGCTCATACCAAAGAAATTTAGAATGATTATTGGTTAATCCATCGAGTACTATAATTTTTAAATTCATTTAGTGCTTTAAGCAATATTTGTTTGCTAGTGTCTAAAATTTCCTCAAGTGATACTCCCTCTGTCCCTGAATAAATGTCACATGTGGTCAACTTGAACTTTGACCAAAAAGTTATGAAAATTTTAGCATTTTTATACTATATTGAAAATGGTTATTGATACATCAATAGAAACACTATTCATAACTATTTTTTGAATTTCAATGACGATAAATAATTTTGCATTAAAAATTGGTCAAAATTTAACTTAGTTGACCGTATGTGACATTTATTCAGGGACAGAGATAGTAGAAGATTTTGGCCTTCATTTGTTTCTGTACAGTTTGTGGTGCTTATAGAAGTATAGGTCTACAGACACTCCAAAACTGATTTGGACTTTCGTTGGTATCATCAAGAGAAAACCGATTTAGTTGTTTTGAATGCACAGCAAGATCCACAGTTCACTCGTAGGAATTTTGATACTCCCTCCGTCCCAAAATAAATGTCACACTTTCCATTTTTATATGTCCTAAAATAAATGTCTCATTTCTAGATTAGGAAAGAGTCTTAATGCAATTTTTTAATCGTACACGGAATATACAAATAAGTAAAACACGTTTCTTAAAAACGTTGACAAGTCAACTGCGAGGACGGAGAGAGTGCTATCTATGGACGAGTGTAACTTGAGTGATGACCTAGCACTGGACAGAACTAAATGGCGTATAAGGGTATCCATGTAACTTGTACAATTAACTTGAACAAAGGCGAAGTTGAGTTATTTGGTTTTCATGGTCATACTTAAAACTTCCAAAGATTTCAGCTAAGATCTTCAATTTATTGGTCTCAGCTGCAGTCGATGCAAAAGGGACTTGGCTTTGATCTCTTTACTGGTCTCCTCCTGAAAGTCTTTTTTCTCCTACCAAAGGTTTTCTGTGAAATGCCAACTACGGCAAAACAGTACCGTGCATGAATGATTTAAAGCTTCTCTTACTTCTAGTGATTGCGTTGCGTCTACATCTTGCTAAAACTTTTATATACAAAAATGTAAAATGAGAACTAAATGGAATGATTTTCTAGTACGTAACATTGATAAATTAAATGCAATCAAATGAGGTTTCCAACATTGTCTCTGAATTTTGTAGGATTCCAGTGTGTTTGGCAATGACTATATAGTAATTTGTGTGGTAGATCTAATTCTGTTGATTGCGACTTGCTGAATCAAATGCATTTTCTTCATATTCATGTTTATTTTCCTTGGTGAAGACCAATTACTAATGTTTATTCTGAATTTTCTTTTGATTCAACAGGACCCCAAGGAGCAAATTGAGACGTATTTTCAGGTGAGTCACTTCTTACAAAAGAAGTTCATTTACTTTATTTTATTTTTACGTGGACCCCCAACCCCACCATAGGTGGGAGCCTTTGCGGTACTGGGGTAATGTTGTTGTTGTTGTTGTTGGACCCCCAACCCATAAATGGTTATAAATTAAATAAATCTATGATTACTCTTTTATTTCCAGTATCAATGCCTTGTTTTTTCTGCTCCCCATATTTCTTTTATTTGGTTTCTCCTTCAACCTTCCTGCATATGGTCTCTTTCTATAATTTGTACTACGTTACCAACGAAAAATCCAGAATAAAGTTGTATTCAGGTGGATGGTTATTAGGTTTCTCCTTCAATCTTCTTGAAAATGTTCCCTTTTTATACTATGTCACCAATGAATAATCCACAATAAATTTGTTTTCGGGTGGGGGGCATTTATTTGACTTGTGAGACTTGAACTGGCTTTAAACATAGGCTATGCGACTTTTTGCCGACTTTGGTATTATCATGTATTTGTGTTTATTGTACCTTGAACAAATTGCTCAAACGTGATATATCATTTTGATATTCTAGAGTGTTGAAAATAATATTCCTCATATATATACCCAAATAGCCTCTCCTTTTTCATTTTAAATGCCAGAACATTGCACTCAAAGAAGTTTGCTTGGATTACTTGAGCTATTTTTATTTTCCAATATGAACCCTCTACTTAAAATTAGGAAAATTATTTTTATTCTTAAACTGGTGGCATTTAAGTAAATATGAACGAAATGGAGGATTAATTTCTAAGTTTACTCTTGTTGCATTATGCCTGGATGAAAAGAAATAATATCAGTTCTGTAAATAGAAATAAGGAAAAATGATGAAAATCCCTAACTTTAAATTTTGAATCTTTGAGTGGGACAAGAGTAAGACATAAAAATAGTTCACATTTTTGAAGAATTTTGGGGTTCTTATTCTAGTGCCACCCTTTCCCCATGTTTTATTGTCATAACAAACTCCTATCTTGCATGAGCTATAAAAGGATGCTACATGTTTTATTTTAGTCATGGAAATGTCAGTTTCATAGAGTTTAGTACTTCTGGTATCCATGACATTAGAGTCTTCTGGGGGTACGACACGTCCTTTTTTACCTACTAATCACATTTAATTTACGTATTCTCGTCGAATATGACTCGTGGCTGATCCATATTTATCGTGCTGAAAATCGTGTAGTTCTTTTGTTGCTTGAATTAGATGGGTCGAATTGCATGATAGTCTGAGAATGTGAGTTTTTTGTTATTCACCAAAAGGAAAAATATAACTGGAAATAACTACTCAGTTGAAGTTTGATTAAAAAATAAAAAAATGATTTATTCATATAATTTTTCAGTTGAGTTGAAAAAAACAATAATTCAAAATGGGACTAATATTTTGGTAAATAATTTTATGGCTCTTATAGGTTTCCAACCAAGTTTTCACACTCCCGACCAATATTAAGATAAGGCCTTTGCATACTCATCATGCACTTACAAAACACCCCCATCAAACCCTCCCTCTATTCTTGATTGGCTGTTATAAAAAGCCACTTTTTCTCCTATATCATCTTTGATAATTTAAAATCTTCACGAAATCCATGCACCCAATTCCATTATGAATCTTATTTATTTAGTTGGTTATCTTTTGAGAGTAAAACACCATAATTCATAAGAAAGACACTTCTCTTTGTGCACAAACCATTATGTCCATAACATCAAGTACAGAAGATAACCCTCTTGAGAAAACCTCAGAAAAATGGCCTCCCAATATCATGCAGTCAGCCTTTGCAGAGCTAAAAACCCAAAGACAAGTAGTACTACCCTTAGCAGTCATGAATTTGACATGGTTTGCAAAGCTAGCTATCACGACCTCTTTCCTTGGCCGCCTCGGGGAGCTTCAGTTAGCCGGTGGGACCCTTGGCCTGACATTCGCAAATGTCACCGGCTTCTCTGTTCTAAACGGCCTCTGTGGGGCCATGGACCCTATTTGTGGCCAAGCTTATGGAGCTAAGAACTTTAAGCTTCTTCACAAAACCCTCATCATGTCTATATCCTTGTTGCTACTTACATGTCTTCCTATCTCTATCTTATGGCTAAATGTTGATAAAATTCTTATTCACTTTGGTCAGCAAGACGATATTTCGAAAACAGCAAAAAAATACCTGTTTCATCTCCTCCCTGATTTGTTAGTCACTTCGTTTTTATGTCCTCTTAAATCTTACTTGAGTTCACAGAGCATTACAATCCCGATCATGTTTAGCTCTGGTTTAGCACTAGCTTTGCATATACCTATTAACATCTTACTTTCAAGATCTTTAGGTCTTGTGGGTGTTTCAATGGCTGTCTGGTTGACTGATCTCGTCGTTGTGATTCTTCTTTCCTTTTATCTAGTAATGATCGAGTACGGGAAAGGAGGGACTTGGAAGGAAGGAGGGTGGTGGGACCAAGGACTCGTAGACTGGGTCCGGTTACTCAAACTCGGTGGGCCCTGTTGCCTCACCACGTGCCTCGAATGGTGGTGCCTTGAAATCCTAGTTTTGCTAACCGGATGGCTCGCAAATGCTAAACAAGCAGTCGGGGTATTAGCAATCGTCCTAAACTTTGACTACTTGCTTTTCTCCGTCATGCTCTCAATCGCCACGTGCGCATCGATACGCGTGTCGAACGAACTCGGCGCAAACCAACCGGGGCCCGCCTATCGAGCCGCCTACGTGGCATTGTCCCTTTGCGTAATCGCAGGTTTCCTAGGCGGTCTAGTAACCCTAGCCGTCAGGTGTGCGTGGGGCCCATTGTTCACCAAAGATAAAGGGGTACTAAGAAGTGTAAAGAAGGCGATGACTTTAATGGCTTTGATAGAATTGGTCAACTTTCCGGTAGCGGTTTGTGGAGGGATAGTTCGTGGAACGGCTAGGCCGTGGTTAGCAATGTACGCGAATCTTGGCGGGTTTTATTTGGTGGCGCTGCCTTTGTGTGTCGTTTTGGGGTTTAAGGTTCATTTTGGAGTGATGGGGTTGTTGGGTGGGTTCTTTGTAGGGATGGTAGGTTGTTTGGGTTTGTTGTTAGTGTTTGTTGGGAGGATTGATTGGGAGGAAGAAGCTGTCAAGGCACAAATACTTGCTTCTCATGTGGTCGAGGAAGAGGGGAATTCCAACAAAACAAATCATGAAAATGTAAGAATATGACCATGTTTCGACAATATTTGTCTAAAATCATATGATTATGGGTAATTGACCAACCTCAAAATGGAAATCGCCGCGTCCTTGTAGCTTGGCCCAAAAATACGTATGCACATAGCAATTACTTTGCTTGATTATGTTACAAAGTGCGTCTACATTACGTTAAGCCCGTGTATATCCGGTTCTGATTCTTCCCTAAATTTCACGAATAGTGATGCTTTTTTTGCGACAGTGGCGCTTTTTTTGGGGTGGGATAATTGCAAAGCAAACTACCTATTTTCGCATAGGATATGCTATGTTTGTCGCACATTAAGCAAAGCAAAATAAAAATGCAATATTTATTTTGAGACGTACTAAACAAAAAAAAGTGCGATATTTGTTATAATAAGAAGGGAAGCACGTTAGTGGCCGATCCGTAGGAATGTGTTAGTATCAAGTTACAAGTTGCATACGTAAATGCTTCCATAATCAAATCAAAGTTATCTCTAAATAGAAAATTTTGGGGGAAACTAGTTCCTGTATAAGTTATAAAAAGTTCTGTTTTTATAGTGTTTCAAGTTTAGGGTTTAGGGTTTGACAAATTCTTGTATACACCGGCCGCACAACGTGCGGCAAGGTGCTCCACTCCGCTGCTTCTCGCGCCTCACTGCTCCGCTACAGCCGACGGTCAGATCCAGCCCTCCCTCTTCCCAGATGCTGCCATGTGTCCACCTTTTTTTAAAAAAAAAACCCAATAACTTTAAAATGTTATATATTGAGATGTATAACTCAAAAAAAATAATTAAAAATATCGTTGTGTTCGTCTCGACGAGACGAATAAAACTACATAGGTCATGATATGGTTTGATTTTTTTTTTAAAAAAATATTTTTTTTACACACAAAAAAGTTTGAGTTATTTGCCAGCTGAGATGTAACACTCTATTCTGATAAAAGTAACAGTTTCATGTTCACAAAGTAACACTTTTAACAGTCAAATGTAACTGCAATTTTACGAAAAAAAAAGTTTGGGTTTGCATTTAAATTGTTACTTTCTCAATTAAAAAGTGTTACATTTCAGATATAATGTTACATTTTAAGATTGTAAATTGTTACAATTAAGAAAAACAAATGTTACATTCATTTTTTATAAAATGTAACATTAGTTTAGTTGTCAATCTTATGTTATTTTTGGGAGATAAAAAGTGTTACATTTGAAAAAATGAGTGTTACATTTCTTTATAAAAAGTGTTCAATTAATTTAGTTGTCAATCTTTAATCTATTGCATCAAAATTGTGGTACATTTGTTTTTAAAAAAAGTGTTACATTTGAATTAAAAAAGTGTTACATTTCGCTATAAGAAGTGTTACTTTTGTTTGAAGGAAAAAAAGTTGGGGGGCAAAAAAAAAAAAATCTGCAAAAAAAAAAAAAAAAGAAAAAAAAAGGGTGGCTTGGCTCGGAGCCGTCGCACGCCATACATCCGTTGTACAGGAGACGGCCTCTTAGGGTTTAAGGTTTAGGGTTTAAGAGTTAAAAAAATAGACTTTTTATAACTTACGGAGGAACTAGTTTCCCCCAAACAGTCCTCATTAAAAATAGACATAATTATGATGCTACTTAAGTAGGAGCGCATCGGATTTGCTTTTGATTCAAGTAGAATGAGGCAAAGGTTTCATTACGTGGACCCAACTTGACCATTTATGTTTTGTTTTCAACAAAAAATAAAATAAAAATTCCTTCTATTTGACATCACATTTAAAAAAAAAAAAAAAAAAAAACGTTCAATAATTTTTTTTATTTTTTTTTTCATTTTCAAGTTTCTTGTTAAAAAGAAAGTTTAAGTTATTTTCATAAATACTCTAAATTTTAATTTAGGAGATATATTGAAATATTTAGTCTCTCCATTTCAAAGCACGATTTTTATTTTATTTTTTGTTATTTCACAGAGTAAGTAAGAGTCTCACTCAGTTTTAATTTAGGGGCAATTTTTTTATATATATAAAGAGGACAATCATCACTAACCCAAATAGCTTAATCAGCTCTTCCATCCAAATCAAATATTACCTGCATAGCTCCATCCTGGAAACTGGAAACTCACTCCGAGGATCTTGGGGCTGGAAAAGCCTAAACTGGGGAAAAGAGTTGATAAAGAAAAATATTCATTGGAGACTCAAAAGTGGACACAAGATACAGGCTCTCAAGCACAATTGGATCCCAGATCACCCAAACTTCACCTCCAACACTACTCTAGCATCAAGCCTCCCAAACATTCTAGTAGCGGACCTTATCAACAGACAATCTAACAACTGGAAATCCCCTCTGATAAAGCAACTTTATCCTCCCTCCATAGCAGACGCCATCCTAGCATCCTACATCCCAGCTCAAGGAGAAGATGACCAGGTATGGACGCACACACCCCACGGAAACTACACAGTGAAATCAGGGTATTTTCGGAGTCTTCTTATTCACAAAGATACAGAAAATCTCCTAACCGACACTACAACTCCTGAAATCCAAAAACTGTGGAACTCCCCCTTGGAACCAAAGATAAAAAAAAATTATGTGGAGATTACTCAACAATAACCTCCCCACAAGTCTGGAACTGTCAAAACGAAGATGCGTCCCTTCTCCAAATTCCCTTCTCCAAATTGTCAGAGGTGTAGCACACAAGAAGAATCCCTTCTCCATCTGTTCTTCACCTGCTGGTACTCACAACAAATCTGGACAAATTCGTCACTCCCCCCCCCCCTTCTGTTCCAGTGGATTCCCCCAACCTCACGCTTACCAAATGGCTTTCTTTATGGACAACTCAAAACCCTGAG
This sequence comes from Campanula takesimana, assembly GCA_026119855.1. NCBI lineage: Eukaryota > Viridiplantae > Streptophyta > Magnoliopsida > Asterales > Campanulaceae > Campanula > Campanula takesimana. The sequence goes on from JAOWBW010001175.1 coordinate 334,055, forward strand.
CCAGAGAATTTCTACCTCCTTATATTCTATTATTGGGAAATTTGGTTGCATAGAAACAAAGCTATTTTTCAAGAAGCATCATCTGACATTGCAGGAATTAGCCCCAAAGCGATGGAACATCTCCAGCGACTGAAGCAAAATGAAAGGGAAAAATTAAAGGAAAGAGAACAAGAACAACGGACACAACACACAAATTCAGACAACAACCACCATAATCCGTCTTCTGAACGGAGTCTAGATTCAAGGAATGGAAAGACTCTGGAAGACTACATAAAAAACACAGAACCACGGAACAGCCACATCTTAATCACGGATGGAGCATGGAAGAAAGGAGCGCCCTGGGCTGGTATCGGTTGGGAATTATGGGATACCTCAAGTGGAAGGATAGCCATTGAAAGCTCATCACACAGATCAAGCTCAAGTATTCAAACAGAATGCTTAGCAATTCTGAAAGGTCTGGACTGGGCACTGAAACACGATTATAGAAGAATCGAAGTTCTAACGGACTCACAACAAGCAAGCTTCTTCATAAATAGTGAAAGGAGCCCCCCCCCCCCCCCCGGGCCTTGACCCACTCATTCAAGATATAAAAGCCGTTACCCTAAATTTCTATTCCTTTAGTGTTTGTAAGGTAGATAGAGAAACTGTCCATTATGCTCATAAAAATGCCAGCTTTGCTAGGAAAATGTACGTGAACTTTGTAGGCCTTGAGCCTTTTTTCCTCTATAATGAATAAAATTCAAAAAAAAAGGTAGGCGGGTTGTAATAACTTAAAGAATATTCTTTCTGATTGAGTCTAACAAACGGGAAGATAATCAAATGTTTGAATCGAATTTACTTTCGTTTTGGAATTAGTGAAAATATCAACAACAAAAAAAATTGTTTTATATTCGTTTTAGTGTAAAACTTATTTTCATCATTTAATGTAAAACAACATTTCTTAATGTAAACCGTGTTTTGCACATTCTTAGTGTCAAACAGGTTTCAATAAAACTGACTCTTGGAATTATTTAGATTACATTAATTTTTGAGTAATTTGGGGATGTATTTTTCATGATTTTATCCTCAAATTACTATAATTAATTTAGAGAAAATCTGGGAAAAAACGTGTTTTTCCTTAAGGATGCGTAAAACGTTTTTTTATGTTTGGCGCGGTAGCATTTTTGTAAGTGCCAGTGATAGAGTAAAAAAGTGCCAGCACATGTACACTGGCACTTATTGACACTACCACTGACACTTTTTAATAAGTGTCAGTGCCAATGTTAACAAGTGCCAGTGTAATGGCTGGCAGTTATTAACACTACCACTGACACTTTTAATAAGTGCCAGTATCAATGTAAAAAAGTGTCAATGTACTTACTGACAATTTTTAACATTACCACTGACACTTAAGAAAAGTGTCAGTTTCGTGTTTATAAAAGCCAGTTTGAAATCACTGGCTTTTTGTAATACTAACACTGGGCATTTACTATGGTTGCTAGTATTTACGAAAATGTCACCCCTTGTTTCGAAGTATAATGGCCAGCGTCTTTGAAAAACACGTTTTTCCTTTGCTTAAGGAAAAACGCGTTTTTCACAACTCACTCTTAATTTTAACATCTTTTTGGAAAAAAAAATCGTGGTAATTAATTTCCTAATTTTAATTTTTATTTTCAAGTTCGTGATTCTATCATTAAATTTTTGGCCTACAATGACAAAAGTTCTGGATCCGCCATTGCTTCAACGGATGACGTCGACTTTGTCACCCCACTCTATTTTCGACGGATGAGATATTTGTTAGCTAGGCGGGTTCCAAAATTTTAAACCGGTCTCAATCACACACACGCAAAATAGATAAAGATGAGTGGTCCGAATCGGACTCAATTGGAAAAAATGCTTCAGGACCCAAAGGCAGCTGGCCATCTACCCTGGTAGGCAATAACTGCCGAGCGCTTTACGGCCCATTTAAATACCACATCGAATTGTGGTGCTATATACGTAAACGTAATACTCTATTCCATGCTTTTATAATGGTTGGTGGACTTAATGGCCCATTGGGCCTTTTCTAGATCAACAATACTTTTAAATAAATTTCAGTATCAAAACATAATTATTGAACCAACATTTCAACTCATAGAAATTACTCCGTCCGTCCCAAAACACACGCAGTTCTAGGATTTTTTTTTGTCTCAAAATACTTGCAGTTTCACAATTTTTCAAACAACTTTGGCACACTTTACCTAAACTGTCTTTATTTATGATAGGTAGTTGTCACTGTAAGATCATTTAATTGCCTAGGTAGTTGAATTATTCAAAGGTCAATTTAGTCTATTTGATGTGTATTAATTGCTTTTTTTTAATATATGTGTAAAATGCTAGAACTACAAGTATTTTTGGATGGAGGGAGTGGTTGGTTTAATTGAGAATGATTAATGTCTGAACGACTATTTCAACATTCCAGCTGTTTAATTTTAACCTCCCATTTATTGACATAGTTTCCATGGAACTCGTGTGTCCATTTTCTGACCACAAATAGCAAAAGCAATACTCCCTCCATCCCAACTCATTTTTCCTTTTTAGGCCGTCCCAAAACAATTGAGACTGACCAAAATACAAATGTTTTAATATATTTATATTCAACCAACCTTACCATTTAATCTCACTCATTCTCTCTCTTCATTTTCTACAACTCAATTTATTCAACCAACACTACTATTTATCCCACTCATTCTCTCTTCATTTTTTACCACACATACATTACTTTTCTCTTAATTATTGTACCCACCCCATTAGTCCTACTTGTGCCGTTGGGACGGGGGAGTACGTAGTAATAGTTGATTGCGAGTCAAAATCTTGCTAAATAATTTGCATTTACTATTTCATGAAAAATTAATTGAAGTCATACGTATAAGTGCAAACACGTATCACTTCCGGCTACCGTCCAATTTTCCCAAGTTAATTACGTTAATTTGATTTAAGCTAATGAAAGGTAAATTTGAGATGAGTATGATGGGAGAGTTGACATTCTTTTTTGGACTCCAAATAAAGCAATGTCATGATGAAATCTTTATCAACCAAGCCAAATACACCAAAGACTTTATCAAGAAATTTGGGCTTGAAACCGCTAAACCAGTAGATACCACAATGCAAAAGGCCTGCAGTTTGGATCGAGATGAACAAGGTAAGAAAGTGAATCAGACACTCTACCGAGGTATGATTGGCTCTCTTCTTTACTTAACTGCAAGTAGGCCAGATATAATGTTCAGTGTGTGTGTGTTTGTGCTAGATTTCAAGCTGACCTTAGAGAATCTCATCTTATTGTTGTTAAACGTATTATTAGATATTTATGTGGCTCTGTTAACTTTGGACTTTGGTACTCCAAAGAATCTTCATTTTATTTATTAGTTATTCAAATGCTGGCTTTACAGCATGTAAGATTGACAGAAAGAGCACTAGTGGTACATGTCAGTTCCTTGGATCTCGGCTTGTATCATGGTCCAGCAAGAAACAGGCTTTGGTTTCAGTCTCAACCGCTGAAGCTGAATACATTGCGGCTGGAAGCTGTTGCTCTCAAATTCTCTGGATGAAACAGCAGTTGGAAGATTATGAAGTATTTGAAAAGAACTGCCCCATCTACTGTGATAGTACTGCAGCAATTTCTATCTCCAACAATCCAGTTCAACACTCTAAGACCAAGCACATTGACATAAGATATCATTTCCTCAAAGATCATGTTTACAAGAAGAACATATTCTTAGCAAAGGTGGGAACTGATGATCAAATAGCTGACATCCTCACCAAACCGCTTGAAAATTCAAGGTTCTTCCATTTACGAGGAGAAATGGGTATGCTGGAACTAACTTAAATTATTTCATGTCTTTTTATTTCTTGTTTCTAATAAATTTTGTTAAGTATTTTGGCTCTATTGAGAAAATGCAAAAATAGCTTGCGGTTCTATCAACATTGAAACAGCATCAATAAAGGTTCCAGTCTAACTGAAGAGTCAGGAAGAATACCATCAGTTTGATCCAAACCGGATTGTGAAAGCAAGGACTCGGTTTAATCTATTGAAACCGAAGACAGTTCGGAGAGATATCGGTTTCATCAAAACCGATTATGAGGTAAAGGTATGACGGTTTGATCATTCTAACCGCTCAGGTATGTAATTCCTTTTAGTCCCTACTTTATGTCACTTCATTCTTCAAGGACCTTTGTGCAATTATCTCTGTCCGCATTAAATGTGAATCGACAGTACGCTGACGTTTGAGTTTTTCTCAGCCGTCATGGCCGCTCCACTACCCGAGGTGGTTAATTGAGTATAAAATACAAATTCATTTTCAATTTAACTTTTTACCTTCTTTCTCTATTTAGCAAAAAAAAAAACCCTCTCTCTCTCTCTCCTCTGTTCTCCGTACTATCGCGCTCTCTCTCTGTTCTTAAAATTTCTTACTTAAACAATTTTTCAAATGGCACCAAAGAAAACCATTGACCTCGCTTATACTTCTACATCATCTAAATCATCGAAGCCCGATATGGTATGAATTTCTGAACCCTAACTCAGTATTTTTCATTTGTGTCCGCTATTGTTGCTTAAAAAAAAAAAAAAAAAAAAAAAAAAACTTGTTCACCTTCCTTGATCATTTTACACTTTTTCTTCAAATTTTTAGTTGGATTGTACTCGCGTTTACTTATACATACTGTTTGATTACTTTATTTTGTGATTTGTGTTCAATTTTAAGCAAAATCAATTTTTGGGTTATTCGGTGTTCATACGTATTTCTGCAGATTTTGGGTTCTGGTGATGCTATTTGCCTTAGTCTATTTAGAACTTTGTTACAATCTGCACTTTGCGGTCGTTTTGGTATAATTCTTTCATATTTTGGTTAAGATTTTGTTTTGCTTGTTCATACTCTGTTCTTCGTGTTCTTCGTGCATTCGAACTCTTTTTCAAAATTTCCCTCTTTGATCCGTTTTCATTTTTACTATTCACTTATTTTTGTTTTTACATTTTTACCCATTTTTATGTTTACTTGTGCCGCATGATGTCATTGTTAGGATTCCATTGTTAAGGTGTTGTGTGATTCACTCAAATCGATCGGTTTGACTGATGTTTCAAACCTTGTTTTCTCAAAATCATCTTTAACTTTGATAATGTTTTTCCTGGATACATCCAACTTCGTACCAGGCTCAAGAATCATTGAAGCCGAATTCAAACAGGAAGCGGTTGGAAGGAAGCTGCTCAATCTGTTAGAAGCAACCAAGCTCATACCGCTATTTCTGATGGACGAACCTCAATTTGTTCCTATCATCTGTTCTGAATTTTTTGAAAATGGAATTTCAACCTCTGCTGCCTTACTGGATGTAAGAGGAGAACTTATCAGGGATATGGAGACTGGGGCAATCAAGTATGAAGATGCTATCAAGTCCACAGTTTGTGAAAAATCTGTGACCTTAACCGCTTCTAAGATAGCTGTACTAGCTGGTCTTGAGAACTCTGGTATTTTGGGGATCAAACCGGAGTTACTGAACAGCACAACAATGGAACTAATCGGTGTAAACAACTTTCACACCAAGAACTCCTCTAAGAAGGATTTTGGAGAGGTGATGGCCCATCTGTGTGATCTGGTTGATTCTGCTGTGATGTGCAAGAATGGTAATCACAACAATTTCACCAGTGAACAGTATGCCTACTGTATAGCCATTTACAAGGGGAAGAAACTACACTGGCCAAAGATATTGATGAAAGAGATGATTAATGCTTTGAGCCGCCACGCTGCTGATAAAGCCGCTGGCAAGTCCAAGATCAGAACTAATTGCAGATTGCTCACTCGGTTTCTTCACCAAGAACCTGAGATATTTAAGTTCTCTTCTGCAAACAAGGACTACTGGATGGACCCTCTAGAGAAAACCATCTTCGGTTTGTCCAAGTTTGATGCCTTCAGAATTAAGTTTGGATGGAGATTTGCCCAAACCGTTTGGAGTGAGGACCCTCTGCCTGAAGCCGAAAGAGGCACTTATCCTGAGGCTCGGCTAAATAAATCAGGCAATCCGTATGCTGGAGCCATAGCAGATCAGGCTCATGCTACGATGTTGAGAAATAAAGGTCAGACTGCTACTCTGAACCGAATGGGGTTAAGTCATTTAGCTCAAACCGCGGTACAGGCTGAGAGGGAGCCTGCGGTTGAGGGGGGGCCTGCAGTTCGGTTTTGACCTGCGACTCATCCCAAGGAAACCGCTGCTCCAAGGAAAAGAAAGGGAACCGCTAAAATTCCCTCCATTATCACCAAGGCTGACTTAGCCAAACCTTCACCCAAACCGTCATCTAAACCTCCTTCAACTTCAACTTCATTTCCTCCTATAAGACTCTCACCTACTCTATCTAAACCTACCTCTTCTAAACCTTTTATTCCCAAACCTCAAATCAAACCTCTCTCTCCAATTAAAAATGATGTTGGGAAATCACTTAAATTTGCAATGGATGTTCACACTCTCAAAACCGCCAAAGCAAAATCTATTCTCACCAAACCTCTATCCCCTCCTAAACACTCTCCAAAGAAAATCATTGTTGAATTCCTCCTCTCTGAACCTCCTTCTTCTCCTAAGCCTTTTCTCCCAAACCTCCCTTTGTTCAGTTCACTGATGAACAGTTGGCTGAAATCTACAAGGCTTTTCCTACTCTTAAACCCTCTACTCAAACCGAGCCTGAGCATACCGACGTGTCTGAGGCTGCGGTTCAGCCTGAACAGACCGCAGTGTCTGAGGCTGCAGCTTTGCCTGAGCAGACTGATATGTCTGAGGCAATAATTGAACCTGAGCAAGATGATGAAGCTCTTGAGTTCAACCACTGAGAAAGAAGAGGAAGCTAATAAAAAAGTATGATCATGTGGAACATTGGCAGTCAAGGCCACCTGGTGCAGTAGACTTTAGTGAGGCCCATGACAAGAGGGACCACTCTCCAATGGAAGGGGCATTTGCAAAGGAGCTAAGAGAAAGGGCAGAAATGACAAAGGCCGGAATTGACCCAATGATGATTGAGGACTCACCTCCTATTCTTAGAATACAATTGAAGTTTGACTCACCAGAGCACACTCCGTCTCCGGTTCAATCATCATCATCTTCTCCGGTTTTACCATCTACGGTTCAACCAAGTTCCAGTCCATCTTCATCTCCGGTTTTACCATATGCTTCAACTTCAGTTCACCGATGGTTCAGTCTTCAGTTTCTGCATCTGCTCCGCCATCGGTTTCCATAATCAAACCGAAGACAAGAAAGAGGAAGAGTGCATCCGAACTGGCCTCATATCTGAAGCGGTTCAAAACTGACACTTCAAGGGAAAGAATAGCTGGGGCTCGTGCTCGTGCCGCCGCTAAAGCCGAAGACAGATTCTTGAAGGCTAGCCGCCCCAATCCTTATGCCATTTTTCCTAAGGAAGAGATGGAAGCAGTTGTTGATCAGATCATTCAAGCCGCTGCAAACCAGATTATTGCAGAACTTGCATATCAGGTTATGAATGATCCCACTCTTGCCTCTGAATTCTTTCTATATTTCAATTGTTTATGCATTCCCAATTTGTATAGACTTTTCATTGTTCCCTCTCATTCCATCTTTCTTTATGAAGATTTCATGAGATATCATGTTCCTCCTCCTCCTCCTCCTCAAACTGCTATTGTTCATGTTCCTTCATTTCCTCAGTTTGACCCAATCGAGTTTGAAACCGCTCTTCGTGTTTCAATGGGCTTATCTCTTGAAGAAGCCCATATTCTTTTAAAAGGCAAGGCTAAAATGCCTTCTTCTCCTTCCTATCAGTCTGATGATGCCATCTCCATCTCTGATGATGATGATGATGATGAATTTATACCAGACTACACTCCCTCTGATGAACCTCAATATTCAATTCCTTCCTATCCCATCTTACCTCTTCGTGCCACAACCGCCGATTTAATAGATGCGGTTAGGAACCTTCAGTTTCATCAACAAACCTCATCCGTTCGGTTTGACTCTCACCTCCTTACAATCCAATCAGACCTTGATGCCATTAAGGGGGAGAGAATAAATGAGGGATTTAATGATAGATCAAGACAACAACAGATATATGAAAGAATGAACTTCATTTTGGAAAATCTAATAGCTCTTCAAGATCTTGTCAGAACCAACAATGATCTCTGCTCTTTAAAGTTTCAAGGCATTGATGTAATGATGAAGTCAGTTGTTGAAAAACTTGACATTTTGGAAAAGCATTCTTTTGATTCTACTGAGCACATCATGCTTAGAACCGGCAAATTAGTCAAGCAAACTGCTGCTATTGAAAAGAGAATAAATGAACTGACTGAAGTTCGGCTTCGTGCAGCAGATTTTGTCTTTGAAACCGCCCATGCCTCCGGTTCAAGGAATGATGCTCCAACCGCACATGTTGCTGTTGATGTTCAAGCCGCTCAAGATCAAGCCGCTCAAGATGCTCAAACTGATCAGAACCAGACCGCAGAAGATGCTGCCGCTGTAAGGGGTTCTGTAGCTGATGAAGTAGACTAGTTCTTAAATTCCTAGTCTTTTTGCTTTCTTTATAATTCAAGTACATTGCAAGTTCAAAACCTTTATGATTGAATTATAATGAGAATGATTGCTTGGCATTCTGTTTCCAAAATATTGTTTATTCAAACTGCTTGTTTGTGAAACAATGCTTGCATTTTTAAAACATCATGCACTATATTCATCATGAAAATATTTTTAAGTGCATTTTGTTTTAAACATTCAGTTTAAACATGCATATCTGATTTTCAAAATCATATCATTCTATATGCATCTGAATGTATTTCTTTTCTATCTATTCTTCATTTCCTTTATTTTTGATAGATTAGAAATCTATGATTTAGCATTGTGTGTGCATTGACTTGGGACATGCAATTTCATAAAATTTATTTCGGACATGTTTTTACCAAGTACAATGTTTTTGCTATTATCATAGTGTGGTAATGGCATCAATCAAATAGGGGGAGATTGTTAGGATTCATTGTTTGTACACCCACTTAATTTGATTGATCCATGCCACGTGTCTTTTTTTGGACTTTAGGACCGCATGTAATGAAGTTATACTTCAATTTTTAGATAAGTGCATTTCAAGATTTTTTATTTGTCTACGCTGAGTAGTTCGGTTTGCCCTTAGGGGTTTAGTTATTCAAACTGCCATTGTGCTATCTTCAAGACCGCCAGCATGGAGCTACAAGTCTTTCATCAGACCGCGTTTTTGTGGCTTTGATGAAACCACCCTTCAAATCTCATTTGGAACCATAGATGGAAACTTGATGGAACCGCCATCACGGAACCGCATATCAAGTTCATTCTTGGAACCGCTCCTATGCTTGGTGGAACCGCCGATCAGTTAACGAAAAATTCAAGAGAAGTCATTTATTCCTTAGACAAACATTACCTTTTCAACCGTAAAAGAATGTTTTATGTCATGTCAAAATAACTCTAAGTTAACTTGGAGTTACTGCAAGGAATGTCGGTCTTGTCCAAGCAATTTGAATTGTTTACCATTAGTCCTTTTTGCAACAAAGTACGGATGTCAGGTAGTGGTGCTACAACTACCTAGGACTACAAGAAAAAACCAAGGACGACAATGACAGCTTAACCAATGGGAATTCGACAGCACTGTACCCTTCAGATTTGATTCAAATCTTTTTCCCAACGGTCACAAGGGTGCACTGCCTATAAATAGCCTTCATTTATCAACCATGGAGGTTGCTGAGCTTCAAGAGAAATTTCCCAAGTGTTCAAGTTTGCTTTGAAAATTGAAACCTAGATACTCATACCTTCAACCATCTCCTTAGCAAACCCAGAATTCCTTCATCAAGCTTCAAGCCTAACAACCATCCATACTCAGCCTTTACACCGAAAGATATTCATTTGCTCATACCATCATTTAGATACTTAGAGAATTTGATTTCTTTCCACACACACACCCGATTTATATGATCATATAGATTATATACTTCGAAAACACCGGTTATTATTTTCATAGCATAGGTTAGACTTATTGTTTAGAGTTTAGATTCATCTTGTAAAACCTCCTCTAATTAATACAAGTCTAGTAGCTATTAGAAAATCCTACACTAACCATCTAGGTAGAGGATGTAGTTCATTCAAGAACGAACCTCTTCAATTTGTGTGTTTGATCTTTACTTTTCTGTCTTGCTAGTTACTTTTCTGTTTGTGGTCTATAACTTGAATCCATATACGAAATGACTTGAAAGGTGAATTGTGTTTTTCTTTGATCTTTAAGTTGAACTTATCGGTTGCATCATAGTGTTTTCAACCCGAGTCAAACCGCTTAACTCTTTAATTATCCTTTTGGCCAAACCGCAAAACTCCGCTGTGCATTTTATCAGTTCGGTTTAAGTGCTTTGAACTGCAGTTGACCAAACTAATAAGTACTCGGTTGATTTTCAAGTGTATTTTACAAAAAAGTTTGGACCGCTATTCACCCCCCCCCCCTCTCTAGCGGTTCTATACCCTTGTTGCCCTCTGAGACCAACAGAGTACAAGGCGCTACGGGCTGAAGTAGTATAAGTCCTACTAGGCTGAAGGAGTACAAGTCCCGATAGATATATAGATCCATGGATCTATACATTTCGATTGCAAAAGAATCATGAGAAAAAGACAGAATAGGAATTGATCCATATATTTCTCGAAACAAAGGAAAGGAAATATGAAACAATCATGGATCAACTAAGCCCTCTCGGGGACTTTCTTAAGAAGGAACCTCTTCGAAATACCATAGAATAAGAGAATAAGGTTTGATCCTATTCTTGGATGCAGTTACTAATTCATGATCTGGCATGTACAGAATGACAATTTCATTCTCAATTTTACGATCTAAATGAGTACATGAAGAGTTTTCTGAATATGGAGAGTCATATACCACATTGCCTAGAAAGCACAAAGTTTAATAGTATTTAAACTCATCCACTTGAATGTGATATCAAGTATTATCCTCTTACTATGCAACCTAGTGATCCATTGGGTCAACCATGCAACTAAATGGAAAATTGGGCTAGTTTTGGACTAGCTCAAATTTGAACCACGAGGATGATGCTTCGCATCGTCCGAGCCTGCAAAGCGTGCGTTGGGAATTTTAAGGCGCGCTTTCGCACATACGCATCGGTCGTTGAGAAGTTGTAGAGCCTTAAAGTTTGGACGAGCTCACCCAACTAGATGGCTCCGCTCATATTTGAACTGGGTGGGTTTGAGGTGCATTGTTCCATTCAGGTTGATGGTCTTGACCGGGGGTGAGCAAATTTGGATTGGTGTGGAACTGCGGATTAGAAACGTGTTGGTACTCCCATGGGTCGAACAAGTGCTAGTTGGATCGGTTGGATGTTGTACCCCATTGCACTGGATCAAGATTTTCCTCGCTGATTCTGAGTCATCAATCAGGTGTGATACGACGACCATGATTTATACGACCAAATCTGTGACTATTCCCCAAAAGGCACGTGCAACTCTTTATAAACTATAAATAGCTCACAGTGTCAATTCATTTCCATTCCAATCATTCAGCATTAACATAAATTAACAAGAGAGAGCATATTGTTGCATAGTTCTTTTCAAGTCCAAAAGTTCCAAACATTCATATTTGTTCGCTAAAGTTGTTAGTTTAAATTGCTTCTACTAACGACAGTTAAAGTCGTTGCATCTTATGAGAAGATTGTCAATTACTGTTAGCACCATTACGGGGCAATTACTTGATGAGATTGTGTTCAACACAAACCTCGACTTATCCGACCCGATTTTCAGTTTTATTTCTGTAATTTTCAAGAAAATCTATTTTGTTGTTACATTTTCCTAACAATCGTAATATGTACTTTTTGTTTTATTGAAGTGGCAACAGACAATGCTACCTCCTAAGTCACCCGGGGCTATTTCCCGCCCAAATTCAGAAGAAACAAATCAGATTGTTGCACATGATCCTGTTCCGAATTACCCAGCACTTGGGAAGTGACTAGCGAAGTTCGTTGGGGGTGGATTTCAAAACTTGGCAAGAAAACATGTTGTTTCTTTTGACCACCCTAAGTTTACAAATGTTTATGGAAGAGGAACCCCCTATATCCTGGATGATCCCAAACTGCAAAGGGGGATAGTCAAAGAGGCATAGGATCATAGTAATTTCATATGTAAAATGTACATATTGAATGGGCTAAATGATGACATTTACCGAGAGCACTGTCTCGTGGAGACAATCAAGGAGAACTTTTTGGAATGAGTCTATAAGATTCAAAACGGCTCAAAAAATCAAGCCAACGTCATTGAAATATTGAATGAGCTTGATTTAGCGGCAACGGTGTTGGAAGTCAACTTAGCGAAGTTAGATGTTAACCTAAGAGAATGGTGGATAGACATTGGAGCTACTCTTCATATATACGTTGATAAGAAGAGCTTCTCATCCTACACTCCCATCAATGGGAGGAAGGTGTACATGGAAAACTCTGCTACTTCTAATATCGTTGGACTTGGAAAAGTTGTGCTGAAGATGACTTCAGGTAAGGAGGTGACGTTCGTGGATATGCTGCATGTCCCAGATATTCACAAGAATTTAGTTTCATTCCGTCATTTCAAGAAAACCTATTTTGTTGTTACATTTTCCTAAAGCGTGAAATATTTATAAAAGAGAATACAACAAATCATCACAAACCATAAACCTAAATAGTACTCCCTCCTTCCGCATTATAGATTTTTATTTTTATTCTTTAAATGACATATTATAAAAAGTGTATTGAAACACTTTACTCTCATAAATCTAAAGCTACAGAAAAATCATTACTTACTTAACATTATTTCTACTCATTTAAATTATGAATAATATTTTAAACAATTATCTCCTCAACCCACATAATTTAAATTCTATTTTTATATTAAATTTTTAATAAGCATATATAGTCAAAGCTATAAACTTTAAATTAAGCCGGGGGATAACCTAAAATTGGCAAATGGCAACGTTTGTTCAATACTTGAATGAATAAAATATGACTAATCATGTTAATGTTAATCTAATGGTTAATTTCCTTTAAAAAAAATATGACTAATCATCACAAAACCGCAAACTTAAACAAGTTGGTTTTGGGGGAAACTAGTTCCCCCATAAGTTATAAAAAGTCCACTTTTTAACCCTCAACTTTAAACCCTAAAACCCTAAATCTTAAACCCTAAACCCCAAACCCTAACACCTATAAAAACAGGACTTTTTATAACTTATGGAGAAACTAGTTTCCCCCAAAATGTTATCAACTTAAACCTCACCTGACTTGGAGAGAGTATTACTCTATATTTCTCAGAGAATAGTCATTTAATTTATACTACCTATGTCCCTAAATGAGTGTCCAAAATTCATTTTAAGGGACACTGAAAATCTCAACTTTTTGAACAATTTGGTAACAACGATTCATATATAATCTTGTAATCTCCTTTCCAAACATTTAGTTTTGCACGTATAAAGAAACCGGTGAAAATTTTTTCGAAAAAAAAAACGTTTAGGGAGAAAGTTATGTTAAAAAAGACACTCATTTAGGGACAAAGATTTCTTGAAAATGGACACTCATTTAGGGACGGAGGGAGTAGTATATTTCAGAATAAGAGTTTTATTATCAAAATAATAAATCATAAACAGTATTTTAAATAATATTATTCATATAATACTTATAAAAATAGGCTATTTTGGGAGGTGTCAAGTGAGCTGGGACAGTCCAAAATAGAAATAAGTGTCAAGTGAGCTATTAAAATATGATATTTTCAAAAAAAAAAAAAAACTATTAAAATATGATTCTTAGTCCCGAGATTTAGGTGACGGAATAATAATTTCTAGCTAGACATGTGAAACACAAACAAAAGAACAAGAACACAAACGAAAAAACAGCAAAAAGACAAAAATAGTTAGGTTACATTGTTATGTTGTTGATAGACTAAATATATACTCCATCTGTCCCAAATTAATGTTTTTAGTTTGACTTCACACGAAAATTAAGAAAAAGTAAATTTTGTGAGTATAAAAATTAAAATAGGAAAGAGAAAGTGGGTAAGGAATTTTCGTTGCGAGAATGACAAGTGAGTCTCATTAAAGTAAAGTAAGAACCTTAATTTGAGACACATTAAAAAGAAAAATAAAAACCTTAAAACAAAACAGAAGGAGTACAAACTAAGAAGAAATAAGAAATGTCAATATACATACCTTCTTTTAAACGCAAAACCAATTTACATGGAGTTGGTTTTGGGGGAAACTAGTTCCTCCATAAGTTATAAAAAATCCATTTTTTAACCCTTAACCCATAAACCCTACACCCTAAATCCTAAACCTTAACCCTTACAAAAATATGACTTTTTATAAATTATGGAGAAACTAGTTTCCCCCAAAATTTTCTCATTTACATGTTTGAAACATGAGAAAATTTTGGGGGAAACTAGTTTCTCCATAAGTTATAAAAAGTCCTGTTTTTATAGGGGTTAAAGTTTAGGGTTTAGTCCCTTTAGGGTTTAAAGCTTAGGATTAAAGGGTTAAAGAGTGGACTTTTTATAAAATATGGAGGAACTAGTTTCCCCCAAAACCAACTCTTGAAACGTTGACTGACCAAGTCATTAAGTCAATTCATTTCAAAGAAATTTGTTTGCAGAAATAGGCATAAATGTCCCACACTTGACATTTGCCTTCTCTTTACGTTTTCATAAAGAATAATACTAGGGGCACAAAAAAATCACAAATTCTTGCTCACAAAATCCTAGGTGTAATGATTTTATTGGTGATTTTAATTAGAGTGTGGCGGATCCATTATTGATGTAACCAATAAAATATCACCACCTCATGTTGTGTGCAAGATTTTGTGACTTTATTTTGTTCCCCTAGCATTGCTATTTCATAAACTCATCCTAGTCCTAATTGACTAATTCCTAAACAAAGACCACCAATTTGGTTCCGCTCCTATATAAAAGTCGTGGATTATTGTTTTATTTTTATTATATTCATATTCAAATTATATTTTGCATGCACTTGTTTTTTTTTTAATTTCTAATACAAGTAGGGGAGGGGGATCGAACTCACAACCTCCCAAACGGAAGGAGTGAGCTCATGCCATTCAGCTACAAGCTCGTTGGCAAACAGATTTTATCTTTAAAATGTGTTTATTATCGCACCCTTTTTCATTTTCTTTCTTCTTGTTATTTTCTTAAAAGTTTGGGTTGGGGGTGCAACACGAAGACTTTGGTGGCTTCGCCCGGGTTCGAACAAATATATATATATATATATATATATATATATATATATATATATATATATATATAGATTTTTTTATATAATATATATATATATATATATATATTAATGACGATGTCCACGCAATAAGGAGGCGAGGAGAGGGATCGAACCCTAGCGCTCACCGAGGGTGAGTCTTGGCTTTACCACTGGGCCACTCTTTTGGGGACAGCGTGCACTTGTTTATGGGGTTAATTTCATTGTTCATCGTGTTCTTATGAAATTTGTTCTAATTTCAAATCTCGTCCTTCTGCCATTTTAATTGATAGTAATTAAATATAGTCAATCTTATGAAAAACCAAACATTAAAAGATGTGTAAAACTTGTTTTAGATTAAGACTACATTAAAAGATAGTCTCTTTTTTTTCGTTGTTACTACGAAGGAATTTTGAATAATAATTAAGACTACTTTTAGTTATCTTAATGTGAATCTAAAAATTGGTATTAATAGTATTTATAATGCTGTATCAATAACAATTTTTTAATTCTCATTAGTATAATTAAAAGTAGCTTTAAATATTGCTCAAAGTTCCTTCGTAGTAACAACGAAAAAAAAAAGACTATCTTTATGGGACAGATGGAGTATGAAGTAATACAAGTATTTAATATTATTCATTCATTACTAATTCAAAAAAAAAAAAATATATCATTCATTACTCACATCTCAAGTTTGATTAGTTTTCAGCGTCCATCATTTTGGTTTATTTTTTATTTTTTATTTCAGTTGAAACTTTAGAAGGTAATCCGTTTTATAACTAAAACAAATTTCAGGGATGAAGAGTTCAATTAATCGAAAGTAAAAGTGTGAGCACTTGATTTGACCAAATTTTGATAGTGGGTAGGTAGTGAAATTCATCCATAGAATTAATTAGTTTCCACTAATCTCTATAATAGGCACGATTTTGAGAACGAGGTTTAATAATGATTAAATTTTGGTTATTTACTTGAGAATTCAAATCAAATGTGACTCGCAAGAACTTACTTTTTATAATTTAAGTAAGAGTGAGGACTAAAGGTCTAAAGCAAAAGTAACTAAAGTAAGCACATCAAATATATCAAAAAAAAATAATAGTTATATTACATTTTCGCCTCAAAATAAATACTCCCTACGTCCCAGCACAAGTAGGACTAAAGAAGTTTGCACACTAATTAAGGAAAACTACTAAATGTGTGGTACAAAATGAAGATAGAGAATGAGTGGAGTAAATAATAGTAGTGTTAGTTGGATAAATTTAGTGGTGAAAAATGAAGAGAGATAATGAGTGGGATAAATAGTAGTGTTGGTTGAATAAATTGAGTGGTTGAAAATAAAGAGAGAGAATGGGTGGGGTTGAAACATTTCCATTTTTGGCAGTCTCACTTTTAGTGGGATGTCCCAAAAAGGAAAGAAGTCTCACTTATGCTGGGACGGAGGGAGTATAAATATAGACTTTTCATTTTTAAGTCAAGTCGCTTCCTTGCTAAGAAATTCGCTTATCTTTCCAAAAAATCTATATATATAAAAGTCGAAGCGGAGGGCTATAAAGAC
This sequence comes from Campanula takesimana, assembly GCA_026119855.1. Lineage (NCBI taxonomy): Eukaryota > Viridiplantae > Streptophyta > Magnoliopsida > Asterales > Campanulaceae > Campanula > Campanula takesimana. The sequence continues at coordinate 350,854 of JAOWBW010001175.1, forward strand.
GCCACGTGGACAAGGAACGATTCACATGAAGCCACATCCCCACTTCTCAAATTAATATTTGACTTTTGGAATTCTTATTATTAGCTAATACTATTAGTTAATAATAATAGTTATTATATAGGTTAACTATTACTATTAATAGTATTAGTTAACTTATATAAGTTAAATATTATTAGTTAACAATAATAGTTACTATATTTGTTAACTATTACTATTAATAGTATTAGTTAACCATAATAGTTACTATATAAGTTAACTATTACTATTAATAGTATTAGTTAACCATAATAGTTAACTTATATAAGTTAAATATTATTAGTTAACAATAATAGTTACTATATTTGTTAAGTATTACTATTAATAGTATTAGTTAACCATAATAGTTACTATATAAGTTAACTATTACTATTAATAGTATTAGTTAACCATAATAGTTAACATATATAAGTTAAATATTATTAGTTAACAATAATAGTTACTATGTTTGTTAACTATTACTATTAATAGTATTAGTTAACCATAATAGTTACTATATAAGTAAGCCATTACTATTAATAGTATTAGTTAACCATAATAGTTACTATATAAGTAAGCCATTACTATTAATAGTATTGGTTAACTATAATAGTTATTATATAAGTTAACTATTACTATTAATAGTATTAGTTAACCATAATAGTTACTATATAAGTAAACAATTACTATTAATAGTATTAGTTAACCATAATAGTTAACATATATATTTGTTAACTATTACTATTAATAGTATTAGTTAACCATAATAGTTACTTTATAAGTTAACTATTACTATTAATAGTATTAGTTAACCATAATAGTTAACATATATAAGTTAAATATTATTAGCTAACAATAATAGTTACTATTACTATTAATAGTATTAGTTAACCATAATAGTTACTTTATAAGTTAACTATTACTATTAATAGTATTAGTTAACCATAATAGTTAACATATATAAGTTAAATATTATTAGCTAACAATAATAGTTACTATGTTTGTTAACTATTACTATTAATAGTATTAGTTAACCATAATAGTTAGTCATCGATTAAGTGACTTTTCAATTTTTTGGTCTTAGCTAATCACAATAGATTATATAAATAGTTACTACATTAGTTAACCTTTATGTTCTTAGAGATAATAGAAGAAGATATCAAGTTCTTCTTTTGGTGTCTTCTAATAGGTAATACACTACTATTTATACTACTAGATGAGAACATTGGTAACTCAAGAGTCTAGAATAAATTTAATTCGTTGTTATCTCATAATAATTAATAGTAGTTATTATATATCATTGAATTTTAGAATAAACGCAAAAATCATAACTTACATATATACATCACATTATGAAGAGAAGGTAAACTGTTATGAGATAAGAACATTATTCATTTTTTATTTTTAAAAAAAAAACATCATGTATAAGGTGGAGCAACTTTTCCTATTCATAGTTTGAAACGTTAACATGTTCTTTTATTCATTCAAAATTGTAAACGTCAAAATTATAAATGCTTAGTAGATGTTAAATGATATTCATATATTCCCCGTCCCATACTTATCGCTATTTATTCTCATTTTGGGCGTCCATACTGATTGCTACTTAACCAAAATGTTCACTTTTCTCTTTCCTAGCCACTCACAACAACTATCGACTAACTTATTTTCTCACTCCTACTCACTCACAATAGTTACTTTTCCAACATATTTTATTAATCTCCGTGCACTCCTATTTAGTAGCAATAAATATGGAATGGATGGAGTAGTAATTTTTTAACTGTTACAATGTATACAAGGGGAATGGATCAATAATGTACATGTTCTGTGAATATTACGTGATTATATAAGCTAACCTACATCCAAATTAGGTCATCAACCAAACACATGAGACCGGCTCTTCCATCTCCTTTCTCCCCCCGCCATCGCCAGCACTCTACTACATTATACTACATTATAAATTGTCTACATTTGAAAATAATATTGATTTGTAGCATAATATTGATAAATGGTATGCATCTGCTTTCTTTATTTTTGTGTTTTTCATTAAAAAAATTTTGTATCATTTAATTTGGCCAGTCATATATATACAGAAAAAAGGATCATGATTGCTTAACTTCTTTCCTTTAGTGCTCCTGCCAAGTGTTTTTTTCTCTACTATGTATGTCTCTCTGAATATATAAACTCATGTTTAACCCTATTCTTCAATTTTCATATCAACAATTTGTAGCATAATATTGATAAATACTCTTTTTTTTTTTTTCCCTTTAGCAGGACCTATATGGCTATATCATAAAAGAAACTTTGCATCTTCAGCTATCCATTGCACTATCATCAATCATTATAGCGAATGAATGTTGCTTAGGATGGTTGGTATCATCTCTATGAATATTTTTGGTTATGTCTCTTAAGGAATCATGTACTTTAAAGACTAAACTTGCTTCTTTTTTTTTTTTTGAAGATGTCCACGCCAGAAGGAGGCGAGGAGATTGATCGAACCCTAGCACTCACCGAAGGTGAGGCTTGGCTTTACCACTTGAGTCACTCCTTTGGGGACACTAAATTTTCTTTTCATTTTTGGTTTTTGATTTAAGTTTTACATTTTACTTTGTTGTGAATTTTTGGTCTTTATTTTGATGTAAGATCAACTGATAAATATTTTTTATTTTGTTTAATATTTTTTGTTATGATTTATGTAAATTTCAACAACCAAGAGATTTCTTATATATTTATGATACACTTTTAGCTTTATATATATTTTTTTTATTTTCTTTAGGAACCTATATGTTCGTTTATTGCATATTGAAAGAGCCAATGAAATATTAACCAACCAAGAGATTTCCTATAGTAGTACAACATCACACAATTTCTTACTGGATTCAATGAGAGCAAATTCAGAAAAGACATTCAAACTTACAAAAGTGTAAACTTGCAACATTTTTATTATAGGCACAAAATTGCAAAGCATAAATCTATTTCAAACTCAAGCACTCACGCTATATAATGAATAAATTACCCATATTCGAGATGCTTATTACAGTGATGTTAAAAAAAAAAAAAAGTTGCACACAAAAGTTCATTCAAGAAATGGTAAATGTCTTTTTTAGTGACTCCTTCTATTGTATTGGAAGATGGAGTAGTTAATTTACCAATCCAAGCATTGTAAAAGGATATTTTAGGTAATTTGCAAAGAAACTTAAAAATAAAAAACATTTGATGTTATTTTAACTTAGCGCAATAGTAATTCGTTAATCACTTGGTTAATCACTTATTAAAATGCTTTGTGGTAATTTACTTATTTCGAAATTTCAAGTAGGGTAAGATTGTAAATTTCTTTCCTTAAGAAAGAAAAAGATCACAAATTCCTTCCTTATCTTTTATAATAAATTGTGCTCCTGCTTCAAATCTATGTCCAGTTCTTTATATATATCCGTGCGTAGCACGGGTTAAGTACTAGTGAATAAAAGAATAATAGTGCAATTTTACATTAATATAAAAAGACAAATTCTCATATACACCCGTTGCACCATGTATAATGGGCCAAACCCGTGGGCTGCACCCGTCCGGCCCAGCCTCCATCCCTTCCCAGATCGCGACACGTGTCATTCATAAAAAAAAACCTAAAAAACTTTAAAATGCTATATCTTGAGATTTATAACTCGAAAAAAAATATAACTACCGTCTTGTTCGTCTCGACAAGACGAATCAAACTAGATAGATCATGATATGGTTTGATTTTTTTAAAAAAAAAACATACTTTTTAACACACAAAAAATATGAGTTACTCGTCAGCTGAGATGTAACACTCTGTTCTAATAAAAGTAACAGTTTTATCTTCAAAAAGTAACACTTTTTTCTGTCAAATGTAAAAGCACTTTTGACAAGAAATTTTAAATAGTTTGATAGTTTTTGTGGTTAGAAAAAATATATTTGAAGTAGAGGTGAGCAAAAAAATTATGGAACCGGACCGGACCAAAGGAACCAGACCAAACCAGTTAAAACCGGACCAGACTAGTTTATATGGTTTGGTTCTAGTTCCAAAATATTATAGAACCAGTTTATTGGTTCGGTCCTGGTTCTTGGTAAAATTAATTCCGGTTAGAACCGGACCAGTTGTACATAGATAATAATATTTATATTTATTTTATATGTATTATTATATAGTTAATAAAATTATATAATTACATTTGTATTATTATTTTTCGAAGATCAATTTTAATTGCTTAATAAAAAAGACTCATTTAATTATTTGTAACTTTGTACCCAACCTAAGTCCCAAGGTCCCAAATCGCCAAAGTCAAGTCCTAGACACTAAATTTATTCAGTTAATTTCACTTTTCAACTTTAATTTTTCATAATTCATATCATCTTTTCAGTTTACACAAAGAGTGAAACCTTAGTCTTCGAATCTTCAGCTGCGCCGTCTCTCTCTCTCCAAAGTATTGGTTTATTTGAAAACAAATAAATTTCAAATGATTAGAACCAGACCAGACCAGTAGAACCAGAACCAGTGTATTGGTTCTCACAAGTATTGGTTTGGTTCTGGTCCTAAATTTAAATATAACCGGAGTGTTGGTTCTGGTTCTGTAATTTTGTGTCAAAAAATGGACTAGACCGGATCATGATCACCCTAATTTAAAGTGTAACAAAGTGCATATATGATTATAATTTTCTATATAGATGAATGTAACATTTTTATTTAGTAAATGATAATTTTTTTATTTAAAAAAAAAGTAAAAATTCATGTATATAATCGGGTTTGCATCTCAATTGTTACTTTCTCAATAAAAATTGTTACATTTCAGATATAATGTTACATTTAATAATGTAAACTGTTACAATTCAGAAAAAAATGATACATTCATTTATTATAAAATGTAACATTAGTTTAGTTTTGTCAATATTATGTTATTTAAAAAAAATGTTACATTTGAAAAAAAAAGTGTTACGTTCTTTTATAAAGCCTGTTACATTAATTTATTGTAAAATGTGACATTGGTTTAGTTGTCAATCGTATGTTATCTTTAATTTATTGCAGCAAAATTGTGTTACATTTTGAAGAAAAAAAGTGTTACATTTCGTTATAATAATTGTTACTTTTGTTGGCAAGGAAAAAAAAAGTTGGGGTAAAAAAAAATCTTAACAAAAAAAAAAGAAAAAAAAAAAACGGCTCGGCTCTGTGCGAGCCATCGCACGCTATGTGGCGGCCGCACAGGAGACTGGCCCAAGTAAAGTATGAGAGAGAATGAGTGGAATGAATAGTAACTATTAGTTTTAACAAACCGAAAAAATACCAAAATAAAAAAATAAAAAGTTGTTTTTTTTTTGCTCGCGTGTCATGAGTTCGGGTCGTGGGTCAAAAACACACCAATAAGTGAATATCCCGGATTCATAACCCATCTCTAATCTCTAATATGAAACGGGTAATTGTGTTTTCCCACGAGTTTTTTTCCTCAATAATTTTCTTTTATTTAACCACATTAATAAGGCACCGGTTTTGGCGGGAAAACCAGTGAGGGGCATTATTCTGCTTTCCCGCTTAATCCACGTAGGGTCCATGTCATCAACATCATAGACGGGTAATGTCCATCACAATTGACGTGGTTTGTAAGTCTGTGGCGAATTATTCGAGATAAGAAAAACAGCAAGGCCGGGTCCATGTACGAGGTGGTGAGCTGGTGCTGCGGCCTTTTCTTTCGCTGCTCAAGTGTGACAGCTCACTCACCATAGATTTCAATTCAATCCCTCATTACTACTTTACTATCAGTTAAAGTTAAAAATGTTTCTGTTTTGAGAAATAGGCTTGTTGTAAGTAGGGGTGCAAGTGGTTTGGTTCAAACCGCCGTTTGAAACCGAACCGAACCAAATATGCGGTTTATTTTGTTTGGTTTTCAAGCACAAATTGTTCGTTTCGGTCTCAAATATTGACAAACCACTTGGTTCGGTTTGGTTTGTGGTTTGACCTCTCAAACTACGGTTTGAAACCACCAAACCGAACCGGCAAACCAAACCAAACTACATAACATAAACTAATTATCCTAACCTCCCCTTATTTTGTATCTTATTTAAAAAAAAAATCGTATATTTATTAGTATTTATTGTTGTACCAATAAAAAAAACATTTCATAGACTAATTCTAACCCATATTTTGTATCTTATTCAAGTATTAATTTCATTATTTGTTATCTTAATTGTGACACATGAAAAGCCAAGTTCTCTCCCAGATTGACATTGTAAAATGTTTTTCTTCCTTCGGCCTCTCTCTTCCTCTTACTTTCCCCTTAAAGACACGCATCTTTCGCTCTTCTTCCGTGATCACGGAAAATTCAAACAAATAATGAGTTACGGTTTGAATCGTGGTTTGAATCGTAGCCAACCACGGTCTAGACCGCGGTTTGAACCACACAATTGAACCGCGGTTTGAACTAAACCGAACCATAGCGGTTTGGTTTGGTTTGGTTTGAATTTTTTCATGGTTCGGTTCGGTTTGAGATTATCCCAAACCGATGACTAGTGGTTCGGTCCGTAAATTCCCCCAAACCGAACCATTTACACCCCTAGTTGTATGGCTAACAACTCAATTCAATCTATGAATTTACCATGGGAAGAAACAGTAGATTTAAGGGAATTAAATTACTTTATATTTCAATTTAATATTTTCAAATCAATATTAAATTGGCAAAAACATGTTGGGCTACCACAATTTTAATACTCTTATTTTATTATTTAAATATAAATAGTAATAGTGACTGATGTTTTAATTATTCTATTCTTTTAATTTTATTAATTAAAAAAACATCACGACTTAATAACCTTAAATGATTATGCGATGCAAGAAATACAAGGTATTACTCCCTCGTCCTAATCTAAATATAAAATTCATTCCTAGTTTGATTTGCTTAAGATTAAGAAAAAGTAAGTATGAAAAGTAATACTCTCTCTGTTCTATTCTAAGAGTCAAAAAATAGGTGAGTTTAAAAATTAAGGAATGTGATGTGTTGTGAGTATAGATAGTTGGGTAGAAGAGAGAAAGTGGGGTAGGGAAGAGTTAGTGAATAATTGATGTGAGTATAATATGTAGAACTCACTTTCTATTTTAGGATTTTGACTCTAAAAATGGGACGCCCTTTTAAGAAATTTTTGACTCTTAAAATGGGATAGAGTGAGTATAGAAAATAGAAGTGAGTAGAGAGTTTTTATTGTGAGAATAACAAATGTGTCTCATTATTTATTTTAAATAATAAAACAATTAAAACTTTAATTTGAGACAGAATGTGCACAAAATGATAGATGGACGGAAATTAAAGAATGAATAGTAGCGGATGATTGTTGTGAGTATGAAAGTCAGGTGGAGAGAGAAAGTGAGGTAAAGAATAATAATGGATAGTTGTTGTGAGTATGACAAGTATGCATCATTGAATAAAAAAATATACTCCAACCGTCCTAGTTTGAACTTCAAAAAATGGCTGGTTACAAAAATTAAGAAAAGTGGTGAATTAGGTGATGTGTTGTGAGTGTATATTGTTTGGTACAGAGAGAAAGTGGGGTAGAGAATAAATAGTGGATAATAATTGTGGGTATGACATGTGGGGTCGACAAATAATAGGTATAAAAATCTTTTCTTATTACGTTTTGAAATCTAAAATGGGACAATTAAAATGAAAATTTTGAAGTTTAAAATGGAATGGAGTGAGTATAAACTTTTCATTTTGGAAAAGTATAACTTATCAATGGAATACTTCCCCTGTCTCATTTTAAATTGCACAAAACCGTCTTTGTATGAAAAATAAGAAAGAGGTGAAAAAGATGATGTGATGAGAGTGTGGATAGTTTGATAGGAGAAAACGTGGTGTACGGAATAGTTAGTGGTTAGTTGATGTGAGTATACAAGTGAGTAAAAAAAATTTATTTTTTTGCAATTTTTATGGGACAACCAAAATGAGAAATTTTGCAACTTGAAATGGGACGGAGGAAGTTTTAAAATGAAAATTTGTACTCCATCTGTCTCATAACAAAGTATTTTATCATTTGAGATTTAGCCAAAAAAGAGAAAAGATTACCTTCACTTTCTCTCTCCTTTCACTCACAAGCTAGAAGTATCCACTCACTATTCTCAACTCTACTATCTTTCTCATTTCCACTCACAACATCTACTTTTCTAACATGTTTTTTTTAATACTCGTACAAAAAGTAAATAAGTACTCCCTCCGTCTCAGCTCACTTAACATTTATTTCCATTTTGATCTGTCCCAACTCATTTGACACTTCCCCCCACCACTCATTCTCTCTCTTCATTCTCCACCACTCATTTATTTAACCAATATTACTATTTATTTCACTCATTCTCTCTCTTTATTTTTTTACCACACATTTTTTTTACTTTAATTGTTTTTTTTAGTTATTATGTCCAACTCTTAAGTGTCAAGTGAATAAAATTTGAAGACTTACCTAAAACCACCTTATTTAGACAAGTAGTCGCATGGCAGTAAATGACAGAGAAAGGGCGATTTGAATCACGTGACACGTGAATGACAGCTCACATATGTCATAGTCCACTTTCTCCTAGAACTACCCTTTATTTGTAGATTTTGAAAAACCCGCCAACATGTGTATGTAGACTTTTGCTTTTTTGACTGGTTATGAAATTGGCGCCAAATTCGAAACAAATGGTAGAAGGAGGGAAGGTTTGGGACAGTGGGCGAACGTGTATGTATGTGGAGATGTATTCGATACAGCGACGCCGTAGTTCTCTCCGTCAGACACTAATACTCCTTTCGTCATATTTTAAGAGTCAAAAAATATATGGGTTCAAAAATTAAAAAAAAAAAAAGTAATGTGTTATAAGTGTTGATAGTTGTGTAAGAGAGAGAAAGTGGAGTAGAGAAGTGTTAGTGGATAATTGTTGTGAGTATGACATGTAGGACTCACTTTCCATTTTAGGATTTTGACTCTTAAAATAGAACGTCATTTTAGGAAATTTTTTACTCTTAAAATGGGACAGAGGGACTACTATTAAGAACTAATCTCCCATGAGAACACATATATCCAGTAAGTGGCGGATCCACTGTATGACAAGGGTGGGCATCTGCACACCCTGGATTTTTTGGAAAAAAATTACTGAGTAATTATAAAAAAATAAAATAAAATAAAAAATAGGGGTGTAAATTGTAATTTTTGAAAGAAGAGTGGTGCAAAGTGTTAAAAATAAAAAAATTACTAAAAGGCTCTCGCTTGATTCACGGCAGTCGGCACTTCTTCCTACGTAGCAATGTCTCAATCTCAAAAAGGTATTCTTTTAATTCAATTTTACGGTTTTAAAATCTGAAATTTATGATTTGGGTATTTTTATAGCGTGATTTTAATTTATTTTTTTTGTCATTTAAAGTTTTGAGCCGACCTGATCGGACCCAAAAAAAATTTATTAAAAAAAATCAAAATTATTAAACAAATTAATCTAATAGCTATATTAAATATAAAAGGATTTATATTATTTTCTAAATAATAAATTTAAAATAAATAAATTAAAATTTTATTCTATGTGTCATTCACGTGACTAACGGAATTGGGTAGTTTGAAATTGATATTTTTGTTAAGGGGCTAATGAAAATTTCAAATTTAATAGGGTTGAAAATCAAAACAATTATCATTTTGAAAAAACAAATCAAAATTACCAATATTTGTGCGCCCATTAAAAATGGTAGAAAAAAGTAATTTTTATTCTAAATAGAGAATTAATTTTTAATTCGAAAAAACATTAATAATTACAAATATGAAAGAAAAAAATAATTAAAAATATAAGAACTTAATTATTTGAGGAACGTATGTAATTCTTATTTCCAAATTTTTTTTTTATCAATAATTGAACTAATTTTTGAGACAAATGTATATGTAATATATTTTTAGCAAATGCCTTATCCAATAATTTTTATTTCCAATTGTTTTTAACAAAAATGAAAATTGGGAATTGGGGCTAGATGAGAGTATATCACATTGCAGAGGGACAATTAAAAAAAAAAAAACAAAAAAAACTTCATCTTCTCCCCAAAAACACATCCACATCTCCAACCTCCATAGCCACTGGTTGCCACCATCAACCTCCATTGCATCCACCGCCCTCCACTTTCACCCCTTCACCAGCACCATTACCTTCACAACCACTAACAGTACAATATCAGCCCTATGACTTTGAATTTGGGGATTTCGATTCCTGCACCATTACCTTCAGATTTCTCAAACTCAGAAAATGGAAACAAAACCAAAGTGAAATTCTTGACTCTATAAAATAAATAAGTGAAATTGCAATTGTAATTGCAATTCAAGATAACAAATGTTTGAATCACTCACACACAAAACACAGAGAAACATGTATGTTTGAAATCGGATATGAGATTAGGGCGAGGGAGCAGCGACGTTGAATTTTGGGATTTCGATTCCAGCAATTTCGGTGGCGGCGCGCCGGAGATAAGCCTGCCAGAATTATGAAGCGCCCATATCTGGTGTGGACGCCTAAGCTTCACAAGAGTCTCGTCGATATGCGGCTCATTTGGGGCGAGAATATAGATGGGAATTGAAGGAAGAAAAGGAGGACGGGAGGAACATGGTGGCGGGTGAAGATAGAGTGGGAGGTGGTGGCGGCTGGTTAGCTGGGGATGAGGAAGAATATGGGGGCAGCGATGGGGAGGTGAGGGTGGAGACGAAGGGTCAATATGTGTTTTTCTTTTTACACTCCCAGGTAGAATTTTTAAATATGGGTTAAAGTGGTTTCTTTGCCCCTTTAAATTTTAGAATTTACACTAACAACCCTACTAGCTAATATTAATTTCAAAACCACCCAATTTGTTAGTCACGTTCATGGCACATGCTATTTAGCTAACTTTTCTAACAAAAACCGTTAAAAAGCCATTAACTGGCGAAAATTTCACATTTGAAGCCCTGATCTATCGAAAAAAAACTTCTGGGCCCCTTATAGACGACCCCTCCTTGAGTTCAGGCCCTAAATTGTCATTAACCCATAAAATAAATTATATCATATTTCTATAAATGGTGTAATACTTTTACATGTAATACTAATCATGTGTTTTTAGCTCTAAAACTGTAAATGGTTGAATTATTACTTTTTTAAAACATATGTGTTACAATTATGTATAAACACTGTTACATATAAGTAACACGTTCGTTACATTTTAGTTGTAATAAGTATTACGTTTGGCAAACGAAGAAAACATAAAAAAAAAAAAAAAAAAAAAAAAAAAAAAAACACTGTTACTTTTCTGTATATATGTATTACTTTTATGTATACAAACTGTTACATATAAGTAACACGTTTGTTACATTTAGTTATAGTAACTATTACTTTTGACAAACTGAAAAAAAAACAAATATAATTATTTAAAAAAAGCCAAAAAAAATATATTGGCATGTGGGTCATGGGTCAAAAATGACCCGTCTCTACCTTGAGACGGGTCATGATGTTCTCATACAAGTTTTTGTCTACTATTAATACTAATAGTTAACTTAAATAGTAATTATTATGGTTAACTAATATTATTAATTGTAATAGTTAACTTATATAGTAACTATTATGGTTAACTAATACCAGTGTTCTAAAAGACCCCCGTCTAGGCGGCGCTAGGCGTTCATGAAACGCCTAGGTCCCGTCTAGGATATTATAGATATTTCTAAATTCCCGGCCCCTTCTAGATCCCGCCTAGGCGCCCCTGCGGCGCCTAGCGTTTTTTAGAACCTTGACTAATACTATTAATAGTAATAGTTAACTTATATAGTAACTATTATGGTTAACTAATACAATCAATAGTAATAGTTAACCTATATAATAACTAATATCTTTAACTAATATTATTAGCTAATAAAAAAATATCAAAAGTCACTTAGATTTTAAAGTGGTGGTGACATGCTTCACCAAAAGCAACCTTTAGCAAAAAGTGTCCACATGACGAATCCACATCCCTCCGCCTCAGCTTTTAATATAGATTTTCAACTAGTATAGAAAATTGAAAACTCTTCGAATGGCTCTTAAAAAGAAAAAAAAGTTCAAGGAGCTATAAATCTATACTCCCTCCGTCCCACTCGAATTAGGACAAAATTCTATTTTCGGTGTCCAATTCGAATTAGGACAACCCAAAAATGGAAGGGTTTTATTTATTGAGACCCACATTCACACTCACAATAACTTTCTACTCATTATTCTCTACCACACTTTCTCTCTCCTATTTCACTTTTCATACTCACAACACCTACTCCACTAACATTTTTCCTTAACCCCCGTGCCCAACCCAAAAATCCTAATTCGGATGGGACGGAGAGAGTATATATTAAAAGCTGAGGCGGAGTGATGTGAATTCGCCACGTGGACATTTTTTGCTAAAGGTTGCTTTTGGTAAAGCCATATCATCACCACCTTAAACTCTAAGTGACTTTTGATATTCTTTTTATTAGCTAATAATATTAGTTAAAGATATTATTTATTATATAGGTTAACTATTACTATTAATAGTATTAGTTAACCATAATAGTTACTAAATAAGTTAACTATTACTATTAATAATATTAGTTAACCATAATAGTTATTATATAAGTTAACTATTACTATTAGTAGTATTTGTTAACCATAATAGTTACTATATAAGTTAACTATTACAATTAGTAGTATTAGTTAACAATGATAGTTACTATAAAAGTTAACTATTACCATTAATAGTAGGGTTAGTTACAAATTAATGCCTAAAGTCTTATATGAGGTCCCCAATCGGGGCATGACTTTTTATTTTTAGCGTTTTAGGGCCTGTATTGATATTTTTTTTCCCCCAAATTAGGGTTTTTAACGATTTCCATCCAATAACACCGTTAAGTGAACCTGTGCGTTGCATGTGACTTTGGGAGAGAGTATTTTTTTTCATTTCTGATGGAAATTGTTAAAAATGCAGGCCCCAATTTGGGACTTTAATAATACTCTAGGCCCTAATTTGTAATTAACCCTTTTTTTTTCAAAACTAAAAAATTATAATTTATATTGTTGTGTCTAATTACTCCCTTCATCCTCCGTCCTAAAAATGATCATTACACATTCACCTTAATTATTATGAATAAATTTTGAATAATAATTTTTGTTTAGTTTATTTATTTTAATAAAAAAATAAACATTTTATTGATAGTATATGGTTTATCAATAACAAACAAGTTTCAAATTTTCATTAGTCTAACTGAATCAATCTAAAATTATTATTCAAATTTTCATTAGTCTGATTGAATCAATCTAAAATTACACGTTCACCCTAACATACTCTTGTTAACTATTTATAAATATATATTTGAGCGTGTTTTTAAACAAAATTTATTTTTATTTTAAAATTATCACCCAACATTTTTAAAACTTACTCTTTTATACATAAATTAAACTAAAATTATTATTCAAAAATGTATTCGTAATAATTAGGGTGAGGTGTAATTTTAGATTGATTCAATCAGACAAATGAAAATTTGAATAATAATTTTAGATTGATTCGATAATACTATCAATAAAAATGTTTAATTTTTTTTATTAAAATAGATAAACTAAACTAAAATTATTATTCAAAATTTTCATAATAATTAAGGTGAATGTGTAATGATCATTTTTAGGACGGAGGATGAATGGAGTAATTAGACAACAAAATAAATTAGATTTTTTTGAGTTTTGAACAAAAACAATAGTTAGTTACAAATTAGGGCCTAGAGTATTATTAAATTCCCAAATTGGGGTCTGACTTTTTGACAATTTCCATCAGAAATGACAAAAATACACTCACCCAAGGTCACATGCAACCCACATGTTCACTTAACGTTGTTTTTGGATGGAAATCGTTAAAAAGCCCTAATTTGGGCAAAAAATATCAATACATGCCCTAAATCGCTACAAATAAAAAGTCAGGCCCCGATTGGGGACCTCATATAAGACTTTAGGCCCTAATTTTTAATTAAACCTTAATAGTATTAGTTAACTATTATAGTTACTATATATAATCCCTCCGTTCCACCTCACTTGACACTCAAGATGTAGGCACAATAACTAAGAAAAAAAAAATGAGTGGTAGAAAATGAAGAGAGAGAATGAGTGGAGTAAATAGTAGTGTTGGTTGAATAAATTGAGTAGTAGAAAATGAAGAGAGAGAATGAGTGGTGGGGTAGAGTGAATATAAAATTATAAAAATATGTTATTTTAGGAAGTACTACATCCGTCTCAAAATAGATGTCGTTTCAACCACTTCACACATATTAAGAAATAAAATTAATGTAGGTGAAAAAGTCTTATATACCCCTAAAGTAATTCAATTACCTAGGCAATTAAATAACTGTTTAAGAGATAGTCCACTATCATTAATAAGGGTAAAGTTGGTATACAACAACAAAATAGCCTTGAAAATAGTAAAACGACATGTATTTTGAGATAAAATTTAACTCTCAAAACGACATCTATTTTGAGACGGAGGGAGTATCAAGTAAGCTGGGACGAACCAAAATGTAAATAAATGTCAAGTGAGGTGGGACGGGGGGAGTATAAGATAACTAATACTATGAATAACATTAGTTAATTATAATAGTTAACTTTTAAATATTTATTATATATATTAACTATTATAGTTAACTTTTTTTATTACTATTATAGTTAATTATAATATTTGTTATATATATTAACTATTATTATTTATAGGCAAAACTGCATCAAAAATCACTCAACTATGACCAGTTTGGGTATTTGGTCACTAAACTAATTTCCTTTTGAAACAACACATCCAACTTATTTATTTTTGCATGCATAGTCACTATCACTAACTCCGTCAGTTTTTTCCCGTTAAATCATCATGTACGATGCATGTGACTATATTTTAAAGGGTACTTCAGGTAGTTTGATCAAAAGAATGGGAAACAAATTATCCAGCTTAATGAGTGAAAAAACAAAGTTTAGGGTTTAAAATGAAAACATAAAAAAAAGAAAGAAAAACACCCAATATCTAAAATACCCCTCCCATTTCTTCTTCTTCATTCTGCAACTCACCCACCCAAACCCTACCTCCGACTCTTCCTTTTTAGCAACTATGGCAAATCCAAATTTCTCTACCCCTTCCCCAAATATGTTTCATCCAATTTAATCATCTGAATCTTCAAATTTTGAAAAAGGAAAACAAAAATCCAAATCCCCATCTCTCTACCCCAACTTTACTCCCACGCACCCATCTCCCATGGCGTTTCATTCCACCTCTGCAATTTGGTTCGTTCATCTTCGACTCCCACATCGCTGACCAATCGGAGACATATACTCCCTAGCTCATCATTTTTCAGTATTAGGAAGAACACCCTTACCGCTCACCCTTGTTCGTTCTCACCATTAACGCCGGCGCCGTCCCGAACAGAGGAGTTATCAGATCTGCAGTTCGTCCCTTTCCTCTCCCTCTTCATCAATTTGCAATTCTCCACTCACCCTCTGCATTGCCATCTCTGATTTAGACTTGGTTTTGATTTCAAAGTACTAAGCTGTCTCGGATCGGATTGTGTTTGTAATGTTTTGTTTTGAAATATTTGAAATTGGAACCATTTTCTAGGTTTTGAACAATCTGGGTTTTGATTTAGGAGGAAGTGTTGGCTTGATGACTATGGCAAAACAGTGGTGAGATGGTGGTAGATAGTGGTGGTGAGATGTTGATGGGTGTTTGTTATATGGATTGTATTTTTTTTTTTGTTTTCTTTTTAAACCCTAAACTTTGTTTTTTCACTCATTAAGCTGGACAATTTGTCTTCCATTCTTTTGATCAAATTACCTGAAGTACCCTTTAAAATATAGTCACATGCATCGCACATGATGATTTAACGGGAAAAAACTGACTGAGTTAGTGATAGTGACTATGCATGCAAAAATAAATAAGTTGGATGTGTTGTTTCAAAAGGAAATTAGTTTAGTGACCAAATACCCAAACTGGTCATAGTTGAGTGATTTTTGATGCAGTTTTGCCTAATTTATAATATTAATTAACCAAATCTTACGTTTCATGAAGCGATGTCAGCATTTCCCCTACAACTAAGAGGCTATTTATTTTTCTCATTCTTATCTAATAATATTAGCTAATTTTATTAGTAACTATATAGGATACTATTATCTTTAATTTATTATTTTAAAATACTATAAAAGACTAATTCTACTTATAGTCATCTTCTATAGATGCAATACTCATATATATAATCTAGAATAAAAAATCGAAAGGTCAAAAGTTAATACTAAATTTATTGTGAGCAATCATGTATTCATTAATAATTAATTTTAATATATTATTAAATTTTGAAGGTTTCCAATAGTCATATTGATAATCCATAACACTAAATTAACAAAATCAAACTATTATGACTTAAGCAATTACCACTTCAGTTACAATTATAGGTCATAGAATTTCAAAGGTTGAGAACATGTTAAAGATCACGAAATTTACATCGAAAGTATAACAATATCTTCAACGAATGAACCACTAAAGTTTACGTCACCTAAAAATTAACCAAATATGGTATATTAACTAATCTCTACACATAAATGAATGGTCTCATTAATTTTTGATAAACAACTTAAACTTTATCGAAAAATTTTTTGATTGTTCGCTCTCCTCATACTTCAACGTTATTGGCTTGCAAGTCAACCCCAATTTTTTATACTGAAATTCAAATAGATAACTTGTCAAATACATGGGTAAGATTGTCATTTGTTAGGTGTATCTCATTTTCTTTTTGAACTCAATATCTAAGAAAAGTAGTTTACTACTTTGTCATCCCATTCCTTTATTTATGTGCTTCAATCCATTACCGTGTGGAGCATGGGCTAAATTACTAGTTTGTTATGAAAAATTATAGACAACTTCTTGGATACAACGGCCGCATGGCGTGCGGGCTTGGCCCATGGGCCGAACCGCCCGACCGTCAGCCCGCCTTCCTCCATTCCCAGCTTGACACGTGGCGCGCTGTGAGCCACATGGTTCACCCAGCCGCGCGCTTCCACATGTCTTGCTTAAAAAGAAACACCCATTAACTATAAATTGCTATATCTTAAGATTTATAAGTCGAAAAAAAATATTTAAAAATACCGTTGTTTTCGTCTCGATGAGACGAATAAAACTACATAGGTCATGATATGGTTTGATTTTTTTTTTAAATAAAACATATTTTTTTACACGAAAAAAGTTTGAGTTGCTCATAAGCTAACATGTAACACCTGTTCTGATAAAAGTAACACATTCATCTTCAAAAAGTAACACTTTCTACTGTTAAAGGTAACAGCAGTTTTACAAAAAAAAGAAATTGGGTTTGCATTTCAATTGTTACTTTCTCAATAAAAAATTGTTACATTTCAGATATAATGTTACATTTAAGAATATAAACTGTTACAATTGAGAAAAAAATGTTACATTCATTTTTAATAAAATGTAACATTAGTTTAGTTGTCAATCCTATGTTAATTTTCGGAGAAAAAAAGTGTTACATTTGAAAAAATGAGTGTTACATTCCTTTATAAAAAATGTGACATTTGTTTAGTTGTCAATTTTTATGGTCTCTTTAATCTATTGCAGCAAAATTGTGGTACATTTGAAAAAAAAAATTGTTACATTTGAAAAAAAATATATATATTTTTTTTTTGAAAGATGAAAAAAAAAGTGTTACATTTGAAAAAAAAGAGTGTTACATTCCTTTTAAAAGAGTGTGACATTAGTTTAGTTGTCATTCTTTATGTTATCTTTAATCTATTGCAGCAAAATTATGGTACATTTTTTTTAAAAAAAAAGTGTTACATTTGAAAGAAAAAAGTGTTACATTTCGTTATAACAAGTGTTACTTTTGTTGGGAAGAAAAAAAATTGAGGGAAACAAAAAAAAATAAAAAAAGGACTGTCCTGGCCCGTCGCACGCTGTGCGGCGGGTGTACAGGAGACACCCTCAAAATTATAATGAAAATAAAAAGTGCGTAGGCGTGCAAACACGTTTACTTATCAAGTCATCGTGGTCTAGTCGTGTGCAATGCATTTACAGATTAGTCAATTAAATCAATAAGCACGTACAGGCATGCATGAGAAAAAAGAACTACAGTATTTTGCCCTTTGGACCACGTTAAGTACGAAGGGTGAGTATGTCATCATTTTTCTTTCAATTGAATTTTAAAACTTTGATTATACGTCCTTTTCCTTTGTTTAATCGTTTTTATAATTTTTTTCCACTTTTTAAGAATTTGAGAAAATTATTTTTCACTAGTAAAAATTTGAGAAAATTATTTTTCATTTTTCAATTAATTTCACAATTTTTGAAATAAAAATTTCATTTTTCACTTGTAAAATCATTTCTCAACTGATTTCTCAGTTGTGTGATTTCACAGTTGTGTTATTTTTTAATTTTTCACATGTAAAAACTGATAAATTCATCTCTCAATTTTTTCACAATTATTAAAATAACTGAGACATGGATTTCACAGTTGTATGATTTCTCAGTTATCATGTGATTTCACAGTTGTGTCATTTATTCATTTTCACTTGCAAAACTGATAAATTCAACCCTCAATTTTTCACAATTATTATAATAACTGAGACATGCATTTCACAGTTGTGTGCTTGAACAGTTGTGTGATTTCACAGTTATATGATTTCACAGTTGTGTGATGCTATATGTCTTCTAAACAAATGATAAATCAATTTATCATTATGAGTGGGTCTTGTGAAAAACGCGTTTTTCCTTAAGGATAGGAAAAACGTGTTTTTCAAAGATGCAAGTGTTAACATTACAACCTGGTTTTTCAGTTATATAACTGTGATATTCATTTCACAGTTATTTAAACAGTACTTTTAACCTGTTTTCTCAGTTATATAACTGTAATATTCACTTCTCAGTTATTCACTGCCACTTCTTAAAACAAACGAACGCTGGCAATATTTTACACTAACACGGGCATGTTTTTAACAAAGACATTTTTAACAAAAATACTAACTACATGTAAGGTTACAGGAAGAAGGTTGCTTAGACAAAAATACAAACATGTGGTGTGCGTTAACCATAGTGCTCATATCACAAACACATGGTCAAAATCCTAATTGTGAAAACATCAAAGATGGAAGAAAACGCAATTATGAAACAAAGTCTGGGTAATACAGAACACTTTTTTTTTAATCCAACCTCAAAATTTAAAGTAAAATTGATATCCATAAACATTGTTTCCCAACAGAAAAGCACACTTAAGGTGCTATGAAAAATAGGGATCTGATCTACTACCATCTTCAAGACACATGATTCTATGTTGTTAAATGAGCAGATAAACAGGTCCCTCACTGATCAATACATAACATTTAATGGAAGCATTCTCACCTTGAACAATTGACCATATCCATTGCAATGGATGAGCTTCTTCTTTTCACAGAATTCCCATGGAAATACTCTGTAATTTCTGCCAGATCTGCATTTTCTTGAGCTTGAATCTTGATTAAACTATTCTTTGCTTTCTTCAAGAACCCGTTCATGAAATCCCTAAATTTTGTATAACTACCAGGAGCTCCAATCTCTTTGTCAATCTAGAAATAATTTGGAGACTAGTCTTTCTGAATTCAACATCATCACGAAGCTCAGATTGTTGATCGATTTCGATTTCAGATGCTGGCGCCGAATAGGAAGCAGGTGAGGCTGAAAGGTGAGAGACGATTTGGCAGGTGTGGGAAGGGGTGACGATGCCGGAGGGGAGACGGTGCCGGAGGGGAAGGGAAGACGTCGCCGGAGGGGAAGGTGCGACAGGGGCGGTCTGCATAAAGGGAGGCGCAGAGAGAGAGAGAGAGCGAGAGGGCTAGGGTTTAGATTTGGGGGAGAAGAGGGGTAAACAACGTGGTACATAGCAGAGGGTAAATTTGCCATTTAAAAGTTGTGAGGGATTTATTGGTGAAATTGATTTCAACCCAGGGACCCTAAGGTAAAATACCAAATGTTGTGTTTTTATTGGTAAATACCACCTTCTGTCAGGGACTTATTGGTAAAAATCCCTTCAATTTATCATGATACATGTAAAAGTATTACATTATCTACAGAAATCTGTTACAAATTCATCTACTAAAGTGTTACATTTACTTGTACAAATAATTACATTCATGTATATAAGTTGTTATTTTTCAAATGTTACTTTCTTTTAAAAAATAAAATCAAAATACTCAAAAATAAAAAATATTCTGGAAAAATACTATTACATTTCAGTATAAGACAAGAGTACCTCCGCCTCTATTACAATAAATTGATTATAAAGGTAAATATTTAATATACACACACATATATATAAAGGTAGTTGCTCAAATGAGAAACAAAATAAAATGAGAAACAATAACCATCATTAGATTAAAATAATTGAATGGTACAAATTAAGAGAGTATAGGAAGGATACGGTGGCATTTTTGAATTTTTTATGAACTATGAGGGAAAAACATCATGTGAGAGCCACTTTTTAAAGTTCGTCAAGTCATCACCCAATTTTTTTTTGAAATTTTAAAATTAAATATCTCAATATCTATAAGTCAAAAACAATATGAGAACAATGATTTTTTCGCCTCGACGAGACGAATCAAACTACATTACTAAAGATAAAGTTTTAGAAAAAAATAGATTGAACAACAATAAAATGTTCAAAATACACTTGGAAACATTAGCAAATTAGCTACTGTATCCAATTGCAATGTTCAAAATTTAGTTACTGTATCCAAGTGTATCTACTGTATTCAAGTGCAATGTTCAAAATTTAGCTACTGTATCCAAGTGTATCTACTATATTTATGTGCAATGTTCAAAATTTAGCTATTATATCTAAGTGTATCTAATGCATTCAAGTGCAATATTTATAATACACTTGGGTACAGTAACTAACTAGCTATTGTATACAAGTGCAATAATAAAAATTTAGCTATTGTATCCAAGTGTATTCACTATATCTAAATAATTGTCCAAATTAAGCTAATGTATCTAAATATATCCAAGTGCAATATTCAAAATACAATTGGATACAATAGCTGGTCCAAATTTAGCTTGTATCTACTGTATCCAAATGCAATATTCAAAATACATTTGAAAAATTACTATTTGATGCGGACACTAAGATGTTCAAGTTTGGGAGTCATTTGAGCACGTGCGCGAAAACTGTTGTAACCTTGACTCCGGATGAACCACTAAACCTCCGCATATCAAATCGAACGTCGGAGCGAGACGAACAAAAGTCAAATGGCAAAGCCCCTTGATGCAGGGTTTAAAAGGAAAAAAAAAAAAAAGTAATTTAGGGCCTCAAATGGGCTTTTAATTATTATTTTGTTTTTTCAGTTTTTGTACTTTTTCGTTTTTTTTTCTTAATAAGAGTTTATTTCATTTTAGAATTGCGATACGTGTTAGGATTTTCGAAGTCAAGTAGTATGAAGCCCGTGCTCCGCACGGAGTCTTTGAACATTTGGACTTATTGGTAATTATAAATTTTTAAATGATCTTGTAGTGTTCTTTTAACATTTGGACGTTTTGGGAATTATAAATTATTCATGTTTCTTGTAATGACATCGTTAAATATAATCGGTCATTCTGTAAATTGATTCGACTGTATCAAATTTCGGCTATACCCTAAATTCAAACGATGTGAGGGAAATCCCAGAGAAATCATTATGATGCGACATACGGTTATCATTGCTGGCATAGATTCACAGTCAGAGACTCGGAGTGGTATGGATTTCAAATTTATCTACTCATCGTTGTTTCTGCATAATCGATTCGATATGTATTGCGGCTGATTGATTGAAGAATCAAAGATATGTAGCCGCTATTCAGGTATACTTAATCATTCATGCCTTTTGATTTTATTTGTGGTAGAAAGTAACTTATTTCGAAATTATACTGCTGTTAATTATAGGAATTTGTAAGGGTGGATATGGGAGAACTGAATGGTCACGTCGGTTTGAACAAATGTGCCTGCTAACTTCTTACAATAATGATGCGTTCAGTCTTAATTTATCTATATAAACTGTTTTTTTTTTTTTTTTTTTTTTTTTTAATTAACCATTCCCAGTTACAGAAAAGTATGGACATTCCTGCTTATTTCCTTCCTCCTCAAGAATATAGATTAGCACCAAACCTCAATTTCTATCTCCTTTGAGGAGATTCGGTCTCCTTTGATACATATGACCTCCATGGGGAAGTTGCTAAGTACGCTGTAGAAGATAGTAGGTGTAGGGAGGTGAGATTTGTGTTGCACCGTGGAGTATGTGATATGTTAGACAGCTTAGAGTTGTTTTGTGCCCTTGATAATTTGGGCAGTGGGGCTCCTTTTCTTGAACAACAGAATTGGTGGTTGTCAGTCAATGCTTGGATACATTCCAACCTTCCGCTCCCTCGACCAATGTCTTTCATGTTTCTCTCTGAAGAACATGTTAGTGCTGAAGACATGTCAGTAAAATTCAACACTTATGTCCAGTTTTTGAACCCTGATGTTACCATTGTCAGTGAAGGTTTTAGAAGAACCAATCTCCATGACCTTTTGATGTCTTACTGCAATGATTTCAAGTTGTTGGATCTTAGGGAGGGCAGTCAAAACAATTTGTGGTTTTACTTCAAGAGGAATAAGATTTCAATTCAAGGGTTGATGCATGCCAATATGAGTTTTATTGATGTGAAGCTTGTTGCTCCGGTTCCAGTTAATTTACCTCCAATTATTGTGGGTCACCCATTGGTTAATGGGTATAGATGAATCTTAGGTCGGTTGGGTAGCAGGGGTATGATCCCATTTTTGGGGAATTTTATGTTGGTTAGGGTAGCAGGGGCATGATCCCCCCCCCCTTTTTTTTTTTTGTTTTTTTTGTGTTTAAGGAAGTCAGTGTTTTTTTTATGTGTTTATATTATTAATGGTATTTATATTATATTATCTTTCTCTTTAACTATTGACTCTTGCGTAGATTTCATTGAGTAATGCATGATTTACACATTAAAATTAGTAATATTTATTTTTATCGGTTAAAAGAATATTTAAAAGTAAGTAAATATCTGAATGAGGTGACAGACTGTTATAATCATATCCAACTTATATTTTCTACAGCAGTTGTTCCCATTTGTATTTATGCGTGAATTGTTTTAATATTAACTGTTAACCATTAAAAAATAACCGTAAGCTAAAAGAATTTGCAAAGACAATGAATCATATAATTTAATCTATTTCAATTTATTGAACACTTCTCTATATACAACATTTTTTGTCCATCCTTTTTATTCTTCATCATTTTCAACACAAAGGAATTTCAAACCATTTGGAGATTTAACCCTAGAAAGTGTGACATACAATTGTCCATGACTAAAAGCAGGATGTGGCAAATATAATCCAACATTATCTAATGTTTGTCCTTGACTTTTGTTTATAGTCATTGCGTAGCAAATTCTGAGCGGAAATTGCCTTCTCCTTAGGACAAAAGGCATTTTACCCTCAGATGTGGTTAAAGTAATTCTTGGGATCATTACCCTATCACCAATATTGGACCCTGATATAATTTCACCTTCAATTACTCTTTTACCCATCCGCGTAACAATTAACTGTTGGTAGTGGTGCCATAGGCACGTTTAATAAACGTTGTAATTGTTATCATTTATTTCATATCAATAAAAGAGATGTTTTGATTATTATTGTTGTTCATGTTTACTTATAATAATCCCCGTCCCTAGTACTTATTAAGCACTAGTATAAAGGCTAAATGATTATGAGATGATCATGTTAGATTTATGGGTACTTGTTTGGAACAAGGTACTGGACATGACCCGCTGTATGAGATTTATGTCATGGTCTATGTCATACATATATCTCATATTAGTTATGTCATTTGAATCCTTAGACATGAAGTTATTATAGTCTTCCACTTGATGAACATTGTGTTTGACATATTCAAACGCTACCTTAACACGGTAGTTATAAAGGGTATGATTGGCATAATCGGATTCCCGTTGGGAAGAATAATAAGCTAAATGGATTTGTCCCTCCACGGAGAGATGTCAAGCTTGGGCCCCTCGAAGGAATGATGTTGATGAAATGTTCGGCCGAACTCAAATGGATTGATTAGATCAATAGCATCTGAATTATCAACATATTCGGGATCGAGAAAGTATTGAACAAAACAAGTTGACTGTTTGACCATGACTTGTGTTCAATGACATCGTGGACAAAAGGATTGTGACATATTCTAAAGGAATGCGAACTTGTATCTAGTTATACTATTTGGGAAGGTATGACGGTTTGCTAGAACCTAATCATATCTTATGGGATCATGTTTGAGCCCATTGCCAACTTAGTATAATCCTAGAGGGTCACACACAATAGAACGAATCTTAAATAAGAGGACTATATTGGAATTTAGGGTCGAAGGACCTCAAGGGAATTTCTGGAATTATTCTGGGCCTCCTGGTCAACCAAGCGGGCGCTTGGGTTGAACCAGGAGGGCGCCTGAATAAGCCGGAAAAGGCCTTGACCTTCTGCCCAAATGAGCGGGCGCTCGGGGGGGTACCAGGCGGGCGCCCGGTATGCCGACTGGAAATTTCCTAATTCGATTAGGAAAGGTTTTTGACACAAGATTCCTATTTGGAATAGGTCTTAATTGTGTATAAAAACCCCAATTCGGCCAGACCATATTTACTAGTGCTTTTGTGAGTCTCAAAGAGTTTGAGAGAGAGATTTTATTTTGTTCTAAGATATCATTGATTGAGGAACAAAATAATTCACAAATAAATTCCATATAGTTCTTTATTATATTGTGAAAGTGTGTTTCATAATATTGGTCTAGCAACCAAGATCAAAGAAGCTCATTTGATATTCGTTCGAAGTGTGGATACCGCTAGAGGGTGAAAATCATCATCTTCAAAGTTCGTGTTCAAGCTTTGTGATCGTGATCAAGTCTTCAAATCTCCACCAAAGACCAAGAGAAAACTTTGATAGCCATCAAGGGTTAGTTCATCCTTTATTCATTATGTTGTATTTGATTTAATCATATGAGCGGATCCATGGCTTTGGGTTTCTTAAAATTTTAATTGCTATATTCCGCTGCGCATGTTACTTGGAAACCCAACAGTGGTATCAGAGCTTCGTTCATGTTGATTAATTCAATACTTGGATCATGTTATGTGTATATAAATTGTTTATGTGCCTTGCATGATATGAATATTGGAATATATGATGCTTATATGTTTTGTGATTTTATGTGGTTTATTGTTTTGCAACTTTAATCGCACGATTCAATCGCAATAAAAATTATGGTGGATTCTGAATTATTTCGATTATTGATTTTTGATTGGATCAAAGTTTTAATAATCGGGGAAAAATAATTTTGAGACAAAATTTTCGAACTTTAAAATTCTATACTATTCTGGCCATTCAGGCGCGCGCTTGGTCATAACCAGGTGGGCGCTCGCTCGGCAGAATATGTTCTGATTTTGGTTAAAAATCTGAATATGGAATTTTCGACAAATTCGACAAAACCAGTAACAGAACCAGTCCAGACTTGCTGATCTGGGATGGGTTTTGGGTAGTTGGTTTGTGTGTGGATTTTGGGGTTTGATTTTCCTATTTGTTTTAATCTTGTGATTCCTAGATTGGTTCAAGTTTTGGATGGCTAATCTGCGTTCATCGAGATTGTGTTTCCCAAAATTGATCGCAATCAAAGTTTCAAAGATAAAACGAAGTTAGAATTATGAAGAGTTCATAATTGCTAAAATTGAGAAACAAAGTTCTTGATTCAATGATTGGAGATCCATGTGGAATTGTGAATGCAATTGGCCTACGTTCATCGAGACCATCTATTGCTTAGTTTCGGCCACATGGACTACTTTCTTGGTTTCTTGAATTAGTGCGGGATTGTGGTTGCCTAATGGCTTAGTTCGACCGCACTTCTTGTTGTCTTGATTTGGAGATAATAACGAAAGTTGAATTAGTCTCATCCTCATAATTATAGAGAAACTAATGACACATAAATATCATGCTTAAATTAATGGGATTAATTTAGTGGCTAAACTTGATGTGTAACATGTTTATATTATGTGCTCATAAATGTGTTATATGCTATATGTGATGAACCTTCAAAGAAAGTTTTAAGTCCTTCTTTGCCATGCCATGATTAAAACACTTGTTTATATATGAGTGATTTTGATGTGGGTTCGCCTCCGCGAAGTGCATTGATTTTATTCATGTATGAGCAAGATGAGGTTCATTAATTTAATGTGGGCTTGCCTCCGCAAGGTGCGTTAAATTGAATGGTTCCTATACGTTTAAAATGGTTGGACTTAATTAGGCGTCAAAACAGTTTTGGGCCTAGGCAAAAGATGAGATTAAACATGCTTTGGAAATTGGATTTCTCGAAGAATCTCATAAAATGATCTAAGAATCATATGGGATATGATTGACATGATTGTCTACCTAATTAATTTAGTTTTTGAGCGGTCCGCCACCGTGGACTCAAAAGTTAAATTAAAGTTGGATCTTAGCCCAATTAAATTATATTATACATTGGATGTATATGAAGGTTATATAATTTAGTGGGAGTATTTTGTTTGAAAAATACATTATTTATCTCTTTAATGAAAATCGGTACTTATTAAATTTTGGAAATTTTGCATATTTGTAGATAATGACTAATAACACTCAATCAATGTCGTTGCGATCGATCCTTGAGAAGGATAAGCTCGAAGAGAATGGTACTAACTTTATGGATTGGATCCGTAGCATAATAATCGTTCTTAGGCAAGAAGATAAGTTGTACATTCTCGATGGGCCTCTCCCTGCTGAACCACCGCCTACTGCCCCTAGGGTAGAAAGGGACAATTACAAGAAACATCGTAATGATTCTAGAGATGTAAGTTGTCTCATGCTTGCTGCTATGTGTTCAAAACTCCAACAAAGTTTGGAACATTTGGAAGCCTATGAGATAGGCGTGGAGTTGAGAACCATGTTTCAAGATCAAGCTAGGCAAGAGAGGTACAAGACCATTGTTGCATTCACTACTAGTAAAATGAATGAAGGGCAACAAGTGAGTCCTCACTTTCTTAAAATGAAAGGTTATGTAGAGCACCTTGAGAAACTTGGCTATCCAATCCCATTGGAGCTAGCCACGGATCTCATTCTTAATTCATTGCCTAAAATTTATAATCAGTTTGTGATGAATTATAATATGCATGGAATGGATAAGAATCTCTCTGAGTTGCATGGGATGCTCAAAACTGCAGAGATGAAAATTGTAGAAAAAGGTTCTCCCGTGCTCTTGGTTCATGATGGGAAGAAGGCTAGTGCCAAAGGAAAGGGTAAGAAAGTTGTCAAACCCAAAATAAGCAAGGCAAAGGTTGCCAAGGCTTCTGAGGCAAAACCTGATTCACAAAAGGATGCAATCTGTTTCCATTGTCAATAAATTGGTCATTGGAAACGTAATTGCAAGGCTTTCTTGGAAGAGCAAAAGAAGAAGGGCAGCAAGGCTGCGTCGACTTCAGGTATCTATATGATAGATATTCTCCTTTCTACCACTGATTCTTGGGTATTGGATACCGGATGTGGTTCTCACATTTGTCTAAATGTGCAGGGACTAAAGAATAGGAGACTGCTTAAAGAAGGTGAAGTAGATCTACGCGTGGGGAATGGAGCAAGAGTTGCTGCATTAGCCGTAGGGACTTATGAAGTCACTTTACCTTCCGGATTAATTCTTGTTTTGAACAATTGTTATTATGTTCCGGATTTAAGCAGAAATATTATTTCAATTTCTTGTTTGGATAATGAAGGTTTTAAGTTTCTTATTGAGAATAAGAAATTTTCTATTTACTTAAATGATGTGCTTATGGTATTGCTAAATCATTTAATGGGCTTTATATCTTGGATGTCAAGAATGAAAATAATGACAATGTCTATCATGTAAACAAGAAATCTAAACCTAATGATGTAAATCATACCTATTTATGGCATTGCCGTCTTGGTCATATTAATGAGAAACGTATCTCAAAACTCCATGGGGAAGGACTTTTAAGTTCATGTGACCTCGAGTCATATGATACTTGTGAGTCGTGTCTTCTTAGAAAAATGACTAAGACACCTTTTACCAAGTTGGGTGAAAGGGCAAGCGACTTATTGGGGTTTATACATTTCGATGTATGCGGACCATTAAGTAGCAATGCTAGGGGAGGATTTCAATACTTCATAACCTTCACTGATGATTATAGTAGATTTGGGTATGTTTACCTAATGAAACATAAAAGTGAAGCATTTGAGATATTTAGAATATTTCAAAATGAAGTAGAAAAACAACTTGGCAAAAGTATAAAAGCACTTCGATCAGATCGAGGTGGAGAATACTTAAGTCAAGAATTTGATGATCATCTAAAGAATTGTGGAATAGTTTCACAATTGACTCCACCCGGAACACCACAATGGAATGGTGTGTCCGAGAGGAGGAATCGGACTTTGTTAGACATGGTTCGATCAATGATGAGTCAAGTTGATCTTCCAATATCATTTTGGGGTTACGCCCTAGAAACCGCTGCTTTCACACTAAATCGTGTTCCAACTAAATCGGTTCAAAAGACTCCATATGAGATGTGGAGCGGAAAGAAGCCTTGTCTGTCTTTCATGAAGATTTGGGGTTGCGAAGCTTTTGTCAAAAGATTTGTCTCAGACAAACTTGCACACAAATCTGATAAATGTATTTTCGTGGGATATCCTAAGGAAACTAGAGGATATTACTTTTACAACCGTGAGGACAACAAAGTGTTTGTTGCCCGAACTGGTGTCTTTCTAGAGAAAGAGTTTCTCTCCAAGAAATCAGTGGGAGTAAAATAAATCTTGAAGAAATTCGAGACCCAGAAAATAACATGGAACCAATAGTGGAACATGAACAAGAACCACAAGGAGTTGTGGAACCTGTTCAAAATACACAAGCAACTCGCAGATCTAGTAGGTTACGATCCGAGCCGAGAGATATGGATTTCTCGTAACGGATAGTAATGAGGTAGAAATCATTGAGAATGATGAACCGTCAACCTACCAAGAGGCGATGTCTTCTCCTGATTCGGACAAGTGGCTTGGAGCCATGGAATCCGAATTGCAATCCATGCAAGACAATCAAGTTTGGAATTTGATTGATGCGCCCGAAGGTGTAAAAACCATAGGATGCAAATGGGTCTTCAAGAAGAAGACTGACATGGATGGGAAGGTGCATACTTACAAAGCTAGGCTTGTAGCGAAGGGTTATAGGCAGGTTCATGGTATTGACTATGATGAGACCTTTTCACCCGTAGCAATGATCAGTCTATAAGAATTTTGCTTGCCATTGCCGCATATCATGACTATGAAATATGGCAGATGGACGTCAAACCGCTTTCCTAAATGGAAAACTCCAAGAGGATGTGTATGACACAACCAGAAGGTTTTGAATAAGATTTTAAAGTATGCAAATTGCAGAGATCTATCTATGGATTGAAGCAAGCTTCAAGGAGTTGGAATCTCCGTTTTGATGAATCGGTCAAAGAGTTTGGTTTCATCAAAAACGAGGATGAGCCTTGTGTATACAAGAAGATTAGTGGGAGCATAGTGTTATTCCTTATTTTATATGTGGATGACATATTGCTCATTGGAAACGACATTCCTACACTTCAGTCTGTGAAGACTTGGTTAGGAAAAGTGTTTCGCAATGAAAGATATGGGTGAAGCCGCATATATACTTGGCATTAATATCTATAGAGATAGATCAAGGAGGCTACTTGGTTTAAGCCAAAGTACATACATTGACAAGGTCATTAGAAGATTCCGTATGGAAACTCTAAGAGAGGCACCTTGCCCGTGTTACATGGAGTTTCTCTAAGCAAGACTCAATGTCCTAAGACAAACGATGAGCGTGAGAAAATGAATGATGTTCCATATGCTTCGGCAATTGGGTCCATCATATATGCCATGATTTGTACTAGGCCGGATGTATCTTATGCTTTGAGCATGACAAGTAGATACCAATCCGACCCTGGTGAAAATCACTGGATAGCTGTAAAAGCGATTCTTAAGTACTTGAGAAGAACTAAAGACTCGTTTTTGGTCTATGGAGGAATGGAAGATGATCTCGTTGTAAATGCTTACACGGATGCAAGCTTCCAAACCGACAAAGATGATAGCCGATCGCAATCGGGTTTTGTGTTTATGTTAAATGGTGGAGGTGTAAGCTGGAAGAGTTCCAAGCAAAGTACAACCGCTGATTCTACAACAGAAGCTGAGTATATTGCTGCATCGGATGCTGCAAAGGAAGCTGTTTGGATTAAGAAGTTCATAACCGAACTTGAAGTGGTTCCTAGTATTGCTAGTCCAATAGACCTTTATTGCGATAATAATGGTGCTATTGCTCAAGCAAAGGAACCAAGAGCACATCAGAAATCTAAACACATACTTAGGCGTTTTCATATCATTCGAGAGATCGTTGATAGGGAGACGTAAATATATGAAGAGTACCTACTGATGACAATGTTGCGGACCCGCTAACAAAGGGACTTCCCACAAGCTAAACATGATGGTCATGTTAGGTCCATGGGTATTAGATACATGGGAGATTGGGCCTAGGGCAAGTGGGAGATTGTTGGTAGTGGTGCCATAGGCACGTTTAATAAACGTTGTAATTGTTATCATTTATTTCATATCAATAAAAGAGATGTTTTGATTATTATTGTTGTTCATGTTTACTTATAATAATCCCCGTCCCTAGTAACTTATTAGCACTAGTATAAAGGCTAAATGATCATGAGATGATCATGTTAGATTTATGGGTACTTGTTTGGAACAAGGTACTGGACATGACCCGCTGTATGAGATTTATGTCATGGTCTATGTCATAACATATATCTCATATTAGTTATGTCATTTGAATCCTTAGACATGAAGTTATTATAGTCTTCCACTTGATGAACATTGTGTTTGACATATTCAAACGCTACCTTAACACGGTAGTTATAAAGGGTATGATTGGCATAATCGGATTCCCGTTGGTAAGAATAATAAGCTAAATGGATTTGTCCCTCCACGGAGAGATGTCAAGCTTGGGCCCCTCGAAGGAATGATGTTGATGAAATGTTCGGCCGAACTCAAATGGATTGATTAGATCAATAGCATCTGAATTATCAACATATTCGGGATCGAGAAAGTATTGAACAAAACAAGTTGACTGTTTGACCATGACTTGTGTTCAATGACATCGTGGACAAAAGGATTGTGACATATTCTAAAGGAATGCGAACTTGTATCTAGTTATACTATTTGGGTAGGTATGACGGTTTGCTAGAACCTAATCATATCTTATGGGATCATGTTTGAGCCCATTGCCAACTTAGTATAATCCTAGAGGGTCACACACAATAGAACGAATCTTAAATAAGAGGACTATATTGGAATTTAGGGTCGAAGGACCTCAAGGGAATTTCTGGAATTATTCTGGGCCTCCTGGTCAACCAAGCGGGCGCTTGGGTTGAACCAGGCGGGCGCCTTAATAAGCCGGAAAGGCCTTGACCTTCTGCCCAAATGAGCGGGCGCTCGGGGGGGTACCAGGCGGGCGCCCGGTATGCCGACTGGAAATTTCCTAATTCGATTAGGAAAGGTTTTTGGCACAAGATTCCTATTTGGAATAGGTCTTAATTGTGTATAAAAACCCCAATTCGGCCAGACCATATTTACTAGTGCTTTTGTGAGTCTCAAAGAGTTTGAGAGAGAGATTTTATTTTGTTCTAAGATATCATTGATTGAGGAACAAAATAATTCACAAATAAATTCCATATAGTTCTTTATTATATTGTGAAAGTGTGTTTCATAATATTGGTCTAGCAACCAAGATCAAAGAAGCTCCTTTGATATTCGTTCGAAGTGTGGATACCGCTAGAGGGTGAAAATCATCATCTTCAAAGTTCGTGTTCAAGCTTTGTGATCGTGATCAAGTCTTCAAATCTCCACCAAAGACCAAGAGAAAACTTTGATAGCCATCAAGGGTTAGTTCATCCTTTATTCATTATGTTGTATTTGATTTAATCATATGAGCGGATCCATGGCTTTGGGTTTCTTAAAATTTTAATTGCTATATTCCGCTGCGCATGTTACTTGGAAACCCAAAATTAACCTCATACCGTTGCACATTCCTTGACTTGGATTCACATTACGAAGTAACATAACAGGGGCTCCAACCTTAAGTTCTAGACAGTGATTAGGTATACCAGGCAACTTTAAGCTATTCAAAAACTCGACAGGATAAAGCACATCATGATTGTACGTGTTCTCACCTGATTTGTCTATGGTGTCGTAGCTTAAGTACTGTTTTGTCTCCCCTTCATTTTAGAATTGCGATACGTGTTAGGATTTTCGAAGTCAAGTAGTATGAAGCCCGTGCTCCGCACGGAGTCTTTGAACATTTGGACTTATTGGTAATTATAAATTTTTTAAATGATCTTGTAGTGTTCTTTTAACATTTGGACGTTTTGGGAATTATAAATTATTCATGTTTCTTGTAATGACATCGTTAAATATAATCGGTCATTCTGTAAATTGATTCGACTGTATCAAATTTCGGCTATACCCTAAATTCAAACGATGTGAGGGAAATCCCAGAGAAATCATTATGATGCGACATACGGTTATCATTGCTGGCATAGATTCACAGTCAGAGACTCGGAGTGGTATGGATTTCAAATTTATCTACTCATCGTTGTTTCTGCATAATCGATTCGATATGTATTGCGGCTGATTGATTGAAGAATCAAAGATATGTAGCCGCTATTCAGGTATACTTAATCATTCATGCCTTTTGATTTTATTTGTGGTAGAAAGTAACTTATTTCGAAATTATACTGCTGTTAATTATAGGAATTTGTAAGGGTGGATATGGGAGAACTGAATGGTCACGTCGGTTTGAACAAATGTGCCTGCTAACTTCTTACAATAATGATGCGTTCAGTCTTAATTTATCTATATAAACTGTTTTTTTTTTTTTTTTTTTTTTTTTTTAATTAACCATTCCCAGTTACAGAAAAGTATGGACATTCCTGCTTATTTCCTTCCTCCTCAAGAATATAGATTAGCACCAAACCTCAATTTCTATCTCCTTTGAGGAGATTCGGTCTCCTTTGATACATATGACCTCCATGGGGAAGTTGCTAAGTACGCTGTAGAAGATAGTAGGTGTAGGGAGGTGAGATTTGTGTTGCACCGTGGAGTATGTGATATGTTAGACAGCTTAGAGTTGTTTTGTGCCCTTGATAATTTGGGCAGTGGGGCTCCTTTTCTTGAACAACAGAATTGGTGGTTGTCAGTCAATGCTTGGATACATTCCAACCTTCCGCTCCCTCGACCAATGTCTTTCATGTTTCTCTCTGAAGAACATGTTAGTGCTGAAGACATGTCAGTAAAATTCAACACTTATGTCCAGTTTTTGAACCCTGATGTTACCATTGTCAGTGAAGGTTTTAGAAGAACCAATCTCCATGACCTTTTGATGTCTTACTGCAATGATTTCAAGTTGTTGGATCTTAGGGAGGGCAGTCAAAACAATTTGTGGTTTTACTTCAAGAGGAATAAGATTTCAATTCAAGGGTTGATGCATGCCAATATGAGTTTTATTGATGTGAAGCTTGTTGCTCCGGTTCCAGTTAATTTACCTCCAATTATTGTGGGTCACCCATTGGTTAATGGGTATAGATGAATCTTAGGTCGGTTGGGTAGCAGGGGTATGATCCCCTTTTTGGGGAATTTTATGTTGGTTAGGGTAGCAGGGGCATGATCCCCCCCCCCCCTTTTTTTTTTTTTGTTTTTTTTTTGTTTAAGGAAGTCAGTGTTTTTTTTATGTGTTTATATTATTAATGGTATTTATATATTATATTATCTTTCTCTTTAACTATTGACTCTTGCGTAGATTTCATTGAGTAATGCATGATTTACACATTAAAATTAGTAATATTTATTTTTATCGGTTAAAAAGAATATTTAAAAGTAAGTAAATATCTGAATGAGGTGACAGACTGTTATAATCATATCCAACTTATATTTTCTACAGCAGTTGTTCCCATTTGTATTTATGCGTGAATTGTTTTAATATTAACTGTTAACCATTAAAAAATAACCGTAAGCTAAAAGAATTTGCAAAGACAATGAATCATATAATTTAATCTATTTCAATTTATTGAACACTTCTCTATATACAACATTTTTTGTCCATCCTTTTTATTCTTCATCATTTTCAACACAAAGGAATTTCAAACCATTTGGAGATTTAACCCTAGAAAGTGTGACATACAATTGTCCATGACTAAAAGCAGGATGTGGAAAATATAATCCAACATTATCTAATGTTTGTCCTTGACTTTTGTTTATAGTCATTGCGTAGCAAATTCTGAGCGGAAATTGCCTTCTCCTTAGGACAAAAGGCATTTTACCCTCAGATGTGGTTAAAGTATTCTTGGGATCATTACCCTATCACCAATATTGGACCCTGATATAATTTCACCTTCAATTACTCTTTTACCCATCCGCGTAACAATTAACTGTTGGTAGTGGTGCCATAGGCACGTTTAATAAACGTTGTAATTGTTATCATTTATTTCATATCAATAAAAGAGATGTTTTGATTATTATTGTTGTTCATGTTTACTTATAATAATCCCCGTCCCTAGTACTTATTAAGCACTAGTATAAAGGCTAAATGATTATGAGATGATCATGTTAGATTTATGGGTACTTGTTTGGAACAAGGTACTGGACATGACCCGCTGTATGAGATTTATGTCATGGTCTATGTCATACATATATCTCATATTAGTTATGTCATTTGAATCCTTAGACATGAAGTTATTATAGTCTTCCACTTGATGAACATTGTGTTTGACATATTCAAACGCTACCTTAACACGGTAGTTATAAAGGGTATGATTGGCATAATCGGATTCCCGTTGGGAAGAATAATAAGCTAAATGGATTTGTCCCTCCACGGAGAGATGTCAAGCTTGGGCCCCTCGAAGGAATGATGTTGATGAAATGTTCGGCCGAACTCAAATGGATTGATTAGATCAATAGCATCTGAATTATCAACATATTCGGGATCGAGAAAGTATTGAACAAAACAAGTTGACTGTTTGACCATGACTTGTGTTCAATGACATCGTGGACAAAAGGATTGTGACATATTCTAAAGGAATGCGAACTTGTATCTAGTTATACTATTTGGGAAGGTATGACGGTTTGCTAGAACCTAATCATATCTTATGGGATCATGTTTGAGCCCATTGCCACTTAGTATAATCCTAGAGGGTCACACACAATAGAACGAATCTTAAATAAGAGGACTATATTGGAATTTAGGGTCGAAGGACCTCAAGGGAATTTCTGGAATTATTCTGGGCCTCCTGGTCAACCAAGCGGGCGCTTGGGTTGAACCAGGAGGGCGCCTGAATAAGCCGAAAAGGCCTTGACCTTCTGCCCAAATGAGCGGGCGCTCGGGGGGGTACCAGGCGGGCGCCCGGTATGCCGACTGGAAATTTCCTAATTCGATTAGGAAAGGTTTTTGACACAAGATTCCTATTTGGAATAGGTCTTAATTGTGTATAAAAACCCCAATTCGGCCAGACCATATTTACTAGTGCTTTTGTGAGTCTCAAAGAGTTTGAGAGAGAGATTTTATTTGTTCTAAGATATCATTGATTGAGGAACAAAATAATTCACAAATAAATTCCATATAGTTCTTTATTATATTGTGAAAGTGTGTTTCATAATATTGGTCTAGCAACCAAGATCAAAGAAGCTCCTTTGATATTCGTTCGAAGTGTGGATACCGCTAGAGGGTGAAAATCATCATCTTCAAAGTTCGTGTTCAAGCTTTGTGATCGTGATCAAGTCTTCAAATCTCCACCAAAGACCAAGAGAAAACTTTGATAGCCATCAAGGGTTAGTTCATCCTTTATTCATTATGTTGTATTTGATTTAATCATATGAGCGGATCCATGGCTTTGGGTTTCTTAAAATTTTAATTGCTATATTCCGCTGCGCATGTTACTTGGAAACCCAACAGTGGTATCAGAGCTTCGTTCATGTTGATTAATTCAATACTTGGATCATGTTATGTGTATATAAATTGTTTATGTGCCTTGCATGATATGAATATTGGAATATATGATGCTTATATGTTTTGTGATTTTATGTGGTTTATTGTTTTGCAACTTTAATCGCACGATTCAATCGCAATAAAAATTATGGTGGATTCTGAATTATTTCGATTATTGATTTTTGATTGGATCAAAGTTTTAATAATCGGGGAAAAATAATTTTGAGACAAAATTTTCGAACTTTAAAATTCTATACTATTCTGGCCATTCAGGCGCGCGCTTGGTCATAACCAGGTGGGCGCTCGCTCGGCAGAATATGTTCTGATTTTGGTTAAAAATCTGAATATGGAATTTTCGACAAATTCGACAAAACCAGTAACAGAACCAGTCCAGACTTGCTGATCTGGGATGGGTTTTGGGTAGTTGGTTTGTGTGTGGATTTTGGGGTTTGATTTTCCTATTTGTTTTAATCTTGTGATTCCTAGATTGGTTCAAGTTTTGGATGGCTAATCTGCGTTCATCGAGATTGTGTTTCCCAAAATTGATCGCAATCAAAGTTTCAAAGATAAAACGAAGTTAGAATTATGAAGAGTTCATAATTGCTAAAATTGAGAAACAAAGTTCTTGATTCAATGATTGGAGATCCATGTGGAATTGTGAATGCAATTGGCCTACGTTCATCGAGACCATCTATTGCTTAGTTTCGGCCACATGGACTACTTTCTTGGTTTCTTGAATTAGTGCGGGATTGTGGTTGCCTAATGGCTTAGTTCGACCGCACTTCTTGTTGTCTTGATTTGGAGATAATAACGAAAGTTGAATTAGTCTCATCCTCATAATTATAGAGAAACTAATGACACATAAATATCATGCTTAAATTAATGGGATTAATTTAGTGGCTAAACTTGATGTGTAACATGTTTATATTATGTGCTCATAAATGTGTTATATGCTATATGTGATGAACCTTCAAAGAAAGTTTTAAGTCCTTCTTTGCCATGCCATGATTAAAACACTTGTTTATATATGAGTGATTTTGATGTGGGTTCGCCTCCGCGAAGTGCATTGATTTTATTCATGTATGAGCAAGATGAGGTTCATTAATTTAATGTGGGCTTGCCTCCGCAAGGTGCGTTAAATTGAATGGTTCCTATACGTTTAAAATGGTTGGACTTAATTAGGCGTCAAAACAGTTTTGGGCCTAGGCAAAAGATGAGATTAAACATGCTTTGGAAATTGGATTTCTCGAAGAATCTCATAAAATGATCTAAGAATCATATGGGATATGATTGACATGATTGTCTACCTAATTAATTTAGTTTTTGAGCGGTCCGCCACCGTGGACTCAAAAGTTAAATTAAAGTTGGATCTTAGCCCAATTAAATTATATTATACATTGGATGTATATGAAGGTTATATAATTTAGTGGGAGTATTTTGTTTGAAAAATACATTATTTATCTCTTTAATGAAAATCGGTACTTATTAAATTTTGGAAATTTTGCATATTTGTAGATAATGACTAATAACACTCAATCAATGTCGTTGCGATCGATCCTTGAGAAGGATAAGCTCGAAGAGAATGGTACTAACTTTATGGATTGGATCCGTAGCATAATAATCGTTCTTAGGCAAGAAGATAAGTTGTACATTCTCGATGGGCCTCTCCCTGCTGAACCACCGCCTACTGCCCCTAGGGTAGAAAGGGACAATTACAAGAAACATCGTAATGATTCTAGAGATGTAAGTTGTCTCATGCTTGCTGCTATGTGTTCAAAACTCCAACAAAGTTTGGAACATTTGGAAGCCTATGAGATAGGCGTGGAGTTGAGAACCATGTTTCAAGATCAAGCTAGGCAAGAGAGGTACAAGACCATTGTTGCATTCACTACTAGTAAAATGAATGAAGGGCAACAAGTGAGTCCTCACTTTCTTAAAATGAAAGGTTATGTAGAGCACCTTGAGAAACTTGGCTATCCAATCCCATTGGAGCTAGCCACGGATCTCATTCTTAATTCATTGCCTAAAATTTATAATCAGTTTGTGATGAATTATAATATGCATGGAATGGATAAGAATCTCTCTGAGTTGCATGGGATGCTCAAAACTGCAGAGATGAAAATTGTAGAAAAAGGTTCTCCCGTGCTCTTGGTTCATGATGGGAAGAAGGCTAGTGCCAAAGGAAAGGGTAAGAAAGTTGTCAAACCCAAAATAAGCAAGGCAAAGGTTGCCAAGGCTTCTGAGGCAAAACCTGATTCACAAAGGATGCAATCTGTTTCCATTGTCAATAAATTGGTCATTGGAAACGTAATTGCAAGGCTTTCTTGGAAGAGCAAAAGAAGAAGGGCAGCAAGGCTGCGTCGACTTCAGGTATCTATATGATAGATATTCTCCTTTCTACCACTGATTCTTGGGTATTGGATACCGGATGTGGTTCTCACATTTGTCTAAATGTGCAGGGACTAAAGAATAGGAGACTGCTTAAAGAAGGTGAAGTAGATCTACGCGTGGGGAATGGAGCAAGAGTTGCTGCATTAGCCGTAGGGACTTATGAAGTCACTTTACCTTCCGGATTAATTCTTGTTTTGAACAATTGTTATTATGTTCCGGATTTAAGCAGAAATATTATTTCAATTTCTTGTTTGGATAATGAAGGTTTTAAGTTTCTTATTGAGAATAAGAAATTTTCTATTTACTTAAATGATGTGCTTTATGGTATTGCTAAATCATTTAATGGGCTTTATATCTTGGATGTCAAGAATGAAAATAATGACAATGTCTATCATGTAAACAAGAAATCTAAACCTAATGATGTAAATCATACCTATTTATGGCATTGCCGTCTTGGTCATATTAATGAGAAACGTATCTCAAAACTCCATGGGGAAGGACTTTTAAGTTCATGTGACCTCGAGTCATATGATACTTGTGAGTCGTGTCTTCTTAGAAAAATGACTAAGACACCTTTTACCAAGTTGGGTGAAAGGGCAAGCGACTTATTGGGGTTTATACATTTCGATGTATGCGGACCATTAAGTAGCAATGCTAGGGGAGGATTTCAATACTTCATAACCTTCACTGATGATTATAGTAGATTTGGGTATGTTTACCTAATGAAACATAAAAGTGAAGCATTTGAGATATTTAGAATATTTCAAAATGAAGTAGAAAAACAACTTGGCAAAAGTATAAAAGCACTTCGATCAGATCGAGGTGGAGAATACTTAAGTCAAGAATTTGATGATCATCTAAAGAATTGTGGAATAGTTTCACAATTGACTCCACCCGGAACACCACAATGGAATGGTGTGTCCGAGAGGAGGAATCGGACTTTGTTAGACATGGTTCGATCAATGATGAGTCAAGTTGATCTTCCAATATCATTTTGGGGTTACGCCCTAGAAACCGCTGCTTTCACACTAAATCGTGTTCCAACTAAATCGGTTCAAAAGACTCCATATGAGATGTGGAGCGGAAAGAAGCCTTGTCTGTCTTTCATGAAGATTTGGGGTTGCGAAGCTTTTGTCAAAAGATTTGTCTCAGACAAACTTGCACACAAATCTGATAAATGTATTTTCGTGGGATATCCTAAGGAAACTAGAGGATATTACTTTTACAACCGTGAGGACAACAAAGTGTTTGTTGCCCGAACTGGTGTCTTTCTAGAGAAAGAGTTTCTCTCCAAAGAAATCAGTGGGAGTAAAATAAATCTTGAAGAAATTCGAGACCCAGAAAATAACATGGAACCAATAGTGGAACATGAACAAGAACCACAAGGAGTTGTGGAACCTGTTCAAAATACACAAGCAACTCGCAGATCTAGTAGGTTACGATCCGAGCCCGAGAGATATGGATTTCTCGTAACGGATAGTAATGAGGTAGAAATCATTGAGAATGATGAACCGTCAACCTACCAAGAGGCGATGTCTTCTCCTGATTCGGACAAGTGGCTTGGAGCCATGGAATCCGAATTGCAATCCATGCAAGACAATCAAGTTTGGAATTTGATTGATGCGCCCGAAGGTGTAAAAACCATAGGATGCAAATGGGTCTTCAAGAAGAAGACTGACATGGATGGGAAGGTGCATACTTACAAAGCTAGGCTTGTAGCGAAGGGTTATAGGCAGGTTCATGGTATTGACTATGATGAGACCTTTTCACCCGTAGCAATGATCAAGTCTATAAGAATTTTGCTTGCCATTGCCGCATATCATGACTATGAAATATGGCAGATGGACGTCAAAACCGCTTTCCTAAATGGAAAACTCCAAGAGGATGTGTATATGACACAACCAGAAGGTTTTGAATAAGATTTTAAAGTATGCAAATTGCAGAGATCTATCTATGGATTGAAGCAAGCTTCAAGGAGTTGGAATCTCCGTTTTGATGAATCGGTCAAAGAGTTTGGTTTCATCAAAAACGAGGATGAGCCTTGTGTATACAAGAAGATTAGTGGGAGCATAGTGTTATTCCTTATTTTATATGTGGATGACATATTGCTCATTGGAAACGACATTCCTACACTTCAGTCTGTGAAGACTTGGTTAGGAAAGTGTTTCGCAATGAAAGATATGGGTGAAGCCGCATATATACTTGGCATTAATATCTATAGAGATAGATCAAGGAGGCTACTTGGTTTAAGCCAAAGTACATACATTGACAAGGTCATTAGAAGATTCCGTATGGAAAACTCTAAGAGAGGCACCTTGCCCGTGTTACATGGAGTTTCTCTAAGCAAGACTCAATGTCCTAAGACAAACGATGAGCGTGAGAAAATGAATGATGTTCCATATGCTTCGGCAATTGGGTCCATCATATATGCCATGATTTGTACTAGGCCGGATGTATCTTATGCTTTGAGCATGACAAGTAGATACCAATCCGACCCTGGTGAAAATCACTGGATAGCTGTAAAAGCGATTCTTAAGTACTTGAGAAGAACTAAAGACTCGTTTTTGGTCTATGGAGGAATGGAAGATGATCTCGTTGTAAATGCTTACACGGATGCAAGCTTCCAAACCGACAAAGATGATAGCCGATCGCAATCGGGTTTTGTGTTTATGTTAAATGGTGGAGGTGTAAGCTGGAAGAGTTCCAAGCAAAGTACAACCGCTGATTCTACAACAGAAGCTGAGTATATTGCTGCATCGGATGCTGCAAAGGAAGCTGTTTGGATTAAGAAGTTCATAACCGAACTTGAAGTGGTTCCTAGTATTGCTAGTCCAATAGACCTTTATTGCGATAATAATGGTGCTATTGCTCAAGCAAAGGAACCAAGAGCACATCAGAAATCTAAACACATACTTAGGCGTTTTCATATCATTCGAGAGATCGTTGATAGGGGAGACGTAAATATATGAAGAGTACCTACTGATGACAATGTTGCGGACCCGCTAACAAAGGGACTTCCACAAGCTAAACATGATGGTCATGTTAGGTCCATGGGTATTAGATACATGGGAGATTGGGCCTAGGGCAAGTGGGAGATTGTTGGTAGTGGTGCCATAGGCACGTTTAATAAACGTTGTAATTGTTATCATTTATTTCATATCAATAAAAGAGATGTTTTGATTATTATTGTTGTTCATGTTTACTTATAATAATCCCCGTCCCTAGTACTTATTAAGCACTAGTATAAAGGCTAAATGATCATGAGATGATCATGTTAGATTTATGGGTACTTGTTTGGAACAAGGTACTGGACATGACCCGCTGTATGAGATTTATGTCATGGTCTATGTCATACATATATCTCATATTAGTTATGTCATTTGAATCCTTAGACATGAAGTTATTATAGTCTTCCACTTGATGAACATTGTGTTTGACATATTCAAACGCTACCTTAACACGGTAGTTATAAAGGGTATGATTGGCATAATCGGATTCCCGTTGGTAAGAATAATAAGCTAAATGGATTTGTCCCTCCACGGAGAGATGTCAAGCTTGGGCCCCTCGAAGGAATGATGTTGATGAAATGTTCGGCCGAACTCAAATGGATTGATTAGATCAATAGCATCTGAATTATCAACATATTCGGGATCGAGAAAGTATTGAACAAAACAAGTTGACTGTTTGACCATGACTTGTGTTCAATGACATCGTGGACAAAAGGATTGTGACATATTCTAAAGGAATGCGAACTTGTATCTAGTTATACTATTTGGGTAGGTATGACGGTTTGCTAGAACCTAATCATATCTTATGGGATCATGTTTGAGCCCATTGCCAACTTAGTATAATCCTAGAGGGTCACACACAATAGAACGAATCTTAAATAAGAGGACTATATTGGAATTTAGGGTCGAAGGACCTCAAGGGAATTTCTGGAATTATTCTGGGCCTCCTGGTCAACCAAGCGGGCGCTTGGGTTGAACCAGGCGGGCGCCTGAATAAGCCGGAAAAGGCCTTGACCTTCTGCCCAAATGAGCGGGCGCTCGGGGGGTACCAGGCGGGCGCCCGGTATGCCGACTGGAAATTTCCTAATTCGATTAGGAAAGGTTTTTGGCACAAGATTCCTATTTGGAATAGGTCTTAATTGTGTATAAAAACCCCAATTCGGCCAGACCATATTTACTAGTGCTTTTGTGAGTCTCAAAGAGTTTGAGAGAGAGATTTTATTTTGTTCTAAGATATCATTGATTGAGGAACAAAATAATTCACAAATAAATTCCATATAGTTCTTTATTATATTGTGAAAGTGTGTTTCATAATATTGGTCTAGCAACCAAGATCAAAGAAGCTCCTTTGATATTCGTTCGAAGTGTGGATACCGCTAGAGGGTGAAAATCATCATCTTCAAAGTTCGTGTTCAAGCTTTGTGATCGTGATCAAGTCTTCAAATCTCCACCAAAGACCAAGAGAAAACTTTGATAGCCATCAAGGGTTAGTTCATCCTTTATTCATTATGTTTTATTTGATTTAATCATATGAGCGGATCCATGGCTTTGGGTTTCTTAAAATTTTAATTGCTATATTCCGCTGCGCATGTTACTTGGAAACCCAAAATTAACCTCATACCGTTGCACATTCCTTGACTTGGATTCACATTACGAAGTAACATAACAGGGGCTCCAACCTTAAGTTCTAGACAGTGATTAGGTATACCAGGCAACTTTAAGCTATTCAAAAACTCGACAGGATAAAGCACATCATGATTGTACGTGTTCTCACCTGATTTGTCTATGGTGTCGTAGCTTAAGTACTGTTTTGTCTCCCCTTCAACTAAATTCATGCAGAATGAATTTATTTCGTCCACAACTTCATTTCTCGGAGTCAGTATTGCCCTGTTGGTCAAATAATCTATGTCAAAAAATTTCAGAACAAAATCTGGATATGTAGAATGAAAAATAGCCTCAGCATGATTATCAGATGCAAGCAACATAATTTCTTTAGGAATCTTGATCCATTCTGCTTCATCAGAATCTCCTCTAGTTCTAGGGTGTTCCTGACCATTTCCAACTCTAAGGATCCAATTTGAGAATTCTGTTAAATTCATTAAAGCACCATCGCCATTTGAAGAAGAATGTTTTAATCGCATATTTTGTGTAAGTGTGCATAACTCACAATCATTCCATAGATAAGAACTATTTAATGAGGCTAACACAATATCTCCTCGAGATCCTCCGGGGATAACAGGAAGTATTTGTCGAAAATCACCTCCCATCAACACTGTTTTTACACCAAATGGTTTGTCATTGTCATATGTTGGAGTCCCTCGTAATATATATTTCAAAGTTTTATCAACAGCCTCAAAAGCATATTTCGAGTCCATCGGAGCTTCATCCCAAATTACCAACGATGTTTTTTGAATGAGTTCTGCAAGCTGTGTATTCTGTTTTATTGTGCACGTTGAGTTATCATCAACAATAAGCGGTATTCGAAATCTACTATGAGCGGTGTGTCCCCTGGAAGTAATTAGGCTGTTATCCCTGCAGCCAATTTTTTTTTTTAATTAGATATTGACTGTTAGAATACTCGTATCTCAATTATCAAAATCTAAGTCTATAATAAATACCTGAAGAAGCTACAGCGAGAAAGATTCTTGACTCTGATCTGAGCTTATAAATGATTGCTTTGAATAAATACGTCTTCCCAGTTCCACCAAATCCGTAAAGGAAAAAAACTTTTGAATCTTCTCTTTCAACTGAAGATATAATTTTTTCATATATAGCAAACTGCTCTTCATTAAGAGAACTTTTAAATATCTCATGCTCTTCTCTCAAACGAACAACATTGTAAACTTGTTCTTCCATAATGAGTCCATTTTCAAGCTGTTGTAACAACTTCTTATCAGGCAAGGGCATACCTTGTATATCTTCTAGGGACCTGCTATTTTTCAGCAATACTTTCTGTAGCTCAGCTAAAGTGAGATTTTTTATTTCTTCCTCACCCAATACCAAAGAAGGGATCCTTAATATTCTCCGTCTCATTGATTGGATGTCATCGCTGATTTTACGCCAATTATATTCCCAAAACTTGTTTGCATCAGAAACATCACAAAAAAGAAGAATAGTTAAAAACAAATCTCTTACCTGTTTCCCACTTGCCCATTGGCTAGCTTCTTCAATAGCCTCATACCACTCTCCATCATCTTCTAAAAGTCCTCTTGCGTAACATGCCATCTTCATTGTAGGATGAATAACACCATCATGTTTTTTATATCTGAATAGTCTTGACACCCTTTTACAACATTTAAAAGCAGTCGCAAGTAATACCTTTCCCCTGAACTTGGATGCGCATATG
This sequence comes from Campanula takesimana, assembly GCA_026119855.1. NCBI lineage: Eukaryota > Viridiplantae > Streptophyta > Magnoliopsida > Asterales > Campanulaceae > Campanula > Campanula takesimana. The sequence goes on from JAOWBW010001175.1 coordinate 395,735, forward strand.
TCAAACGGCCAATAGTTTTTCCAGATTTACATCTTTTCCATGACAATGTTGATTTCTGCCACGCATACTTGGAAGGAAATTCACCATATGTTAAAGACCTTCCATCTTCATAAACTTTATTAGTATCCATCCAATCTTTAAACATTGTTTGCCTCGATTTATCTGTATTAAGGACTCGTGCCATAGGGTAATCATCGTGAAATATAAGCAATTGTTCACCCTCTAAATGATAACATAACCTTTCAACTGTTGGTTTCCTATAATGAATAGGAAATTCATATATTCTCCATATAGCTTCACATGCTGAGATATATCGACAGTCCAGAAAAGTTTTAATTTAATCCGTTACATCTTCATTTATAACTGAATCAGCACATGCATTTTCATCTGACTTTGAAATGACAATTGTGCTCCTATCTAGCCCATTTGCTACATATTTAAAAAGATACTTAATTGCTTTTGATTTATTGCATGCTTCTACATTTATATGGATTTGGTACTTAACCAATAAGTACCTGTTATATGGAACCACGTATCTATTATCAAGCTTTACACCATTCTTTTCTACTGTTTGTCCCATATCTCACCTTTGATATACACAATAGCCATTCTCATCGACAGTTGTCTATTTTTGAAATGATTTTGGGAATTTCTTCTAACAGACACCTTGCAAAACAGATATAGATGTAATTAAATTCAATCTGCAATTTATATAGATTTACATAATTTTGAAGTTATTATATTAAAAATACTAACCATCATTCATGCAGGGAGAATTTGGATTTGCAAATCCACATGGACCATGCATCATGAATTAAGATACAACATCATATCCTATCGGATCTAAGGACGGATCAGGTATTTCTGCTGATATCACTGAGTCCACCTGTTCAGATGTATGTATTTTTGCTTCTTTGTCCACCCAAAAAATGATATGTGCATGTGGCAATCCTTTTTTTTGGAACTCTAGGTGTATATAACTGTTAAGTTTGTTTAAAAAGTAAAGTTAAATGAGCAGTGGTAATATTTAATTAATTCATATAAACGTAAAATATTCAAGAGTACTGACCTGCATCTACCTTGCCAAATATTTGATTCTCAACAATGTCATGTATTAATTCATCCAGCTTCAAGCGGAAAACTTTGGATTCAATGTCTGGCCTATTTTCTGCCTTTTGACCACTAGTGGCTCTGTTATTTCACTCCAGTTTGGGTTGGCCGTGAAGGTTAAAAAAAATCAGGATTTCCATGTTCTCGGCAAATTGCCATTGCGTCTTGATAATTTTGTACCATGTATCTAGGGCTCCCAGTAAAGGAAGAAGGTAGAATTGTACTCATTCCAATATTTTTTGAGTCTGAATCTCCTTTTTGAAATGCATCATACACGTTCCTATATAATTCTGTTCGTAATGTGCTTTGATTCTTTCTTAACCAACGTAACCTTTGCTGTTCTATTTAAGTATAGCAATCAACAATGTATTGTTGATATAATCTCCCTGCACACTGCAATGTTTGTCCTTGATTATTCCTTTGCTGAAGTACATAGGAATAATATTCCCGAGCTGTTACTTTCTTTCTCTTAGTCTTCCTTGAACCTGTATTCCTAACATACCCAATGTCTAAATGAAAACCATCTTCTCCATAAGGAAAAAGAATAGGATATTGCAGTGCCATGAACAAAGGATGCAAGTCGTTGATTCTTTTTAATGATTTGTCCCTGCCTTGAATAATTATGTCACGTTCTTCATTAGTAGCATCAATGTCACCAACCATCAACATTGTTATTTTCGATGAAACTGGAGCAGCACATTGTCACTGCTAATATGTGCTGCTTTTTAGTTCTTTTCTTAACCAACTTGATACCAAAATTTTCAACTATATTATCCTTATACCAATCTCTGGTTGTTCTGAAAACCTTTACCAATTCATTGTGGTTGTCAAACATATCAATTAACTCTTGGATAATATGAGGAGATAATTCTTCGTTTCGTTCCTTTTGAGTAATCGCGTTTAATCGATTATGTACTTCATTATCAGTATCATATACATACAATTGCAAAAAACTTGCCATCCGACCATTCTCTGGCAACAATGTTCCTAACCGATGATAGTTTTGATCGCTTATCTTGTAAACATACACAGACCCATTGCCGTTAATAGAATTTGTTGGGAATTTAGTGGTACCCCGTTGCAATCTAGATAAAGAACATAAAACCCACAAGCACAAATATGAAAGAATCACACAAGAACACAAGAATTGTTTACCCGGTTCGTTCAACACATGAACTACGTTCGGGGGCAATCGCCAAGCCAATATATTATTAAACACTCTTTAATATGTTGCTAAAATGTGTTCTAGGTCGTATCTATGCTTATATAGCAGTACAAGGAAGCCCTAGGTCGATTTAGAAGAGATTGCATCAAAATAGGAAACAAATAATTTCTGCCGATAGACTGGGTACAGGCAAGCGCCCGCCTGGTAATCGAACAAAACTTACTGCCAGGTTCAAACGCCCACCTGGTCATGTCCAGGCGCCCGCTTGCTTCGCCGCCCAGGAATTTTCCCCTTTCATTGCAGTTTGTTTCCTCCTCTTCGAACTCCTCACGACTTAAACTCCTTCTCCCCTTTGCTTCCTTATAGTTTAGGACTCTAATCCCAACAATCTCCCACCTGGATGTTGGTAGTGGTGCCCTAGGCACGTTTAATAAAGGTTGCAATTGTTATTATTTATTTCATATCAATAAAGAGATGTTTTGATTATTATTGTTGTTCATGTTTACTTATAATAATCCCCGTCCCTAGTACTTGTTAAGCACTAGTATAAAGGCTAAATGATCATGGGATGATCATGTTAGATTTATGGGTACTTGTTTGGAACAAGGTACTAGACATGACCCGCTGTATGAGATTTATGTCATGGTCTATGTCGAACATATATCTCATATTAGTTATGTCATTTGAATCCTTAGACATGAAGTTATTATAGTCTTCCACTTGATGAACATTGTGTTTGACATATTCAAACGCTACCTTAACACGGTAGTTATAAAGGGTATGATTGGCATAATCGGATTCCCGTTGGGAATAATAATAAGCTAAATGGATTTGTCCCTCCACGGAGAGATGTCAAGCTTGGGCCCCTCGAAGGAATGATGTTGATGAAATGTTCGGCCGGACTCAAATGGATTGATTGGATCAATAGCATTTGAATTATCAACATATTCGGAATCGAGAAAGTATTGAACAAGACAAGTTGACTGTTTGACCATGACTTGTGTTCAATGACATCGTGGACAAAAGGATTGTGACATATTCTAAAGGAATGCGAACTTGTATCTAGTTATACTATTTGGGTAGGTATGACGGTTTGCTAGAACCTAATCATATCTTATGGTTTCATGTTTGAGCCCATTGCCAACTTAGTATAATCCTAGAGGGTCACACACAATAGAACGAATCTTAAATAAAAGGATTGTATTGGAATTTAGGGTCGAAGGACCTCAAAGGAATTTTGGAAAATTCTGGATTTTCTGGCAGGCGAGCGGGCGCTCGGTATGGACCAGGCGGGCGCTTGGTCTAGGCGGCAGAATGTTTCCTAATTCGATCTGGGAAGGTTTTTGGCACAAGGTTCCTATTTGGAATAGGTCTTAATTGTGTATAAAAAGCCAAGTTCGGCCAGACCATTAGCCCTAGTGTTTTGTGTGCCTCCAAAGAGTTTGAGAGAGTTATTATTTTGTTCCAAGACATCTTGGATTGAAGAACAAAATAATTCACAAAATAATTCCATAGAGTTCTTTATTAAATTGTGAAAGTGTGTTTCATAATTATTGGTCTAGCAACCAAGATCAAGAAGCTCCTTGATATTCGTTCGTGGTGTGGATACCGCTAGAGGGTGAATTTTATCATCTTCAAAGTTCGTGAATTTTGTCCGTGATAAAGCTTCAAAGTTCTCCACCAAATTCAAAGCTAGAATTCATAGTCATCAAGGGTTAGTTTTTCCTCTATTCATTATGTTGTATTTGATTTAATCATATGAACGGATCCATGGCTTTGGGTTCCATAAAATTTTAATTGCTATTTTCCGCTGCGCATGTTACTTGGAAACCCAACACTGGAGACTAAACTTCACAAGCATAGAAACACCCATCAATTCCCACCGCGGAATGAACACCTTCGAACACATTTTACTCCCATATTGACTTGACATTGCTGAGCCTCCCGTTCAAGTGCTAAGGCGAGTTGAAACCAAGCGACGTTTCAACCCCTCCGTGTTAGATTCTTCTTGCCTCCCCAGATCAGCTTCTACCTTTATGTCTCTCCGCAAGTCTAACTTCGCCTTCTCCCTCCAGACCCACCTTCCTCGCAATGCTTCCTGTTGGGTATGCTTATCACTTAACCCTCCTGTTTATATTAGAATTGATTGATACCATCACCTATTGATATTTTATGGACTTTAGGACCCTATGTAAGAAGTTTTATAACTTCAATTCTTAGCTTAGTCCATTTTACAGTATAGGATTAGAATATAGGTCTTGGAGCGAAAAGGAATGAAGATCTAAGCAAGACTGTGATCACTGCGCAGGACTACTCTGTGCAGGACACCACTGCGCAGGTCTCTCCTGCGCAGCATTCTACATTGCTCAGTTTTCGATGCATTCAGATCATCTAACTTGGAAAACTCTTTGAAGATGCCCGTTTATTAAAATGCTGAGGTGTGCAGAAACGACAAAGTGAGCACACTCAGCATATCCAACGGTGGAGATGCGCTCAAGTCAAATATGTCAAATGAAGACAGCTGTCATCCTTCTAGAAGAAGCTTTTGAATTTGGTCTTCATGCTCAGTCTCCAATGGCTCATAGACACCTGCGCACCAATCATATTGTGCCAGGTCATCAACCTTGATCAGAGCCCCAACGGCTATAAAGGACATCTGCGCACCAATCATATAGTGCCAGCTCACCATCCTTGCTCAGAGCTCCAACGACTAGTTTTAAGCTCTCTACTATAAATAGCCTGCTCGTCTTCATTTCCAAGTTGCTAGAGTTTGTGCTTTCATAAGTATCCTTGAAGTTAAGAAGATTGTTGCTTATATTCCCAGATTCAAGATCAACTTTCAAACCTTCACACGTTCAAACTCCTGCCCAGATGCTAAAGCCTTATATCACCAGAATTCTTCGTGCTCTTCATATCATAGATTCATAGAGCCCAGAATTTCTGTCACACACACACCTCTTGAAGCTTCGATCATTTAGATCTTCTAGAGATACACCGATTTAGTCTAGGTTTTGCTCTTCATAGATTAGATTTTGATTTGAGTTTTGATTATTTGTAATCTTGTAAAAGCTCCTCTCATCAATATAAATCTCATTAGAAAATCCAAGACTAACCATCTTGGTAGAGGACGTAGATCTTTCATCGATCGAACCTCTACAAATAGCTTGTTCTCCATTCTTACTGCTTATTTCCTGCTTACATTATATCTTAATAGCTGCTTTGTTTAATCTTATCAGATTGCTATTTGCTGCTCTGTTTTGTTACTGCTTATTGGCTTAGAACATTTGAACCAACTCTTTAGCCAAAACTTAGCGCGTGCGTTTTTACCTTCTGCGCAGTATACCCTGCGCAGTTGCTACTTAAATTTCCGCTGTGCATTTCACACTATCTCTACGCGCTATACTTAGCTTATTTGAGAACTGTGCGTATAAGCCATTTCTTTGCAAAAGGGTTTGAAAAGAATTTTAAAACGCTATTCACCCCCCTTAGCATTTTTCATACCCTTGTTGCCCCTTTGGGACCAACACTTCCCTTGAAACTTGGACATACCTTGTTTATTGCATCGTCTTCTCTTGGTCTGAACACGCTCTCTGTTAGGGCACTCGGACTTCCACACCGCATTGATCAACTTTATGTCCCTCTCCCCCAAACACACCGTTTCTTGGTGTCTCTCCTTTCTACACCAATAGGCCAGTTCTTTAACCTCTAGCTCCCACCCGAGCGAACATCGACATTATAGGTATAGTACAACATCTTCTCCTTAACCCTATGAGCTATCACCTTAGCTTCTTTTGTGACTTCCCAAGACCCACCAATGAAGTTTACACCATACCCTTCATTATCAAGTTGTCTAACGAAAATCACCCTCCTCCTTAAATCCGGAACATGCATCACATCGTGCAATTGTAAAACAGCACCATTAGGTGTCTTCATCATTACATCCCCCTTACCCTTGATCTTCAATGGTTGATCATCACCAAGATAAACAACCCCAAAATCTCCCGGTGTATATCGCTTCATTGATTCTGCATCCCCACTAGCATGACAAGAAGCTCCAGAATCCAACACCCAATCTTCACCCGACTGCTCCTCTCCTAGGATTAATACATCCTCATCCACCATGTGTGCATCACCATCCTTATCCGGACAGTCATAACTAATGTGACCTAGCGCGCCACAACTGTAGCACTTGACCGATTTATTTTCCCCTTTTTCGGTCCTCCCCTTCCCCTAGTTCTTTCCACCCTAAGTGCATCCCCATCTGCGGAAGATTCTCCCCTTTTCTCTTTCCTTCTTAACTCCTCTTGAAGGATGAGATCTCTAACTTCCGTATACATCAATGGTGTTTTCGACGTACTAATCGTTGTGACGGTTACCTCCCAACTATCTAGCAACGATTTTAGTAGAAAACATGCCAACACTTCATCGGAGAAAGTAATATCGACACTTTTTAATTAGTCTACCATACCTTTAAAACTGCCGATATGACTCGCTGTTGTCCGCCCCTCCGACATCTTTGCATTCGCAAACCTCTTTATCAAATGCACCTCATTGATATTAAACGGCTTCTTATACATGTCTGACAGCATCTGTAGCAACCCCACCCCCACTGTTTTCTTGGCCTCCATCGCATTCCGTGCAACATCATCGGTTAGAGCACTCCTCACCGCTCCTAACACCTTACGATCCAACATCTCCTAATCCCCTTATGACATGTCTTCGGGTTTCTCACCTAAGGGTTTGTGAAGATCCTTACAATAAAGGTAATCTTCAACCCTTTTCCTCCAAAACGTGAAATTCACACTGTTTAATTTCTCGATTGAGTTTTTCATCACGATTGCTTCACAAAGTCCCCAAGAACGTGATTCAAAATAATCAACGAATGAAACTTTGAATCCTCCTAACCAAAGCTCTTGATACCAGTTGTTGGTAATTTAGTGGTACCCCGTTGCAATCTAGATAAAGAACATAAAACCCACAAGCACAAATATGAAAGAATCACACAAGAACATAAGAATTGTTTACCCGGTTCGTTCAACACATGAACTATGTCCGGGGGCAATCGCCAAGCCAATATATTATTAAACACTTTTTAATATATTGCTACAATGTGTTCTAGGTCGTATCTATGCTTATATAGCAGTACAAGGAAGCCCTAGGTCGATTTAGAAGAGATTGCATCAAAATAGGAAACAAATAATTCCTGCCGATAGACCAAGCGCCCACCTGGTAATCGAACAAAACTTACTACCAGGTTCGAGCGCCCGCCTGGTCATGGCCAGGCACCCTCTTGCTTCGCCGCCCAGGAATTTCCCCCTTCCGTTGAAGTTTGTTTCCTCCTCTTCGAACTCCTCACGTCTTAGACTCCTTCTCCCCTTTGCTTCCTCGTAGTTTAGGACTCCAATACCAACATAATTATCCACTTTGGCGCCAATTGAAGTCATCGAGAACATAGAATTATAAGCTCTAATATTTTCCATGAATTTTGAAGACACACTCCCCTTCTTTCCATTTAAGAAAGACTTTAGAGGTTCAGGTGGTTCACGTACTTGAGGCAATTCAATCTTTCCATCTCTACAACATAAACCGTACACCGGATAGGTTTTTTGCGAAACTTTTTTAACACGTTCTCTGCCCCAGAAAATAGCATGACAATACTTGCAAGTAAACTGAGGTGTTCTATAGTACGAAATTTCCACAGAAAATTTATCTATAATAATTGAAATATTTTCATAAATACATGAGCAATAAGTATTGCAATAATGAAATGTACGTTAAGAAATTCTTACCTTGAGCTAATAAAGGACGTCTTCTGACATTATGGATTAGGGATTTGGCTTTTAGTTTTATCTTAAATCGAAGTGACTGTTTATCACTTCATTGATTTATTTTCTCTTGTCTTCGTTGCTTTGCGTATAAACGCCTGATTTCATCTATCATAAAAAGAGATTAGAAAAAAAATTATCTATCATAAGAATAAATAAATTGTCAGGCAATAATTAACAAAGAAACTTGCATATTAAATATAAATTTTATGAATGAAGTACCTGTTATAATGAATCTCTTAGACGTAGATATTTCTTTTGATGAGCTCCCTTCATCATTGTTTGATGTTTTCAATCTTTTGACACACTTTTTGATTGAGTCAAATCATTACTTGCTTCTGTATAACACAAATATTTTATAGCCAAAGAAATCATGGTGTTATTGTTTTCAGATGCGTAGAGCAAAATTAATGAAGGATAGGTAAATATATAAGATCATATCTATTAACAGTTTTAATATGGTATAGAAAAAATACATGTTGATCTCTTCTTCTTTCGGATCTCTGTGAGTTTCAATTTCCTAAGTAGACGATTTTGTTTAGCCTCCTCTTTTGTAATACTCCCTCCGTCCCAAAATATTTGTTGTTCTAGGATTTGCACACAAATTAAGAAAAGCAATCAATACATGTCTAATGGACTAAATTACCTTTAAAATATTTCAAATACCAAGACAATTAAATGCTTTTACAATGATAACTACCATCATAAAAAGGATATATTTGGTAAACAATGTCAAATGTGTCTAGATAAAAGCAAAACTACAAACATTTGGGACAAATTTCAACCCCTTAAAGTACATATATTTTGGGATGAAGGTAGTAATTCCTAAGCAAAACAGATTGACTTTGAAAATGCTAATTTGCAAAATTAGTTATTTACACTGTAATATAGAGGTGCACAAATTCAACATGGACTACAATTTTGACATAGTAGATAGTTTCATTACCTTTTGTCTGTTTTTTACTTCTAATTGCAATCAGTTTAGATTTTCTTTGAATACGGTTATCCTTAGCCTTCTCTTTTGTAACACATCCTATAAACAGAGCAGAAAAAAAGAAGCTATTAGAGAACAAAATGGTAAAATAGCTTATTAAGCTCATTTTGTTTAGGGGAAAGAAAAATAAGTATTGAACTTTGTAGATCTGTTCTAAGAGAATAAAATGGCGTGTGCGTTTCCTAGTCATCTTAAATTTCATATTCCAATTGAACATTGAGCAATTATATCTAAATCGCAGCCTTATGAAGAAAATTTTAGAAAGACAAATATACATTGTTCTTATAAAAGGAAAGAGGTCATATAAAAGGAAAAAGCATATTGATAGACAAAATTATAATACCTCGCAAGTGCACGAGCTATCGTCATAGCAATATGCAAACACAAGGGTCGAACCACAGAGACTTGGATTAATTCTAAGTTATTTAACTATTTTAAAAACAATAAAATAAAAGATAAATGATCAACATGAACTAGCATATAATGATAGGATAGCGGAATATAGATTCACAATCATCTTTTCTATGCTATGTTAATAATATAAAACACCAATTACAATTCAAGGGTTCATTCACTATTTTAAGAATTGGGACGGTTAGGTGACCGGGTTGCAATCCTAATACTCTCTTTATGTTCTACTTTCCGCAAGGTCCGTTTCACATGCAAAGAGTTCATGAAGTTCTTAAGAATATTTGAACCTAGATCTTTTTGACTTCCACAAGGTCCTCAATTGGATCTAATCACCACAATATTGGTCAATGTATAAATCTCCACGCAAGTGCAAGAATTTATACCCAAGTAGTTAAAGATCCAAAATATCTATCATATAGTTGAAACTCTAAAACAAAATTAAAACTATTATGATGAACAAGAAAAAGATTGGATTGGAAGAATTATAAATAAAAAATAGAATTGATAAAAGTTACCTACAATTCGTAGTTGGTGAATTTAGTTCTTCATAGACAAAGAACCAATTCCTCCAACCTTGCAAACCTTACAAAATATTTACTAGCTACATGATTGATAAAAAAATATACAATGAAACTAACCTAGTATTTAAAGGGTAAAACTACCTAAATCTAAAAGGAAAAAGAAAGCTAAAACTTGCAGGAAAAGAAATCAAAAAGATAAAAGGAAACTAAATAATACTAAATCCTAAATAATCTAAAAAAACCTAATTTTCTATCTTATTATGCGGCTGACTTTTTTTTGGACTTTTTTTGGGCAGGGAATCTGAAATTGCGCTTTAGTCCCTGAAGTTTCACGATTTTCCAGTTCAGCCCCCAGACTTTCAAATGTTGCAGAACAGTCCCTGGACTTCTAGGTTGCTGCAGTTTGTCATTTAAATCTCTGAACTGGCAGATTGGTCCCTGGATTTTAGCAATCTTTCACAGCAGTCCTTGGCCTTCATCAGTTTACTCCATTAAGCTCTTTTCGTCCCTCTTTATTGTAGATTGAGCACATAACCACCCTAGACAACAAAAACACAAGAACACACAAATTAAATAACAAAAGCTTGAGAACAAAGCAATAATTAAGCCTAAAAGTACCCAATAGAATGAGTAAAAACTCATTCATCACATAGTTATGTATATAGATAATTAATGTAACTTTACTCATTATGAATATACATTGCCTATTGAACTTATATGCATTGCATTTTGTATTCACATGTTACTGCCAATAAATATGTAATACTCTTTTCCCTTTGAACTAACACCTCCTTCTCTTATGCAGTGTGCTGTGTAACAGTAAGAATTCTTTATCGGGCAGCTAAACAAAAAGAGAGGCATCATAAATAATTTCATAAGAGGTGACAAAAGGTAAATTTATAAATTCTATATATATTCCTGATAAATTCTAAGTATGCGAGTGTCTTGAACAAACCATTGCTATGTCTTCTTATTTCAATATAAGTAAATATGTTTATCTGCCAAAATTTCTAATGTATAAATGATTAAATATTAATAGCAAATAATAATTCATGCACAGCATGAGATGATTAGTTTATAATTGGACGACTATTAACATAGTCAATTCAGTAAAGGGTGGAAATAGTCATTTGATAAAATAACCTAGGAAAGCAGATGTCTATTCACAAAGGAAACATTTTGGCGTTCAATGTATATGAGTCTGTATTTAGTTTACCATCAATATATTACCTAAATCCTAAAAATATACTCTAACAGCAATTATATTAATACATGTGATCCTAATAATAAGCATCTAAAATTTGGTAGTAATAATTTATAAATGCGTAACAATAAATAATTTTAGATTATCATTATAGCCATTTTTTAGTAAAAAATAAGCACCATAACCTTAGAGTTAGTTCCTACCATCCTAAGATTCTTACTTTCTTTTTTGGTTAATCTGACCTTAAACCTGTTAGTTGCTTTATCAATTAAAATATATAATAAAACTTATTTGTCATTCTCAAAAGTAAAACTCAGTTCTGACTCTCTTTAGCATGCTCTACTTTTAATATTGAAGACAATTTACTTTTACAAAATGCTTGTGGTAAGCAAAACAAAAAAGATAACACTGGGAAGTACGGACCATTGTTTAACGTTGGTGTTAAATGATATCAGTTTAAGTGCTCTAGTAATCATGACAATTTCATGATTTATAATGATGATGCTATTAGAGACTACAATAATTTATTGTATCCCAAAATTCAACTTCAAATAACATATCAACCATTGTACGTTAATCAAAACATATGCTGTAAAAGCACTACATCCAAACTAATATAAATCTATTGTTCCAATAATCATAATTGTACAAAACTTCAATACTTCAATCCCTTCCTCGCTTTCTTCTTCAATCTGACTCCAGCATCAGCATCCACTCCATCAAGAACGTTGTCTCTTTCTCCTTATTCTTTTCATTATCAGAACTGCATTGTCAAAAGACGTGTTATGCCCAAAATGAATCTGTATAGGTATTTAAACAATATCTTTTCACTAACCCTGTAACTGGTAGACTCCTCTTTTCATTCATACATGGAGTTTTGACTGCTACTAAAAGACTTTCGTCCACAACTTTATTATTTGAAAGCTACACTCGTACATGTCAAAGACAATGTTATAGCAATTTTTGAGATAGATATGCATGAATCTCTGCATAAAATTTAGAAAAAACTAACCTCAGTAGGATTTTCTCCACGTATGTCAGATTCGAAAAAAATCTTTTTTACAGTAAAATATTCTACAACATGACCCATGCTTTTCTCATTGAATTCAATCTGATAAACATACTCCTTTCCTATAATATTCCTAATTTGCCTAGGTACTGGTTCAGCAAGTCCCTCCTGCAAAATTTAGATTAAACATAGCAATTAATAAAACATATTACAATTTAGACCAACTAATAAATATTAAAAAACATATGAAAGCTCACCTCATCAACTATCTGAATCAAATCAGTAGCTTTGAGATTAATCAACTTTTCCATCTCCCGCTCAAACAAAACAATATTTAACTGCTCCGTGCCATCATCTAATTCTGCTTCTACACGATACCTATAATTATAGATCATTGAAGACTGTTAATAGCCATGCAAATAGTATTTTCCTTCAAGTGTTCTATATATATAATACAACAATTAAAAAATACCTCAATTCTAGAAATAATTCAATTCTGTTACAATTTTTGCATCGCACCTTCCCACCTTCATGTTTCACTATCTTGTGACATTCTGTACATGCATTATACTTCCATCCATTTTGTTCTTCAATAGATGATACACTCCCGTATACATATATTGGACGTTCATGTTGTAGAAAATTTATAGTTAAGAGAATATTTCAATTATCCCTCTTTCGAGCAATAACAATGTATTATAGTAAATATTACGCTTACCATCTCATCACAATCAGAAAGTTGTTTGTTGACTTCGCCTATCGTCTTCTTATGTCTATTGTAATGTTCTCTAGTTATGAAATTTGGATACATAGAAATTTCACTAATTTCATTCTGAATCAAACATGGAAAAAACATAATAATTAGAAAATGGATTAGCGGTTAGTATCTAAACCAAATTAAAAATATCACATCAGTTGTATATATTAAAAAGCTTACATTCGTGTGAATTCTTTAATCTCAAGAATATTCTCATCACCAAAGAACTGAGTAGCACTACTTGATGATATCACAACATTACTTATGAAAAAACCGAAGAATACACTAAATTTTAAATTTTGGAAATAAAATTTGTTCAATGAAGTAAACAATAGATATGTAAAGTTGGCTACAAATGAACTAACATACCATTGAAATCTGTTTTCACAATCGTAGAACAAATGATCCATACCGGTGGTCCTCATTTGCCAATCGACTTAGCTCTTTGCACCATTTCATCACCCCACACAAAGTGACTCTCAATTTATTCCCACTACAATCAGAATTTGGTAATTCTAATAAAATTAGAAGTTTATAAAATGAAATATGCATCAGAATGAGTAGTTACAGACCTGGTGTCTCGCAAATCAATGTATTGCATTGAGATAGGTTGAGAATTTATCGCCCTTTGACCGACATCAGACACCCCAACAACATGTCCAATAACATCTACAAAGAAAATAAGTCATTGTTAGCATAGATATATTGAAGATTAATAGAAATAAGCATACTGTTATTCACCACATAAAACCTTCTTGTTCTGATTTTTGATAGCAGCAATTCATAAGGAACAATATAAAAGCTATGTGTAGGTATTTTAGGCAATTTTTTCACCACTTCTTCAACATATGTTGAAGCATCCAAGAGAATAAATAAATCTCTATCAACAACTCTATATTCTGGCTTGCTCATTTCAATCAACTGTGAAATTCTTTATATTATAAATACTTCCCACTTGGAACAAACCTTCAAAATCAGTTACAAACTTGCTCCTAATGCTATAAT
>JAOWBW010001176.1:0-33035 GCA_026119855.1 Campanula takesimana
ACACGTCCAGGCTTCCTCTCAACAATTCTATCAACACCTTCCTTTCCTCCGCGGGATCTCTAGCCCGACCTTTATTGTCTGCTCGGGTATGCCGGATTTATGACCACATCTTCCAAAGCATCATTGGGGCGAATATCCGTAACTTCTCGATCATGCAGCGAATCTATACATATTATGTGCTCGGTTTCCGCGGCTATATATGGCGAGCTCTCCTGCTCCGCTTGAATTCTGCCCTTGTTGAGTGGAGAGACAATGTCCCGATCATGGCTGCGTCTGCGACCTCCTTTTCACTTGCCTTGGCCTTTTTGCCTCCCTCGGCTTCCCAGTTTTTGCTTCGCTGCGCTTTCCTTTCTCTTCCTCTCTATTACTTTGAGGAAGAGCTTGGGTTTTATTCTCAATGCACGCGGTCCCCGCAGGGGTACTGAACTTGATTTTTTGGTGAGGGATCGAGGCCACTATTCCAAGGGCGGCTTGGCAGTTACTCCCCAGTATCGCTTTGTATTGGGATTTCAGATCGATCACCATAAACGTAACGCGGGCTGTTTTCTCAACACGGCCTTTCCCCGATGGTCACTTCGAAGTCAATTGTCCCCTTGGCATAGACTGTGTGGTTCGTGAACCCTTCCAACAAACCCGCGTACGGAGTTAAGTGCGCCTCGGACATTCCCATTTCTTCCAGGCAGTGGTAGTACAATATATCCCGCGAGGCCCCGGTATCAATGAGGACTCTTCCAATGTCCGCCCTTCCTATAGCCATTTTGATTGTTAATGGTTGTGTTGAATGGAAAAGGGTGATGCCATTCACTTCCTTTTGAAACGAGCATTTTCCTCCTGCTCGGGTGGGTAAGTGGGTATCAAGAATACTTTTTCCAGCCGTCTGATCTGGGCGAAAGCTGGGTGTTGCTTGGGGCTTCCTCTCCTATGTACTGAATGTCATAACGTCCTTCCCCGTCTGCATCATTGTCTCTGACGTATTGAACATTTCCCCGCGGGGCTTCACCTTTACTGCTGGACCCCGTGATCCATTTCTTCAATTCCCCGGCCTCCACCTTTTGTGTATTATTGTCTTTAACTGGAAACAGTCATCCGTAGTATGCCCGTGGATTTCATGGTATCCACACCATTTCTTTTTGTTTGCCTCGTAAGGATTCCTCTCTAGTGGAGGTGGAGGGGGCAAGGCCTCTGCCCGCAAGATCTCGTTCTTGGTCGATCAAAGGGGGAAAGCACTGTCATCACCTCTTTTAAAATTGGGCATGCCCTTGGTCTGCCTCTACCCTCGGCCCGTTGTTTCCCCGCGTAGCTGAGTGATGACGAGGATCATGAGCGGCTCGGTTCTTTCCCTTACGCTCCTGCGGGCGTCAGCCATAAATGCGGGTTCTACTCCGGCCATAGCGATGGCCCTGTTATACATCTCTTCTGTCCCCTCGGGTTTCGGCAAGCAAACTCCTGCCTCAAAGTGTGGGATGTTTATCCCCCTAGGAAGCATAGTTCGATGTCGTTCTTTGTTAAATCCACAATCTGCTCGGTCATTTTTAGGAACCGAGTGATGTATGCTTTCGTGTTCTCCCTGGGATATTGCTTAACGCCGCACAGGTCTGATTTTGGTCTTGCGGCCTCCCCAGCGCCCGCGAACGAGTTCAAGAATGAAGTCCGCAATTGCTCATAGCTGCAGATAGAGCGCGGTTTATGGCCAGTAACCACCCCCAACGTCTTCCCTTTAAAGGTGGAGGCGAAAGCTTTGCACTTCACGGCTCATCTGTTGAAAACAGAGCCATCTGCCCTTCAAATCGCCAACATGGCTTTTTGAATTAGATGAGCCGTCATACGGCGTCCAGCGTGGGTAACCTTTCCTCTTTGGATTGGGGAATCATTGATCCATGATGCGAAAGCGTCCATGGGTCCAACGCACTTTGTTACGTTTTGCTTGGACTCCCCCTAGCTCCGCGATCATTCTTTGGAACTTTTGATCCACTATGTCCCCCGTTTTAGCCCTTTTTTACTGTTTCTGTAATTTTATCATCGTTTTAACAACTGCCTTTCTTTAGATTGGCCTCTAGTCTTTCTGGTTGTGATTCTCCTTCCATCACTCTCCCCTTCTTCTTCCCCCCTCTCCTCGTCATCGTCCAGAGGATTGTCCGCCTTTTCCTCCTATAATCCTACTGGCCCTGCTTTTAGAGCTTGTCAGATCATGTGTTTTTGATTTTTCAGGGGGGCTTCCAGCATTGGCCTCGGCATTAAACAGCCGCTCCTCCAGGCTAGATTCAACTGTAGCCCTTCCGCTACCAGATTCTGCCTGTCTGTCAGGATCTGGATTTTCTTTTGGATTTGATCAGGGTGAGGGGAGTGACGAGAGTTTTTTGAGTTTTGAGAGCTTTAGAGGTTTCTATAACGATCTCTCAGATCCGCCTCTCTCTCCTTGCCCTTTGAGAGGGGGTAATGAGTTGCCGCTAAGAGTCTTATTTCCCAATCTGGCAAAGACTGATCCCTGGGGTGCTTGTCCCGAAGGGCTAGCATTTGGGTTCACGATTTTTTTCCAGTCATTGTGAAGATTTTGTATGTCAAGAATCACACCGAAGGACGGAATACCCTTTTAGAACTGTGAAAGACGGAAGAGCTAGATGAGGATTTGAAATGAACTAGATTGCAAAAGCAAACGAAGCAAGAAGATTGCACTGGGAAGATTTTCGATTCCCGGCAATGGAACCACTGATGACGCCCTGTGAATCTGGGGTCACGGAGATAGAACTCCAATTTAGCTGTCTCTTGATCCTGATCACAACACAGACAAGAACCCGTTAAGACCAATGCCGGGTTGGAATCCGGCTTAGGCCCTCGGGTGTGAGAGTAAGATCTCTGAGGAAAACCTAAGTGGAAGGTTCAATGAAGACCTTGTGTATGTGAATAGGATAGAGCACGTACCTGGCCCTTGGGGGCGGATAGGAGTATTTATAAGAGTAGAAGGAGGAGGTAGGTTTTAAGGTACTAACCGCCCTCGTACCGGATAGACACGCGGCAGGTCCTCATTGGTTCGACCAGGGGAGTGGCTGAGAACGTGGCGTGTTATCAGGGAATCATGGTTTCACCATCAACCGTTATGGTATGTCAGGTACGAACAGGTAACGTCAGTTTATACGTTTGTGACAGCTGGATGCTGCGGGCTCCGGGCAGGAGGTTGAGTGATCAACACGGGACCCTTAGGATAGCGGGAGGCAGAGCCATCTTGGTCATGGTCATCAGGAAGCCCGGGGTTCTCGGGCTTGCTCGCTTGCGGGCTTATCCGGTTCGGTGTAGTCGCACTCGCTCGTACTGGCTTTTGATCCAGGTCCCGTCCGGTCTGTGATGCTCGGTCTCATCAGATCATAAGCCCGATCAAATACCTGCCGTGGTTAGCCAACGTAGTAATGGTGACCAAAGTAAATGGGAAATGGAGGATGTGCGTAGATTTTACGGATCTAAATAAGGCCTGTCCCAAAGACTGTTATCCCCTCCCCCGGATCGACCAATTGGTAGACTCTATCGCCGGGCATAGGGTACTGAGATTTATAGATGCATACTCGGGCTACCATCAAATCAAAATGAAGGAGGCTGATATTCCATCCTGCGCCTTTTACGGTGCGGGCAAAACTTACACTTTTAACAACATGCCGTTCGGTCTCAAGAACGCGGGCGGTACATATCAAAGAATGGTGGGAATCGTCTTCGACGATCAGTTGGGCCGAAACCTGGAAGCATACATCGATGATATGGTTATCAAGACCAAGGAAACCTCTCATGATATTGATGTAGCAGAAACCTTCACCAGCCTCCGAAGAAACAATATGAACTTAATCCTGTTGGTGTTGGTGCCCTAGGCACGTTTGTTAAACGTTGTATAAGTTATCATTTTATTCATAATAATAAAGAGATAATAAGATTATTATTATGGCTCGTGTTTGCTTATAATAATCTCCGTCCCTAGAGCTTGTTAAGCACTAGTATAAAGGCTAAATGATCATGGGATGATCATGGTAGATTTATGGGTACTTGTTTGGAACAAGGTACTGGACATGACCCGCGGTATGAGATTTATGTCATGGTCGATGTCATATATAAATCTCATATTAGTTATGTCATTTGAATCCTTAGACATGAAGTTATTATAGTCTTCCACTTGATGAAGATTATGTTTGACATATTCAAACGCTGCCTTAACACGGTAGTTATAATTATATGATTGGCATGATTGGATTCACGTAGGGAAGAATAATAAGCTAAATGGATTTGTCCCTCTTCGGAGAGATGTCAAGCTTGGGCCCCTCGAAGGAATGATGTTGGTGAAATGTTTGGCCAAACTCAAATGGATTGATTGGATCAATGTCATTTGGATTATCAACATATTCGGGATCGAGAAAAGTTTTGAACAAAACAAGTTGACTTGTTGACCATGACTTGTGTTCAAAGACATCGTGGACAAAGGGATTATGACATGTTCTAAAAGGAATGCGAACTTGTATCTAGTTACACTATTTGGGTAGGTATGACGGTTTGCTATAACCTAATCATATCTTATGGGTTCATGTTTGAACCCATTGCCAACTTAGTGTAATCCTAGAGGGTCACACACAAATAGAACGAATCGTAAAGGACTAAATGGGAATTATGGAAAAATATCAGTGTTTTGGCTCTGGCACGGTCGTGCCATAAATCCAAACCAAGGCAAAACCTGTCGGCATGTTTGGCACGACCGTGCCAAGAAGACAAGCACGACCGTGCCGAAAATTGTCGATATGGGGGAATCATGCGGACCTGATGGCACGACCGTGCCAGATTATAAGGAACGACCGTGCCAGTCAAGTCGGCCAGAGTTCCTTGTTGCCTAATTTGGTGACGGGATTTATGGTTCCTAAGTCCTTAAGGGTAAGGATTAGGACCTATAAAAGGATTCTTTCAGCAGCCATTAGACACATGATTATGTGTGCCTCCAAGGGTTTTTGGGAGGTTATTTTCTTGTTCTAAGATCCCAAAAGTGAGAACAAGAATATTCATAATTCCATATAGTTCTTACAATTGTGAAAGCGTGTTTCATAATTTGGTCTAGCAACCAAGATCAAGTGTTCTTGATATTCGTTCGTGGTGTGGATACCGCTAGAGGGTGAACTTATCATCTTCATAGTTCGTGATTCTTGCTTTGTTCGTGATCAAGATTTCAAGCCTCCATCGAATTCAAGGTTGCAAAATCAAAGGTATCAAGGGTTACTATTCTAGTATTCATTATGTTGTATTTGACTTAATCATACTGAATGGATCTATGGGCTTTGGGTTTCATAAATTTTAAATGCTTAATTCCGCTGCGCATGTTACTACGAAACCCAACAAATCCATCCAAATGCGCCTTTGGAGTAAAGGCATGAAAGTTTTTGGGCTTCATGGTGAACCAGAGAGGGATAGAGGCAAACCCGGAGAAAATCATGGCGTTGATAAACGTGCAACCCCCTAGATGGGTAAGGAAGTACAGAAGCTGAATGACCGCATCACGGCCCTAGGGAGGTTCATCGCCAAGTCAGCAGAAAAATGCCTACCTTTCTTTAACACTTTGAAAGGAGGAAGAAAAGAAGGTTTTGAATGGAACGAGGACTGCCGGAATGCTTTTGAGCAAATAAAAGCCTACCTGGGAAAGCCCCCGCTGTTGAGCAGCCCCGTTTCGGGTGAAGAACTCTATGTTTTCCTGGCCGCAACAGATCACGCAGTGGCTGCGGTTTTGGTAAGGGAGAAGGCGACCTTCAGAAGCCCGTGTATTATGTCTCCAGGCACTATCCGCAGTAGAAGGACGCTACTTGAACATTGAACCGGATAAGCCCGCAAGCGAGCAAGCCCGAAAACCCCGGGCTTCCTGATGACCATGACCAAGATGACTCTGCCTCCCGCTATCCTAAGGGTCCCGTGTTGATCACTCAACCTCCTGCCCGGAGCCCGCAGTATCCAGCTGTCACAAACGTACAACTGACGTTACCTGTTCGTACCTGACATACCATAACGGTTGGTGGTGAAACCATGATTCCCTGACAACACGCCACGTTCTCATCCACTCCCCTGGCCGAACCAATGAGGACCTGCCACGTGTCTATCCGGTACGAGGACGGTTAGTACCTTAAACCTACCTCCTCCTTCTACTCTTATAAATACTCCTATCCGCCCCCAAGGGCCAGTACGTGCTCTATCCTATTCACATACACAAGGTCTTCATTGAACCTTCCACTTAGGTTTTCCTCAGAGATCTTACTCTCACAACCCGAGGGCCTAAGCCGGATTCCAACCCGGCCTTGGTCTTAACGGTGTTCTTGTCTGTGTTGTGATCAGGATCAAGAGACAGCTAAATTGGAGTTCTATCTCCGTGACCCCAGATTCACATGGCGTCATCAAATACAACTTACCATGTCCTTCACCGTTAAAACTCTCCCGGCCCAGCCTCGCCGCCGCCGGTATTTTCTTTCTTTAGATCCGCCATAGATATGAAAATTGATGTTTTTTTTTTTGTTTTTTTTTTTTCGAAAGGAAAAATTGATGTTTGTTAGGAAGTGTTTGTTTGTAATCCGGTGAATACAACTTACATTGTTGCGGGTACTTTTATCCACGTGTAGTACAGCTTATATAATTGCCTTTTTTATCCCATACTCCCTCCGTCCCATTTGAAGCTTCACTTATTACCCAAATGGATGCCCCGTTGATTGCTTCACCTTCCTAAAATGGCTATAAATTTAAGCCACACTTGTCATCCCCACTCACTTTTTCCTCACATACATAAATTGTGGTCCCCACTTGTCATACCCACTAACTTTTCCCCTCACACATTTAAATTATGGGTCCCACTTGTCATACCCACTCACTTCTTCCCTCTCACAACCCATTTCCCACTCATCACTTTTCTTATTCTTGTGCACTCTACCTACCCACCACTCATTTTCTCTCTTCATTATCCACCACTCAATTTATTCAACCAACACTACTATTTACCCCACTCATTCTATTTCTTCATTTTCTACCACACTTTTCCTTATTTTATTTTTCTCTCAGTTATTGAGTCCACCTCTTTGTGTCAAGTGAGGTGGGACGGAGGGAGTATATAGCTTTTATAATTTTCATCGCATACTCCCCTGTCTCAGCACAAGTAGTATTAGAGAATTGACACATAATTAAGAAAATGAAATATATACTCCCTCTGTTTCATAACTATTTGCACAAAATGAGTTTTGCGCGGGAATTAAGGGATGAATAGTAGTGGGTAGTTGTTGTGTAAGTGTGAAAAGTGAAGTAGGAGAGAGAAAGTTGGGTAGAGAATGGTAATGAGACACCCAAAATGGCAATTTGTGCACAAAGTTATGGGACGGAGGGAGTATATGTGGTAGAAAATGAAAAAAGAGAATGAGGGGAAGTATATAGAATGAGGGGAGTATATAGTAGTGTTAGTTGAATAAATTGAGTGGATGGAAATGAAAAGAGAAAATGAGTGTAATTAAATAGTAAAATAAAGTGAATATAAATATTTCAGTACTGGTAATCCCATTCAAATCTTACTTGTAAAGGGACGAATCAATTAAAAAAAAAAAATCGGACACAGAGAGTATATCCTTGTTTTGGATACTTATGCGGAGAATTAGATTGGACGGAATTCAAATGGGCAAATAGCACATTACTACCCCCAAGTTTTACTCGAATTGTAATGTAAGTCCCAACATATCAATTTGGAATTTAGTTCATCATGTATACTATACAATTTGTGGCGATATGGGGAAATTTTGGATGTCTGTTGGAAAAATTAAACGGAAGTTAACAAAGTGGATGAAAAACTTAACTAACTGCTTTAAAAGTTGCATTGTTCACCCCTTAAGTTTTAAAAGTTTTGTTTATCAGTGTCTTATTCATATTTACAAAACATTTAACGAGTTCATCATATTACCGTCACCCACTACAAGCAGAACACTAACGAGTTCATCTCACCTGGGCTCTTCCACGAGATGGAGATGGCGATAGGAGGGGAGAAAAGGGGGTGGGTTCTCTATAGCCTTTGGTAGTTTTGGTGGGATCTTTTTTGTTTGTTTATTTCTTCTTTCATTTCTTTAATTTGAATTTGATTGGTATTAGTTAAGGTATTTTTTTTATGCCTATAATTTATTTTTTCTTGTTTAATTTTTATGTTTTACATTTTAGTATACTACTCCCTCTTTCCTAAATGAGTGTCCATTTTCAAGAAATCTTTGTCCCTAAATGAGTGTCTTTTTGAACATAACTTTCTCCTAAACGTTTTTTTTTCGAAATTTTTTCACCGGTTTCTTTATACGTGCAAAACTAAAGGTTTAGAAAGGAGATTACAAGATTATATATGAATCGTTGTTACCAAATTGTTCAAAAAGTTGAGATTTTCAGTGTCCCTTAAATGAAATTTGGACACTCATTTAGGGACAGAGGGAGTACTTTATTATTATTGGTGGTAGAGGTTTAATATTTTCATTTTTAGTATATTATTTTAAATTATTAAGTTGGTGGTGTATTTTTTTAATTACAAATTACTTTTCATATTGTTAGTTTTTATTTTTATTTTTTAAAAAAATGTTGAAATCATTAATTACAAGTTTTTTTTTTTTTTTTTTTTTTTTTTTTTTTAATATAACTTCTGAATGACTTCAATATTGTAAATTATTAATGAAATGGTGGTAAAGTAACCATTATTAAATTTTAGGGGTGAGCAACGCGATTTCAAACATACCCGTTAGATTTTCCGTCCATTTCGTTATGTCCGTCCAAAATTGCCTATTATCGCCATAAATTGTGAACATGATGCACTAAATTGCCAAAATTAGTATGTTGGCACTTACATTGCAATTCGTATGAAACTTTGAGGCAGTAATGTGCTATTTGCCACTTCAAATCCATACAAATTACAAATTAAGTACGCTCTCTGACCTAAAACACCTTGCACACTTTTGAGTATGCACGAAAATTAAGGAATGAGCATATATATTTAAATGTATTGTGAGTGGGAAAAATGTTGTGAGTATGATAAGTTGAGTGAGATTTACAAGTGGAGCCCAAAAGTAAGTGTGTGAGTATGATAAGTGGGGCGAAGAGTAAAGAAAAACAATAAATTTTGAACATTTTAGGAAAGTGGACTTACCAATGGAACACTCAGAAAGGAAATTAATGCAAAGTGTTTTGGCATTGCTTATGATTATTTAAAAGTGATTTTTGATAATTGATTATAGTGAAAGTGATTTTTCAAAAAGCAATTTCATGTTTGGCTGAAAATTCACATAAATGCTTTTTATGTTGAAAGTGATTCTAAGTTTGTTTAGCTTTCACACATTAGAAGTGATTCTAATATAATGAATGTCAAAAAAATATCCTTACATTCATTTAATAAAATGTCCTACCAACCCAAAAATGTAATAAGTTAAATTGTAGACACTAAGTTTAAACATAATCATATTTTTTTCACTTTCATCTACCATTGGTGTTTGTCTAGCATCACTCCAAACTAATGAATGGGGATGCAACCTTAAGTCCATAAGACTTGCGATCGAACGATGACAAATTCATCTCTTTCATATCCCAAAACCACCAATCTTTTAAGAGAATTTACAATGGAAAGTTATTCATAGCTTTTTAATCTAGTGGAAAAAGTTATGAAATGATTTTTTAACATGATGGAGTTTTTTTTTTTTTTTTTTTTTTAAGAGCAGTTATTTTCACAGAGCTTAATTTAATTTGAATTTTTGTAATTCTGGTGTATATTATGTCTATAATTAGTTTACAGTTAATTTAGGATATAGTAATATTTATCTTAGGAATTAGTTAAATTAGAATATTTTTGAATGATTTACTAACCTACTAATGTTTATCTTTGGTAGTTATTTTGTATTTTTTGTAGCTAGGACTGTTTTCTGGAAATGATCACTTGTGATCTGAGAATACTATCACAAGTGTCTTAACAACTGGCACGACAATTGTCCACGGACAGAATCTAAGAAAAAATGTAATAACGTAGCGGAATGAACAAAAACACGAATAAAACACTTCAGCAAGACTATGATTGCTGGAAAACTTTCATTAATCAAAAACTTGCAGAATACAAGTTAATTTTGGAAAAAAATAGTTTCCCCCAAAACTTTGTTTAAGCCTTACACAAAAATAGCTCATCGGCAAAGCCCCACTAGCAGGAATGGAGTTAATTTACATCATTCAAACTAGCATGAAGCCCGTGCTCCGCACGGGGTCTTTGAACATTTGGACTTGTTGGTAATTATAAACTATTAAAGGATCTTGTAATGTTCTTTTAACATTTGGACTTTTTGGGAATTATAAATAATTAATGTATCTTGTGCTTATATCATTAAATATAATCGGCCATCTTTGTAAATTGATTCGATTGGATCAAATTTCGGCTATACCATAAATTCAGTCTATTTGAGCGAAATCATTAAGATGCGACATAGGGTTATCATTGCTGTTATAGATTCGCAGCGGGAGTGGTATGGATTTCAAATTCATCTACTCATCGTTGCTTCAGCATAATCGATTGGATATGTATCGCGACTGATTGATTGAAGAATAAAAGACATTGATAAACGACTATTTTATAGTCATTTATAGTATACTTTACCTACCATTTTACCTTCAATCATAGCTTTATTTAGATAAATTAATTAATTTTTATCTATATTTTGTGGATTTTATGCTTTGTAGTATTTTGTGATTGAAACAGGTTTATTAGGGACCTTTCGGGACAAAATATGGCTCATATAGTGAACCGGAGCAAAGGGGTTGAAAATGGAACAATTTGAGAAGAAAAAGAAGTGGAAAATCAGATTTTGGGTTGGCACGACCGTGCTTGGAAATAAGCACGACCTTGCCATTTATGTCGACAAAAAGGAACCAAGACCAGATTCTGCGCGGCCGTGCCATTTTATAGACTCGACCGTGCCAGAAGTAAGTGGTCCGACCGGACCCAACTACATACCCGGTCGGACCTCTCCTTAATCCGGTCGGACCCAACTAAACACCCGGCTGGACCTTGTGGAAATTTGCTATTTTGAAGACTTGGTCCGCCCGGACCTCTTCTGCGCCTGTTCTGAAGAAATGTCTCCAAGAGGTGTCTTTTGGACTGTGTTTCGGGAAAGGACACCCTTTTAGACCCATTGCCTATATAAAAAGGCCATTTCAGCCTTAGAAATATCCAGAAAATGTTGTAACAAAACTCTAACAAAATATAGTCTTTCAACATTATTATCCTTCATCTTTCTGAGGTGTTCTTGAGGAAAATTATGAGTGAAGTAATACAAGTTCTTATAGAGTTATCTTCAGCCTTTGTTCTTCTTATTATTGCAAGACTAAGTTTCCTTCTTCCTTAATCTTTATATTTCTATTATTATATCTTGTTTATCCTATTATAACAATGGCTAGTGAGTAATCCATCTTATTCTTGGGGTTGGAAACTCAACAATTATATGTTCATCATTTTTAATTCATGCTCACTTTAATTCTCTTCATCTTAAAACAATCTCTTTGTATTATACTTAAAACGCCTACGACCATGATGACGTCCATGATTCGTATGAATCCCAGTTAATCGAGAGAAGGACCTAGCGGTGAATCTCGATTAACAGAACCATATAAAGTGACTGGGTTTCTATTAATCACGAGAGTAGATTAATGGCCTAGGAATGTCCCTCGAGTGGAAGTACGTGGATTTTCATGAACTTACTGGGTTTTTACTAATGAACGGAACCATCGAGAGAAAGGCCGTGTTAGATTAAAATACGCGTGTTTTAAGCCTTGGTTAAGAAGTTGACACAACATAGCGTACCATCCTTGTTTCAAAATGAATCTTTAAATCTAAAGAGCATGATTACTTGATGAATATATGTTGTTTGAGTCTCAATCCCGAGAGTTCCTCAAATATAAGAAATTCAATTCAAAGTTAGAGTTTTACAATCTATTTCTAGTTAGTGACAAACAATTTTACCCCCAATCAATTCTTTTTATTATTTTTCCATCAAAAGCAAAGATTTACCAAAGTAACAATTGTCCTCATGGGATCGAACCGTACTTGCACATTACTATACTATTTACAACCCGTGCACTTGCGGTATTTATAAACTAAGCCGTGCATTTCGGCCTAACAGACATGTAGCCGCTATTCAGGTAAACTTAATCATTCATGTCTTTTGATTTTATTTGTGGTAGAAAGTAGCTTATTTAGAAATTATACTGCTGTTAATGATGAGAATTTGTAAGGGTGGATATGGGAGAACTGAATGGTCACGTTGGTTTGAAAAAATGTGTGTTAATTTCTTACAATAATGATGCGTTCAGTCTTAATTTATCTATATAAGCCTGTTTTTTTGTTTAGAATAAACCATTCCCAGTTCTTAAAAAGTGTGTGTCACGACCCGAGTCCCGAGGTCCTATATAGTACCTCGAACCAGGTACGTGAACCCTGCTATAAAACTAACATTTTACCATAAACCTGTATAATGTATACTATATCCACAACATCGGCTACACAAAAGCCGTAACCATACTACACCAATACCAACAAATAACACCTCAACAAGATTTTAGCTCGGAGAAAACTTTACGCATGCGAAAGAAAGAATGACTAATATATACACACGGCTGTGCTAAAGTCCATAGTCCAAATACAATCACCATAAATGTAACGCCTCACCCAATTTTATTTTTATATTTTGCGTATTATATAATTAAAATATATTATGTGATTTACGTGTGCATTTTATATACTAGATAATATATTTTTGTGAATTGCATATATTATTTGAGTATATGTGTTAATAAGTGTTAGTAATAATATGTGTTTTGGGGATATTCATGTTAAGGGAGTTATTTGTGCTAGTGGGTTTTTAAGGGGACTTAGTGAAAATTGTAAGTAAAGGGGGTTAAAGTGATTAGAATGGGAATTTGAGGGGTGTGGGTGAAACTTAAAAGAAAAAATCAATTCATCCTAATCTTTCCCCTCTTCATCCTTCATCAGCAAAACACACACACACACTTAAAGAAAAAAAATTGCTCCCTCTGTGTTCTTGAGCCAGGTGAAGAAAGGTAAGAAATATTTTGTATAAATTCCCCTAAATTCATTTACTACCCTATTTCAAATTCTAAGTATATATATATGTTCAGGGCATTGAATAGAGTAATTCTACCGGGTCAATTTCCATTTTCTTGATATTTCTCCGGGATAGGTAAGTTACTAAATTCCCCTACTTTAATGTTAGAATGAGTATTTTGAATTGTAGGATGTTATATATGGGAAATATGGAATTTGAGTTGGGTTTTTATGAAGTTTGGTGCAAGAAGTGCATTTTGTAGGTTGTTGCAATTTAATCCCAAGTTTTGAGTTAAGATTGTTTTTGGAATTGATTTTCAGTTGGGTTTTGGGGTGTTAGATACCCAAAACAAGTTCTGTAAGTGTGGAATAATAGTCCAATTTCTGGGTAGGGTTTGGTTATGGTAGAAATGGAAATTTGGGCAAGAACAACCCAGTTGCTGAACTGGGAATCTGAATTTCGACCTAGGGGGCGCGCGCACCCTCCAGAAGGAGGCGCACGCACCCTCTATCTGAAGTTTTAATTTTGTAAGTTTTGATGGAGGCGTGCGCTCCCTTTTGGGAGAGGCGCGCGCACCCTCCAAAAATTAGAAAACCATAGCTTCAGTAGTTTGGGGGCGCGCGCACCCTATGGAAGGAGGCGCACGCACCCTTGGCTAATTTGGCAAGGCTTATGTTCTGGCTTAAAGAGGCGCGCGCACCCTTTGAGGTGAAGCGTGCGCCCTCCCCTGTTTCAACCTTATGTGAGTTTCGTTTATTCTGCAGTATTAAGAACAATAAGGAATACTTGGTATGTGTGATAGGAGCTTATATTGCTAAGTAGATAATTGTTTTACACTCTTCATGACTACTAGAAGATGAGTTAAGGAATGATGCATAATATATGTGTTATAAGTGAATTTGATCATTTTATGCAATTTTGCCTAAATAATGTACATGGAAGGATGATCTAGTCCCTTACTTTGGGCCTAGTACTAGTTTCATAATGTCAAGTAAATATTACTTGTGTACTTGGTTGTGAGTCCAGCTGGTTTATGTGTTTCGGGGGTGTATAGGTTCACGTTTATTATGAGAGCTGGGGCTGAGTAATAACCGTGAATCTATGCATCTGTGACCGTTTGCTCCTACTCTTGATCACAGTAGGGGTCTAGCTTTCTCAATGATTGGAGCATTAAGCACAATGATTGAATAGCTCTTTTGTTCTTGGTTCTTGGTTTGAGATACTGGGTAACGGGTCTCCTCTGATTTAGTGAAGCGGCCTTCAACATGAAGATCGACATCAACGTTATTATTGGGTATGGAGTAATAAGGAGGAAAGAAATATCCTTTGTAATGTGTACTTAGCTATACGTGTTGCATAATGAGTAGGAGTAGCTACTCATGTGATGTGCTACGTGATATATATAATGTTAATGAACTACTCCCATGTTTCATTTATATATGTATGCATATCATGCTATTATAGTAGTAACTTACTGAGATTTTATCTCACCCCGTTTATTGTTTCTTTGTTTTCCTTAGATCCAAAGAAGGCTAGCGATAGCTCGAGGTGAGGATCGTAGTATACAGTTCTGGTGCTAAGGGAAATTTCTTTTGGGTAGGTTATTATACTTATGTTTTGTGAGGACGTTGGTTAGACTGAGTATGTTAAACTCAGAATTTTTGGGGTACAGTTGTGTATTTGTAAATAAAGTTATCTTCTTTTGTTTACCGGCTTGTAGGCCGAGTAATGGAAGTATAAAAGTTAGTTTTTGGCTATGTAAAGTGGTAAAAGGTGGTCAAGTGTTGAACCATCTTTAGTAGTGTATCTCCTACGTCATTAAAGGAGTATAGTTGTATTTTAGTTTTAAATTTTTACCCGTTTTTAAAGTAGTGGCGTGTCTGAATTCTATGGTTTATATCAAATCTGAGATTTCGGGGCGTTACAGTTGGTATCAGAGCTATGGTTAGCTCTAAGCCTGGATAGGGTATATGGCCTAGGTGGGTTGGTTTTTGGGTTGTTTTATTAACGTCGAGTGTTTATGTGTAGGGTGGAGATGAGTCATTGTGAGGATAATGGTAGTAGTACTCAGGGATTTGAGGAATCCGAAACTCCTTCTGTAGAAGTGGGTAATGATCGTAATGTGGATTACAAGCAGATGTTTCAATTATTGGCTCAATTTGTGTCCAACCAACAAGGACAGAATAATCCGGGGCAGACACAGTCAGGAGCTGATGACAAGGGTTATGCCAGTCGTCTTGCTAAATTCCTGAAAATGCAACCTCGTAGCTTTGATGGAGAACCCGATGCAGTAAAAGCTGAGGAGTGGATAGAAAGTATTGAGAAGATATTCGCTGCTCTGAAATGTGAGGATAAAGAGAAGGTAACCTTTGCAACTTTTAAATTAGAAAAAGCTGCGGAGCACTGGTGGAAGGTGTTATGCCAAAGCTGGGAGCAAGAGAAAGATGTACCACATTCTTGGGCGGATTTCCTTAAAGAGTTCAACTCACAGTTCATTCCCTCGGTTGTCCAAGATCGAAGAGAGATGGATTTTCTGAATTTAGTACAAGGGAACATGACGACGGGGCAATATTCCTCCGAATTCACTAAACTTGCGAGGTATTGTAGTCATCTAGTTCCAACTGAAATAAAGAGGGCTCAAAGGTTCGTGAAGGGATTAAAGACGGAGTATAGGAAGCAACTTCTTTCCTTACAACTCACTAGTTACGGACAAGCAGTTGAGAGGGCATATGCAATTGAGAATGACATTGATGAACATAGAGTTAAACCGGGAGTTGCTACAGGAGGTCAACCATCAGTACGTGTTCCAGAAAGGGCTCAGAGTACCGGAAGTAAAAGGGGTGGATTCAACCGACCGAGTGGTCGACCTCAGATGTAACACCCATCGAATTTCTTGTTAAATATTTGACATACTTGTTAAATTCTTGAACTGGCATATAATGTGTTAGTTTTACTTGGGTTAATTTATTAACTGCTTTAGAATATTAAGGTGGTTAAATGTCTAGTTTTGACTTTTGGGTCATTTGTGAAAATTTGACTTTAGGGGCCTTTTTGTTAAAAGTGAAACTTGAGGGGCCTAAGTGCAATTGTTTGAAAGTTGTAAGTATATCTTCATTTTCCTTCTCTGAGAAAGCATTCTCAAAGTTTCTTACGCTCCCTCTGTGTGAAAAGAAAAGTTAGGTTTAGGGTTTACCCTATTTTCGACTCCTCGAGTTTAATTATCCCTCCGTTCTTGATTCTGATCCCGGATTAATATTCGTGGCGTTGAATAGAGCGTTCCAGGCCGAACAGAAAATTATTTGGGTCGCTTTGATTTTTGACTAGGTAAGTTATTAGCTCCCCCTTGCTTGTAATAACATGCATAAATGTTATTCTCGATACTTGTGAATGTTAATTTCGTGTTTGGAATGATTTTTGTGGTACTTGTAATTTTGGGACAAAGGGAGTATAAAACCATCTGTGTAAGAAAGCAAAAGTAACTTGAAATGGGAAATTGAGTTTTGTTTACATTTTTGAAGTTGTTAAAATATTAGTAAAAGTTACTCCTACGCTTGGGGACGGAGAATCCTAAGCCTGGGAAAGAAAATTGAGTTTGCTGAATTTGGTACCAGGCGCCCGCTTGGAGGTCCACCAGGCGCCCGCCCATTTGGGCAGAAGTTTTGGGTTTCAGAAATTCTTGGATGAGCGCCCGCCCGGTCTACCTCGAGCGCCCGCTCGGTCCCCTGTTCCAAATAAAGTGGTTTAAATCCAAATTAGATTGAAAGCTTATCCCTCCTAAGGCATATAGCCTTAGTATAGGATGTCCTAGCAAGTGTAATTGTACCTTTTGGGGGCATTGGGACTTAGTCTTGAACATTAATACTTATAGAACTCAAATGAGAACTTAAGTATAAGAGTAGTAACTCTTCCTTATGTCTTGAAAGTGCTATGAACAAGCACTAGTGTGTTATACTTGTCTTGAAACCAATGATTGTGCACCTTAAGGGCATTAGAACAAAGTTTTAGACTTGAACATCCTAAGAATAGGATTAAGATTTTGTAAGAGTAAATGTATAACTCTTATACTTGCTTGAATGTCCAAAGATTGGAGTTATAACTTGAAGTATAAGACAATAAAATCTTGTACATGTCTTAAACATCCATAAAAGTGGATTGAGAACTTGGATATAAGATAATAAAATCTTGCACTTGACTTGACACCAATACATATGTATGGTAGTGAACTTGAAAGTGCTATGAACAAGCACTAACTTGTATGAGACATGTTCTTGTTGTGTATGTGCAAACATTGCATACATTTGCTTAATACAAGGTGACTTCTTGATTACTTGAAGCATGTTCCTTGTTGAGCTAGTCCACTACTTTTGGATTAGTTCTTCTCCCGTAGTTCAAGTAAATATCTACTTGTACCTTCTTGTGTGAGTCCAGCTGGTTCTCCTTGCTTGTTCGGAAATATATAGGTTCACGCTTGTCGCGAGAGCTGGGGCTTAAGTGACAATCGGGTCCCTATGTATTTGCGCTTGACCCCTTACTACTGGCCATAGTAAGGGCATAGCTTCCTTGGTTGGAGCAATAAGCCTGACTTAAGCGAATGCTAAACTCTTGTCTTGAACACCTCGTATGTCTTGATATTGGGAATGACACTGGTTACCGGGTCTTCTGATACATACTGAATAATCAGTTTCTTGTTATTGATCGTGATTGTCAAAGTAATACAAGCTACGACAACAATGGTATTCTTGGGAGGAATAAGGAAGGAAGCAATATCCTTATAACTTGCTTGTTTAGCCTTATGTGCTACTTGATGAGTGGCTTAGCCTCTCATATACTTGTTACTTGATGATACTTGATATATGATTACTTGAGTATCTACTTGAATTGCATGATAACATGTCATGTAGTTGCATCTAATAGCTTACTGAGATTTATCTCACCCCGTTTCTTGTTTAATTGTTTTCCTTAGATCAAAGGAAGGATAGTGCGCAGTGAGGCTCGACTTAGCCGGGAGCTTACTTCGCAGGTCGTGATTCTTTTGGGGGCTTATGTCCTTTTACATTTGGTGAGGACGATATATTATGGGTTTTGTAACTCCTTATTTTGGGGTAGACAGTCTTGTTCAGTTCTTGTTGTCACTAGACATCTTGTATAGTACTCTTGATGCCAGCTTATGTGCTAGGCATATTTCCGCTGTGTATGTATTTAAGTTTGGTTTTAATTTTCTTGTCTAGAACTCGTGTTGTGAGCTAGTATAGCTCCTTACTCTAGGGTATATATATCATGTCAGTTTGTTAAACAAATGTCATTAAGTTTCTTGTTAAGTTTCTCGTTCCTCGTTAGTCACTCCCACCGGGTTCGAGATTCTATTAGGGGATCCCGGGACCTGGGGGCGTGTCATCAGAGGCAAGCAGAAAGTATGGGAAGTGTATCAGTGGGTTCAAAGCCGAATGTTTCGGGTTCGAAGTGGACTTGCAAGTATTGTTCCAAGGATGGCCATACTGAAGACCGGTGTTGGTTGAAGCAAGGAAAATGCTTAAACTATGGTGAGAGTGGACATTTCAAAAGGGATTGCCCAAAGAGTAAGGGAACTTCGGGAGAAGGTACCGGACAACAGGCTTCGGGTAGTAAGCGTGATAGTGGGGGTCGGCCTAAGGTTCAAGGTCGAGTATTTGCTATTGATCAGCACAGGGTGGCTGAGTCTACAGCAGTGATAGGAGGTACCATTTTTCTTTTTAGTACGTGAGCGCGAGTTCTTATAGATCCAGGATCATCTCATTCTTATGTGGCATCGCATTTTGTGTCTCATTTACCTGTTGTTCCTGATTCTATGCCTTATGTGTTAGAAATATCTTCTCCAATGGGAGATTGCATGCTAGCTACAGAAGTATATAAGAATTGTGATGTGCTTATAAGTAATTATACCCTTCAAGCTGACCTAGTAGTGTTGCCCATAAGGGATTTTGATGTGATACTTGGTATGGACTGGCTTTATATGCATTATGCATCTGTCGATTGTCATCAAAAGGTGGTTACTTTTTCTGTGTCGAGTTTGCCTGAATTTATTTTTGAAGGTGATAGACCTATGTGTAGTTTTCATGTTATATCTGCTTTGAGGGCTAGGAAGTTGTTGTCTGGGGGTTGTACCGGATATCTTGCTTGTGTTGTTGACAAGAGTGTGTCTGTAACAAAGCTGGAGGATATTTCCGTGGTGTCTGAGTTTCCGGATGTGTTTTCTACTGAATATAGTATGCCACCCGACCGGGAACTTGAATTTTGTATTGAGTTATTACCAGGTACCACACCGATATCTAAAGCTCCATACAGAATGGCTCCCGCTGAGTTAAGAGAATTGAAGAAGCAACTCGAGGAGTTACTGGAGAAAGGGTTTATCCGGCCTAGTGTGTCTCCTTGGGGTGGACCAGTATTATTTGTGAGGAAGAAGGATGGTACACTGCGGTTATGTATTGACTACCGGGAGCTTAATCAGGTAACAATTAAAAACAAGTATCCGCTACCTCATATTGACGACCTATTTGATCAACTTCAGGGGTCCGTGGTTTATTCGAAGCTTGATTTAAGAAGCGGATATCATCAATTGAAAGTCCGAGAAGAAGATATACCAAAGACAGCCTTACGTACCAGGTACGGACATTATGAGTTCGTGGTTATGCCATTTGGGTTGACGAATGCTCCTGCGGTGTTTATGGATTTGATGAACCGGGTTTTTAAACCCTATCTAGATTTTTTTGTGGTGGTTTTTATAGATGACATATTGGTTTATTCTAAATCCAAGGCGGAGCACGGGCAACATTTGAGGATGGTATTGGGTGTTCTTCGGGACAAGCAATTGTTTGCCAAATTTAGTAAGTGTGCCTTCTGGTTGGAAGAAGTTTCTTTCTTGGGACACGTGGTGTCAGAGGCCGGTATTTCTGTTGATCCTTCAAAGATAGAAGCCATAGTTAAATGGAAGAGACCAACTACAGTCACTGAGGTACGTAGTTTTCTGGGATTGGCAAGCTATTATCGGAGGTTTATTGAGGGATTTTCAAAAATTGCTACACCAATGACAAGTTTGACTCGGAAATCTACAACCTTCGAATGGGATGACAAATGTGAAGCGAGTTTTCAGGAGTTGAAAAGAAGATTGACGGTGGCACAGTGTTAGCTTTGCCTAGTGGGTCAGATAATTTTGTTGTTTACACAGATGCTTCCAAAGAAGGGTTGGGTTGTGTGTTAATGCAAAATGGTAAGGTAATTGCTTATGCCTCGAGAAAATTAACTCCTTATGAAGTGAATTATCCTACTCATGACTTAGAACTGGCTGCAATTATATTTGCGTTACACAAGTGGAGGCATTATTTATATGGGGCTAGATTTGAAGTGTTCACAGATCATAAGAGCCTAAAGTATTTATTTTCTCAGAAAGAACTTAACATGAGACAACGCAGATGGATGGAAAAATTGAAGGATCATGATTGTACAATTTTGTATCACCCGGGAAAGGCTAATGTGGTGGCAGATGCTTTGAGTAGGAACACCTATGTTGCATATTTAATGGCCCGATAATGGAAATTGCTAGAAGATTTGCGAGACTGGAATCCTTATGAGTCAAGTCATGGCTTGAGTTTTGCGAATATAAAGGCTACATCTGTTCTACTTCAACAGATTAAAGAAGCTCAAAAGATTGATCCTGAATTACAGAAGATTGTTAATGGAATGAAAGAAGGTAAACAACCCGACTTTGTTTTTAATAATGATGGGATTCTTACTTTTCGTGGTAGGGTTTGTATTCCAGTTAATAGTGAGATTAAATTGCAAGTATTAGAGGAGGCTCATAAGACAAAGTATACCATACATCCGGGAAGTACGAAAATGTATCAAGATATGAAGAAGCATTTCTGGTGGAACTGTATGAAACGGGAGATTGCAGATTATGTGTCTAAATGTCTAACATGTCAACAGGTGAAAGTGGAACATCAACGTCCTGCAGGTTTGTTACAACCTTTAGAGATTCCTGAATGGAAATGGGAGCATATCACCATGGATTTTGTAACCGGTTTACCCCGTACTCGAAAGGGTTATGAAGCAGTTTGGGTTATAGTAGATCGGTTAACCAAGTCGGCTCACTTTTTGCCTGTTTTTATGGGGTATTCATTAACTCAGTTGGCTTCTCTATATGTTCAGGAGATAGTCCGGCTTCATGGGGTTCCAGTGAGTATAGTATCCGATAGAGATCCTCGGTTTACATCTCGATTTTGGCAAGCTCTTCAAGGGGCAATGGGGACTAAATTGAATTTCAGCACGGCATTTCACCCACAGTCAGATGGGCAGTCGGAAAGGCTAGTACGAATTCTTGAAGATATGTTACGAGCATGTGCAGTTGACTTCAAAGGTAGTTGGGATGTTCATTTACCGTTAGTTGAATTTGCTTATAATAACAGCTACCAGTTTAGTATTGAGATGGCCCCCTACGAAGCATTGTATGGTCGTAAATGTAGATCACCTATATGTTGGGATGAGGTCGGGGAAGCAAAGCTTTTGGGACTCGAAATGGTTCAACAGTCGGTAGAGAGTGTGAGATTGATTCGGGATAGATTGAGGACAGCTCAAAGTCGTCAAAAGAGTTATGCTGATAACAGAAGAAGAGATCTTGAATTCCAAGTCGGGGATTTCGTGTTCTTGAAAGTGTCGCCTCAGAAAGGTGTGAAACGATTTGGGAAGAAAGGGAAGTTGACTCCTCGGTATATAGGACCATTTGAAATACTTGAAAGGATTGGGAAATTGGCTTATAAACTTGCTTTACCGCCATCATTGTTAATGTGTTTCATGTCTCTACTCTCCGTAAGTATATCGCGGATGAATCTCATGTTCTTGAATATGAGCCAATTGAGTTCCAACCCGATTTATCCTATGAAGAATTGCCAGTGAAGATTCTTGATAGGAAAGAGCAAGTGTTGCGAACTAAACGGATTCCCCTTGTGAAAGTGTTGTGGAGGAACCATGAAATTGAAGAAGCTACATGGGAAGCTGAGCGGGAAATGCGAGAGAAATACCCGAGTCTATTTGATAACTTTGGTAAGTAATGTGATCATTTAGATAAATAAAATTCGCGGTCGAATTTTCTTTTAAGGTGGGGAGGATGTAACGCCTCACCCAATTTTATTTTTATATTTTGCATATTATATAATTAAAATATATTATGTGATTTACGTGTGCATTTTATATACTAGATAATATATTTTTGTGAATTGCATATATTATTTGAGTATATGTGTTAATAAGTGTTAGTAATAATATGTGTTTTGGGGATATTCATGTTAAGGGAGTTATTTGTGCTAGTGGGATTTTAAGGGGACTTAGTGAAAATTGTAAGTAAAGGGGGTTAAAGTGATTAGAATGGGAATTTGAGGGGTGTGGGTGAAACTTAAAAGAAAAAATCAATTCATCCTAATCTTTCCCCTCTTCATCCTTCATCAGCAAAACACACACACACACTTAAAGAAAAAAAATTGCTCCCTCTGTGTTCTTGAGCCAGGTGAAGAAAGGTAAGAAATATTTTGTATAAATTCCCCTAAATTCATTTACTACCCTATTTCAAATTCTAAGTATATATATATGTTCAGGGCATTGAATAGAGTAATTCTACCGGGTCAATTTCCATTTTCTTGATATTTCTCCGGGATAGGTAAGTTACTAAATTCCCCTACTTTAATGTTAGAATGAGTATTTTGAATTGTAGGATGTTATATATGAGAAATATGGAATTTGAGTTGGGTTTTTATGAAGTTTGGTGCAAGAAGTGCATTTTGTAGGTTGTTGCAATTTAATCCCAAGTTTTGAGTTAAGATTGTTTTAGGAATTGATTTTCAGTTGGGTTTTAGGGTGTTAGACACCCAAAACAAGTTCTGTAAGTGTGGAATAGTAGTCCAATTTCTGGGTAGGGTTTGGTTATGGTAGAAATGGAAATTTGGGCAAGAACAACCAAGTTGCTGAACTGGGAATCTGAATTTCGACCTAGGGGGCGCGCGCACCCTCCAGAAGGAGGCGCACGCACCCTCTATCTGAAGTTTTAATTTTGTAAGTTTTGATGGAGGAGTGCGCTCCCTTTTGGGAGAGGCGCGCGCACCCTCCAAAAATTAGAAAACCATAGCTTCAGTAGTTTAGGGGCGCGTGCACCCTATGGAAGGAGGCGCACGCACCCTTGGCTAATTTGGCAAGGCTTATGTTCTGGCTTAAGGAGGCGCGCGCACCCTTTGAGGTGAAGCGTGCGCCCTCCCCTGTTTCAACCTTATGTGAGTTTCGTTTATTCTGCAGTATTAAGAACAATAAGGAATACTTGGTATGTGTGATAGGAGCTTATATTGCTAAGTAGATAATTGTTTTACACTCTTCATGACTACTAGAAGATGAGTTAAGGAATGATGCATAATATATGTGTTATAAGTGAATTTGATCATTTTATGCAATTTTGCCTAAATAATGTACATGGAAGGATGATCTAGTCCCTTACTTTGGGCCTAGTACTAGTTTCATAATGTCAAGTAAATATTACTTGTGTACTTGGTTGTGAGTCCAACTGGTTTATGTGTTTCGGGGGTGTATAGGTTCACGTTTATTATGAGAGCTGGGGCTGAGTAATAACCGTGAATCTATGCATCTGTGACCGTTTGCTCCTACTCTTGATCACATTAGGGGTCTAGCTTTCTCAATGATTGGAGCATTAAGCACAATGATTGAATAGCTCTTTTGTTCTTGGTTCTTGGTTTGAGATACTGGGTAACGGGTCTCCTCTGATTTAGTGAAGCGGCCTTCAACATGAAGATCGACATCAACGTTATTATTGGGTATGGAGTAATAAGGAGGAAAGAAATATCCTTTGTAATGTGTACTTAGCTATACGTGTTGCATAATGAGTAGGAGTAGCTACTCATGTGATGTGCTACGTGATATATATAATGTTAATGAACTGCTCCCATGTTTCATTTATATATGTATGCATATCATGCTATTATAGTAGTAACTTACTGAGATTTTATCTCACCCCGTTTATTGTTTCTTTGTTTTCCATAGATCCAAAGAAGGCTAGCGATAGCTCGAGGTGAGGATCGTAGTATACAGTTCTGGTGCTAAGGGAAATTTCTTTTGGGTAGGTTATTATACTTTTGTTTTGTGAGGACGTTGGTTAGACTGAGTATGTTAAACTCAGAATTTTGGGGTACAGTTGTGTATTTGTAAATAAAGTTATCTTCTTTTGTTTACCGGCTTGTAGGCCGAGTAATGGAAGTATAAAAGTTAGTTTTTGGCTATGTAAAGTGGTAAAAGGTGGTCAAGTGTTGAACCATCTTTAGTAGTGTATCTCCTACGTCATTAAAGGAGTATAGTTGTATTTTAGTTTTAAATTTTTACTCGTTTTTAAAGTAGTGGCGTGTCTGAATTCTATGGTTTATATCAAATCTAAGATTTCGGGGCGTTACAATAAACTCTACCCAAAAGACAAGAGTATTTACATAACACTGTACAACCACGACCTCGCCAAAACCAAAATACTAAACACTATAAACAACTACCCCCAAAGAAATGCCTACCTGAGGCTCCTCACCGGCCTATGAACTCAACGATGTGCCTCCCTGGCCTCATTGCAATCTAAGGAAAACAAGAAAGGAAGGGGTGAGTCGAAACCCAGTAAGTTACTACATGCAGCAATATGGCATGCTAGTATGCAATTTACCATACTTAATCAAATGAAATCAGAGGTAAGAACACATCTTTGATAAGATATAATAAGTCACATATCCTGCAGTAAGATAAACATAATTAAAGAATACAAGATCGAGGTACACCTCTGATTTCACAACACTTTCAACCTTACCTTTCATTATCTTTCTTTCTTTAAAATGTGTTGTAAGTGCAACACCCACATACGTAAAGTGACGTACCCACATGCGTAAAGTGACGCACCCACATGCAATATGTGTCGCACCCACCTGCGATATGTGTCGCAGTCACATGCGATATGTGTCGCACCCACATGCGATATATGTCGCACCCCAAGTGAACCGGTATTCGTATTCACCACATTATACCCCAAACACATACGACAGCTGGATTCAAATGCACTGCACAAGTACATGTTTACCTGCCATAAACCAATTCAACTAGGCCCAAAAGTATTAGACTTTTCCATAATTCACATAAGCAACTGTATCAGATCTCTCAACAACATATAACCATACGCAAATACCCATAAACCATATGGCACATAAAGTGTCCATCATAACATAATCCATCCAAATATGAGCCCATAAGTATTAGACTCCAAGTAAGTAATGGTGCAAGTCGTATTGTACCTAATCACAATTACACACCTCGCATATATTCGCGATTAATGGACGAATACATTTTACGCCACATATTGTGGTTCGTAATTATTTTTCGTTTATTATAAACATATTAATCATAATTTTATTAAATTTTAATTATACTTTTACTGGTCCCTATTTATCTTAGGAACTCATTTACAGGACAGGGGTACTTTTATTACTCTTTATACAACTTTATTATTGAGTATTTTATTCATTTTGGATTACAATTATTATTTATAATACCGCCATACCACCGTCTCAAAATCACTATCTTAGTACCCGTTCTAATTATTTTGGTCAATTTAATTAATTAAAATGTGTATAGAATCACATATTAACAAAAAAAAAAAAATTAGTACCAATACTACCCATAATGATGTAGGAGGAGATCGAGGTCTGAAGTGCAGCGACGCAGACCAAACGCCAGACCAAGCGCCCGCCCGCTATAAGCCGAGCGCCCGCTTACCTTGTCCAAAACGGCTGATGCTTCTGTTTTCATGCGAGCGCCCGCGTGGTCCAAGCCGAGCGCCCGCCCGGTGTCGATTTTTGGACCAGACGAGTTGCCGAGTTCTGGTAGGGTTTTATTAAAACAATTTATTATTACTTTTATCTTTGTTTCTTTATTATTAGTTAGGGTAGTTTGGGTATTTGTTAGACTAGGGTTTATTTTTTGTTAGTAGTTTAAATACTTTAGTTTCATCATTCTAGGGTTACACATTATTATTCTTATCAATTAAAATTTGTTCTTAGAGATTTATCTCTATTTCTTGGTGGATTCCAAGGTTTATTGTGTTTGAGGTTTCATCGCTTGTGAAATCTTGTGATCAGTGTGCTAATCATGAAACCTATCGCTTCTGTATTGCGTCAGTTGGCATCAGAGCAGGCCATATCCTGTCTTTTGCATCATACTGAAGTATAATGGGGGATCAGGCAATAAAGGTTGGTATCGATGGTGTAACCACCGCTATCAATTCCTTAGCAACGCAGATTGCAGCGTTGGTTACCGCTCAACAAAATCAAAACTATCATGGTGAGAGAGACAGGGTTGATCCAAGACGACGACCTCAAGGGACCGAAAATCGGGACGAATGGAATTCCAGTTCTAGATCTGATGACGAGTTTATTCATGATATCGATCTTCGATTGGATCGTGCTCGACAACAGGAACAATATTTCCTAGCGTTAGAGGACGAAGAACTCGACGAAGTGGACAGGCATGATCGACGTGTGCAGAAATATAAATAAATCAGAGATCTGAATCGAGCAGCAAGGGAGCGAGTTCTTAGGCAGCGACATAGGATGGAAGCCAAGTTTTTTGCTGACAAAGCCGATCACTACACTGCCAAAATTCAAAAACTGGAAGCGCGTAGATCTGCAGTCTATGAACGTGCTGAAAAAGAACGTCGGGCTCAGTTCGAGGTATTGTTTCAGAATAACAAGATTATTGCTGAAGAAGAACGTCGCGGGGAAAATATCCACCGCGTCGATCCGATTGAAGAGAAAGAGTCAGATTCAAATGGAGAAGATATAGTGGCAGTCAAATCCGCGAATCAGGATCTACAAATAATGAATGAATATTTCAAAGGAGAGAAAATTAGTAATAATTTTATTTCCAAGGTTGAAGATCCCGTTTCAAAGGCAAAAGTTCGAGAAAAAAATATTGAAGGTTTGATTATTTGTTTTGAAAATTTCGTTATGCGTCAAATTTTGCTTAAGGCGCGGATCTATTCAAAATATTTATTCAAGTGGGACGAAAATTTCCAAGCTTCAGAGATGAACTCGGGGACGAGTTCTTTTGAAGAGGGAGTGACTGATGTAGGAGGAGATCGAGGTCTGAAGTGCAGCGACGCAGACCAAACGCCAGACCAAGCGCCCGGCAGCTATAAGCCGAGCGCTCGCTTACTTCGTTCAAAATGGCTGAAGTTTCTGTAATTGATGCGAGCACCCGTCTGGTCCAATACGAGCGCCCGCTCGGTCCCGGCGGCTAGAGACGTGACTGTTTTGTTAAAACAATTTATTGTTACTTTTATCTTTGTTCCTTTATTATTAATTAGGGCTAGTTTTGGTATTATTTATTTAGTTTAGGTATTTTATTATACTAGGGTTTGTTAGTTGTTAGTAGTATAAATACTTTAGTTTCATTGTTTTAGGGTAACACTTTATTA
The DNA here is from genome assembly GCA_026119855.1 of Campanula takesimana. Taxonomy (NCBI): domain Eukaryota; kingdom Viridiplantae; phylum Streptophyta; class Magnoliopsida; order Asterales; family Campanulaceae; genus Campanula; species Campanula takesimana. The sequence continues at coordinate 27,622 of JAOWBW010001176.1, forward strand.
TTATTCAATTGAACTTTGTTCTTGGAGATTTATCTCTATTTCTTGGTGGATTCCAAGGCTTATTGCGTTTGAGGTTTCATTGCTTGTGAAATCTTGTGTGTAGTGCGCTACTCACGAAACCTATCGCTTCCGTGCTGCGTCAGTTTGTTAATTGTTAGTAGTATAAATACTTTAGTTTCATTGTTTTATGGTAACACTTTATTATTATTAAATTGAACTTTGTTCTTGGAGATTTATCTCTATTTCGTGGTGGATTCCAAGGCTTATTGCGTTTGAGGTTTCATTGCTTGTGAAATCTTGTGTGTAGTGCGCTACTCACGAAACCTATCGCTTCCGTGCTGCGTCACATAAAGCAATAATTGAAAATAAAAGTATCATATATAGCATGTATGAACATTACTATAATTAAAAAGGAGAGTAGTAACTTACCTACTACGGAAATAATATTGAAGAAATTATATTTTGATCGGCTACAAATGCTCTACTCTACTCCCTGAACATTTTGGTGAAGTCGGATTTTTGAATGGAAGCTTAAATCAAGAGGGAGGTGAAGATTTGGACAAGAAACCCTCGTCGGTCACGCAGAGGAACGGAGGACAGAGTGTTTGGAGAAAATGAAAATGCTTCTCCACGAAGCATCTTTGTTTTCATGTTTATATTTTCATTGTTTACTAAAGACCCCCTCAAGTTTGGTTAAACTCCACATAAACCCCTAAGGTTTTCACTTTAACATACTAGCTCCTTAAACATTCTTAAGTTTCATAATATTAATCTAACTAATCAACTCTCATTAATATTAACTAGTCAACTCAAAATTAACACACTTTAATATATGAAACTTTATTATATTTTATATTTTTGTTTTAAGTAGAATTTATAATTTTATAATTTATAATAATAATAATTTATATATATATTTAATATTATTAATTTTAGACGAGTCAATAGATGGACCGAATATTCAAATAATATATTGACACACAAAATAATGCACCAAGAAATTATAAAATGCTTGAAAAATGTATGCAAATGTGATGGGCGTTACAGTATGGACATTCCTGGTTATTTCCTTCCTCCTCAAGAATATAGATTGGCACCAAATCCCTATTTCTATCTCCTTAGAGGAGATTCAGTCTTCTTTGATACAGATGACCTCCATGGGGAAGTTGCTAGGTATGTTGTAGCAGACGGTAGGTGTAGGGAGGTGAGATTTGTGTTGCGCCGTGGAGCTGGTGACATGTTAGATAGCTTAGAGTTGTTTTGTGCCCCTGATAATTTGGGCAGTGGTGCTCCTTTTCTTGAGCAACAGAGTTGGTGGTCCTCACTCATGTTGGTAGTGGTGCCCTAGGCACGTTTAATAAACGTTGTAATTGTTATCATTTATTTCATATCAATAAAGAGATGTTTTGATTATTATTTTTGTTCATGTTTACTTATAATAATCCCCGTCCCTAGTACTTATTAAGCACTAGTATAAAGGCTAAACGATCATGGGATGATCATGTTAGATTTATGGGTACTTGTTTGGAACAAGGTACTGGACATGACCCGCTGTATGAGATTTATGTCATGGTCTATGTCAAACATATATCTCATATTAGTTATGTCATTTGAATCCTTAGACATGAAGTTATTATAGTCTTCCACTTGATGAACATTGTGTTTGACATATTCAAACGCTACCTTAACACCGTAGTTATAAAGGGTATGATTGGCATGATCGGATTCCCGTTGGGAAGAATAATGAGCTAAATGGATTTGTCCCTCCACGGAGAGATGTCAAGCTTGGGCCTCTCGTAGGAATGATGTTGATGAAATGTTCGGCCGGACTCAAATGAATCGATTGGATCAATGTCATTTGGATTATCAACATATTCGGAATCGAGAAAGTATTGAACGAAACAAGTTGACTCTTTGACCATGACTTGTGTTCAATGACATCGTGGATAAAGGGATTGTGACATATTCTAAAGGAATGCGAACTTGTATCTAGTTATACTATTTGGGTAGGTATGACGGTTTGCTAGAACCTAATCATATCTTATGGGATTATGTTTGAGCCCATTGCCAACTTAGTATAATCCTAGAGGGTCACACACAATAGAACGAATCTTAAATAAAAGGACTATATTGGCATTTAGGGTCGGAGGACTTCCAAGGAATTTCTGGAAAGTTCTGGGCCTTCTGGTCAACCAAGCGGGCGCTTGGGTTGCACCAGGCGGGCGCCTGAACAAGCCGGAAAAGAATTGGACCTTCTGTCCAAACAAGCGGGCGCCTGGGTAGGACCAGGCGGGCGCCCGGTATGCCGATTGGAAATTTCCTAATTCGATTAGGAATGGTTTTTTGGCACAAGTTACCTATTTGAAATAGGTCTTAATTGTGTATAAAAACACCAATTCGGCCAGACCATATTAACTAGTGCCTTTTGTGAGTCTCAAAGAGTTTGAGAGATATTTTATTTTGTTCTAAGATATCATTGATTGAGGAACAAAATAATTCACAAAATAAATTCCATATAGTTCTTTATTAAATTGTGAAAGCGTGTTTTACAATTATTGGTCTAACAACCAAGATCAAAGAAGCTCCTTTGATATTCGTTCGAAGTGTGGATACCGCTAGAGGGTGAAAATCATCATCTTCAAAGTTCGTGTTCAAGCTTTGTGATCGTGATCAAGTCTTCAAGTTTCTCCACCAAAGATCAAGAGAAAATTCATAGCCATCAAGGTTAGTTATTCCTCTATTCATCTTGTTGTATTTGATTTAATCATATGAACGGATCCATGGCTTTGGGTTTCTTAAAATTTTAATTGCTATATTCCCCGCTGCGCATGTTACTTGGAAACCCAACAGTGGTATCAGAGTCCCGTTCATGTTGATTAATTCATACTTGGATCATGTTGTGTGTGTATAAATTGTTTATGTGCCAAGCATGATATAAATATTGGATTATATGATGTTTATGTGTTTTGTAATTTTATGTGGTTTATTGTTTTTCAAACTTTAATCGCACGATTCAATCGCAATAAAAATTATGGTGGATTCTGAATTATTTCGATTATTGATTTTGATTGGATCAAAGTTTTAATAATCGGGGAAAAATAATTTTGAGACAAAATTTTCGAACTTTAAAATTCTATACTATTCTGGCCATTCAAGCGGGCGCCTGGTCCTTTGCAGGCGGGCGCTCGGTGGTCAAAATTTGTTCTGATTTTGGTTAAAATCTGAATATGGAATTTTCGATAAATTCGACAAAACCAGTAACAGAACCAGTCCAGACTTGTTGATCTGGAATGGGTTTTGGGTAGTTGGTTTGTGTGTGGATTTTGGGGTTTGATTTTCCTATTTGTTTTAGTCTTGTGATTCTAAGATTGGTTCAAGGTTTGGATGGCTAATCTGCGTTCATCGAGATTGTGTTTCCCAAACTTGATCGCAATCAAAGTCTCAAAGATAAAACGAAGTTAGAATTATGAAGAGTTCATAATTGCTAAAATTGAGAAACAAAGTTCTTGATTCAATGATTGGAGATCCATGTGGAATTGTGAATGCAATTGGCCTACGTTCATCGAGACCATCTATTGCTTAGTTTCGGCCACATGGACTACTTTCTTGGTTTCTTGAATTAGTGCGGGATTGTGGTTGCCTAATGGCTTAGTTCGACCGCGCTTCTTGTTGTCTTGATTTGGAGACAATAACCAAAGTTGAAATAGTCACATCCTCATAATTATAGAGAAACTAATGACACATAAATATCATGCTTAAATTAATGGAGATTAATTTAGTGGCTAAACTTGATGTGTAACATGTTTATATTATGTGCTCATAAATGTGTTATATGCTATATGTGATGAACCTTCAAAGAAAGTTTTAAGTCTTTTATTGCCATGCCATGATTAAAACACTTGTTAGTACATGAGTGATTTCAATGTAGATTCGCCCTAGCGAGATGCATTAAATTTGTTTATGTATGAGCAAGATAGATAGTGTGGGCACGCCCTAACGGGACACATTAACTGTGCGTTTAAAATGGTTAGACTTAATTGGGCGTCAAAACAGTTTTGGGCCTAGGCAAAGATGAGGTTTAACATGCTTTTTGAAATTTGATTTCTTAAAGAATCTCATAAAATGAACTAAGAGTCATATGAGATATGATTGACAAGAGTTGTCTACCTAATTAATTTGATTTTGTGTAATCGCCTTAGCGGACTTGAAATTAAATTAAAGTTGGATCTTAACTCATTTAAATTACATTATACAATGGATGTATATGAAGGTTATATAATTTAGTGGGAGTATTTTGTTTGAAAAATACATTATTTATCTCTTTAATGAAAAACGGTACTTATTAAATTTTGGAAATTTTTGCATATTTGTAGATAATGACTAATAACACTCAATCAATGTCGTTGCGATCGATCCTTGAGAAGGATAAGCTCGAAGAGAATGGTACAAACTTTATGGATTGGATCCGTAGCATAAGAATTGTTCTAGGCAAGAAGATAAGTTGTACATTCTCGATGGGCCTCTCCCCGCTGAACCACCGCCTACTGCCCCTAGGGTAGAAAGAGACAATTACAAGAAACATCGTAATGATTCTAGAGATGTAAGTTGTCTCATGCTTGCTGCTATGTGTTCAAAACTCCAACAAAGTTTGGAACATTTGGAAGCCTATGAGATAGGCGTGGAGTTGAGAACTATGTTTCTGTTAGTACCCGACCTGAAAATGAGTTTATTAGGCCGTTCCCAAAAATACAAGGACTTTATAGGAATTAGAAACCTTGCAAAGACTTGTCCCGGATTCCCAAATATCTCATTTGTGGCAAAATCTATCAAAATAGGTAACAAATAGTTTCCTTAAAACCATGCAGAAACCCTAGCTTAAGAATCAAGTCAGCCTGCAACATTGGCCACGCGGCCAACCTTGCTCCGCGTTGATCTTGGCCACGCGGCCACTATTGTCACCGGCTTCAACCATGGCCAGGCGCCACCTTGCGCTGGATGATCTGGACCATCAGATCCTCCCATCATTTTACTATATAAACCACTCCATTCCATTGGTTTGGGGGTCCGATTTTGAGAGTTCTAAAGTCCGAATTTTGGAGTTCTTAAACAATATTTTGCTCTCTAATTAACATTCAAACACTCAAGAAGATCCAAGGTTTATTTCTTGCCAACATAGGTAAGTTTTCTAACTTTTTCTTCTGTTCTTGCATTATCCTTAATGTAGATCTTTTATATTCATGTTCGTACATGTTTATTCATAGTTTCTTCGTATGCTTCGCATGTTTATTCATATGTTCATATATGTTCTTCGCATGTTCTTCGTGTTCATAGATTAAAACCTTATTTATGCTATATTTAGGGTTGCGATCTTCATGTTTGCATGTTATTTCATAGCCGATGATGATCGAGGGTTC
>JAOWBW010001176.1:33135-80421 GCA_026119855.1 Campanula takesimana
CAACCTTGCCTTGTAAGGCTTATAGAAAAGTAAAAACATGTCCATGATGGACTTTTGGAGACCTTAGAACCAACTAGACCACTTCCTACTACTTTCCTTTTTTCCTCTCCTTACAACCAGTAACATTGGCTTCCTTGCTTTCACTTGGGTTTACCCACGGATTCCTTTCTTTGTGATGATTCCCTCATCAATAAGTTCATGTGTTGGGTATGCCCACATATATCTCAGTTTTAATGTATTAGGATTTATTAGATTTGATTGATCCATCACCTAAGTTTTATTTCATGGACTTTAGACCCACATGTAAGAAGTATTTATACTTCATTTTTTAGGTTGTCCATTGTTATAGAATAGGCTTAGAAATAGGGCAAGAAGATCAAGTTTCAAGAAAAATCACTCAGTGAGTTTGAGCCGCGCTTATGCGCCTCCTGCGCCACGCGCCATGCGCCTCTTCACTCGCGCCTTGCGCCATTTAGAGCGCGCGCATAAGGATTTCTTCATAAGCTTACGCGCCTGCGCCCCTTGTTTTAAGCGCACGCTTACTGTGCGCCTATTGGCTAAATGCGCCTCTTGGCTCAAACGCGCCTCAAAGTGTTTATTCAAACACTCAGTGATTTATTGAAGACTCGAAGACTTGAAAAGAATTCAAATTACGCCAATGATCCAACGGTGGTTAAAAGATGCATATGCGCCTAATCTGTTGACACGCGTCCATAACGGTCACTTTTATGTTGAGTGTCAAAATGGCCATAATATATGCATGCTCCAATCAACGAACGACAGCTCATCTTATCCACAAGGATTTCCAACGGCTAGTTTTTTGAAGTTCACTATAAATACCCCATAACTTCAACATTTTGAAGTTGCTGAGTTTTGCTAAGAATTTCAAGAATTTCTCTCTCAAAGCATTTGTTGAAGATTTGAAGATTGCCTTCGTTTTTCCAGATTTCTCAAGAACATCTTCATACCTTCATCCTTAGCCCAGATCTTCAAAGCCTTAACACTTTAGTTTCTTGTGCTCTCCATCTCAAAGATCTAAAGAGCCTTGATTCTAAGAACACACACGCACCTCTTTAAGATTAATCATTTAGATTCATCTTTTAGAGATACACCGGTTATTGTTTTGGATTTGTTCTTTCATAGTAATAGATCTTGAGTTAGTGTATAAGCTCAAACATTGTAATTTGTAACACTCACTCATTATATAAGATCTCGATTAGAAATCCAAGACTAACCATCTTGGTAGAGGACGTAGATCTTTCATTGATCGAACCTCTCCAAATAGCTTGTGTTATTATCTTGTCATTTCTTTCAAGTTATTATTTTCACTCACTATTTGCTTGTTTACTCATTGTAGATTGATTGAACTGAATTGTGTTGTGTTTGTTTTATCATTTGCCTTAGTTCCTTATTTCACTCACTTTGAGCCAAAATACTTAGTGTGTGTGTTGCGCTCCCTTTATCACTTTGCGCCTACTTTCATTACTAAATTCCGCTGTGCATTTCACTCACTCACTTAGGCGCATTTCATAACGCTTACTTGATAAAGTGCGCATTCGCAATTGAGTTTTTCAAGGGTACGAAAAGAATTTTAAAACAGCTATTCACCCCCCCCTCTAGCTATTTTTCATACCCTTGTTGCCCTTTGGGACCAACAAGTGGTATCAGAGCAAACACCTTTATAAAACATTTTTCGTTTTTCAAGCTTAACAGCTTGGGTGCCGATTCTAAATGGCAAACTCAAAACCTATGGCAACTGCAAACTACACTCACGTTCCGGTCTTTGATGAAGATCATTTTGACGTATGGAAATTCAGCATATTGACTCATCTCAACTCAATCGATGAAAGGCTCCATGACACCGTCGTTTATGGACCTTATATTCCGATGAAGGCGAATCCAAATCCACGCACCAACGCTGCTCAACCTACTGTCCTAAAACCAAGGGAAGAATGGACCGAGGAAGAAATTAGAAGAGTCGCAAATGATGGCAAAGCAAGAAACATTCTTCTAAGCACTCTAAGCACGGCGATGAAACAACAAGTCATGCATTGTGCTACTGCAAATGAGCTATGGGATGCTATTGAAGAGCATATTGAAGGAGACACCGTTTGCAAGGAGAACAAGAAATACGAAGTTCAAAAGAGATTCAACAATTTCTCTCAACTCCCCGGTGAAAACTTAAGGCAAACTTATGAACGCTACTGTGAAATTATCAATCTATGTATTTCACTTGGCATGAAGTTTACCAACAAAGATTTGAATGTAAATTTTCTACAAGCTTTTGGATCAAGATACCTTCATAAATCTAGCGCTCTTGAAGACGCTGGAACTTTAGATGTTTGGACTTTAAGGAACCTATATGCAAATCTCAAAGTTTACGAACTCAAACTCCAACGAATCAGTGAAACTGAAGGAAAGTCAAAATCTATGGCTATGATGGCGCACAGAGAAGCCGCGCCTACTCCTGCGCCTGTACAAGATGAGAAAAGCTCCGATCCCAAAATTTCTACTTCTGAGCTATTAGACATGGATGATGAAGACTTCGCTTTATTTGTGAAGAAATTTCAAAAGTTCAGAAAATTCTCAAGACCCGGCTCAACCAACAAATTTCAAGGATCTACCAGCAAAGCTCCTCAAAAGTTTTCAAGGAGCAGTGATTCAAAAAGAAAAGAAGATCTTGTTTGTTTTAATTGCAGGAAACCCGGACATTTTGCATCAAGCTGCCCGATCCCCAAATTTGAATATATGCAGAAGAAGAGCAGCCATACTCCTAAATTCACTCCCAAGTTCACTCGACACAAGGGAATGGTTGCTGAAGAAGAAGCACCAGCAAATGAGCACAATACTTGGATTGAAACAGACTCCGATGAGAGCGATGAAGATTCCGATGATGGACTTGTTTGTTTGATGGCAAATGATGATGAAGTTGATGCTTATGATTCTGATGATGACTTCTCCAAGGATGTTCCCGATATGAATGCCTTGAATAAACCTATCAAGAAATCTGCAGGTTTTCAAGAAGCGAAAAAGAAGAAAGGACCAACCATCAGCGAGCTCGTTGAACAAGGATTTCTCACTCCGGCTCAAAACGATGGTGGATTGTTATTCTCACGATGTGATCTTGGAGCAAGGAACAAATTGAGAAAAGGAGCATACATTAGACCACAGGTTGAACCAACTGCTCCAATCTCCAAAATCAATGATGAAGTGATTGCTGAACAAGAAAAATTGTTCAAGAAGGCTGAAAAGGTAATCACTAGATTTGATAGTATGAAGGAAGCTTTAGCACTATCATGTGATGAAATTTCCCAGCTTAAGACCGAGAAATCTCTACTTAAATCTGAACTCACCCTCCTTAAGGAGCAGATAAAGAGCATGACTCCTCTTACCGTTAAAAACACTTTTCTAACAGAACAGAACTCACTTCTTAAAGTTCAAAACGATGAATTGGTTGCTCAAATCACTGATCTTAAAAAGATTACAAATGAGTGGTCCAATTCTCGTGTCACTATGGAGAATATATTTGAGTCCCAAAAAGTCAGTGGTGATAAAAGTGGCTTGGGATTCTCATCAACTAGTGACAACTTTAAATGTGATGTCTGTGCTGAAAGAGATAGTGAATTTACCAACCAACAAACTCTTGAAATTCCCAAGGAAAAACATTCTAATTCAATGGGTAAAGGACATGAAAAAGTCAAGAGACAAACATTCCATTATGTCTACCCAACGAAGCAATTTGGGAAAGCTAATGGGAAAGATATAGCTACAGATGAACCATCTCCTAGCAAAATCATTCTTGAAAATAGGCGCGCTCCTTCTCCGAGTGCTCATTATGCGCCTAAGAGCCACGCGCCTCATCGCCGTGCGCCTCCTAGCCCTATGCGCCCTTCGAGAAAAAGCGCTCCAAAATTTCAAAAGAAAGATTTTGTTAAGTCTAGTTCATCTGACCCAAAGAAGAATGCCATCCCCAAGAAAAGTAAAGAGTTTGTGAAAACTCACGTGATTGGTGGCTTTCATCATTGTTCCATTTGTGATTGTTCAGGACACAAGGCCGTGGAATGCCTTTTGCGATTCACTCCCAATGCCAAAGGACGTAAAAATCCTAAGGTCAAGCAAGAGTGGGTTGTCAAAAGTTGCTAACCCTAGGACCCAAAAGGAATAAAGGGGACCTGCTTAAATGTCTATATTTCAGGTTCTTTGTTTCATGGCTGGATCTTCAAAAGCTAGAAATTATGAATGGATTCTCGATAGTGGGTGTTCAAGACACATGACTGGAGATGAATCCTTATTAGAAGATGTCCATGAAGAAAGAGGTCCCTCCGTAACATTTGGCGATAATAACAAAGGTCAAGTTGTAGCATATGGAAAGCTCAAGAAAGACAAAGTGTGCATTGAAAGAGTCTCACTCGTGGAAGGGCTCAAGCACAACTTATTATCCATATCTCAATTCTGCGACAAAGGATTAGAATGCCATTTTACTTCAACGCAATGTCTTATCAAGAATGGCAAAACTGGAGCTATCTTACTCACGGGATATCGTAAGACAAATATTTATATTATTGATTTTCATAGTATGAACTCTAGTACTAATCTTTGTTTTGTAGCAAAAAGTGTGAACGAAAATAGTTGGCTGTGGCACAAGCGCTTAAGTCACTTGAACTTCAAGTATCTATCTAAACTCAGCAGGAATAATCTTGTCAAAGGACTTCCCAAAGTTGCTGATCATCATGACAAAAAGTGCGCCGCATGTCAACTTGGCAAACAACCGAAGCAGTCATTTTCAAGCAAGTCAAATCCTTCAACTACAAGATGTTTGCAACTGCTTCACATTGATCTATTTGGACCAGTTTCCACCGCAAGCATTCGTAGAAACAAGTATACTCTAGTTGTGGTGGATGATTATTCAAGATATACATGGGTAGAGATGATGATTACAAAAGATGATTGTTATGATATTCTCACTACCTTATTTCGACTGCTCCAAACCCAAAAAGAAGATGACATCGTTAGTGTTCGATCCGACAATGGAACAGAATTCAAAAATAACGGTGTTGCTCGATATTGTGAAGATCATGGGATAGATCACAACTTTTCAACCGCCGGAGTTCCTCAACAAAATGGCGTCGTTGAACGAAAGAATAGAACGTTGATTGAAGCGGGAAAGACGATGATAGCTGAAGCTAAATTGCCTAAGTACTTTTGGGAAGAAGCTATCAACACTGCATGTTTTACTCAAAATCGTTCCCTCATCAACAAACTTCACAACAAGACGCCGTATGAACTTTGGCGTGGTAGAACTCCCAACATTGCATTCTTCAAGATCTTTGGTTGCAAATGCTATATCCTCTACAACGGAAACGAACATAGAGGTAAATTCGATGCCAAAGCCGACGAAGGTATTTTTGTTGGGTATGCCAAACACTCTAAAGCTTTTCGTGTTTTCAATAGAACTACATTAGTGATAGTTGAATCTGTACATGTTACTTTTGATGAACATTCTCTCCTTGAGCCACATTTGGCTCCAAATGTTGCTGATGATTCTATTGAGTTAAATGATACAGGTGCTCCTATTTACGTTGCGCCCACTCAAGGTCAGAATCTATCAACACAAGGAAATCCATCTACATCAAATGCGCCTAATTCAATGTATTATGCGCCTGGTGAATCCTCTATTGCGCCTCACTCAAATGATGCGCCTCATGATTCCTCTTACGCGCCTATTTCTACTGCTGCATCTGGTGTAAACCCAAATTTCAATTCTGAGCCAGTTCAACCCCCAAATTTCAATGACTTTGAATCTGGTGAAGAGGTACCAATTGAAGATCTTCAAGTTTCTACGACTCAACCTAACTTACCTCCTGAAATTCGTGAAGTTAGAGGTCACCCAATTGCTAATATCATCGGTGATTTACAAGTTGGTGTTCGTACAAGGAGAGCTACAAACTTTGATGCTTACACTGCTTTTATCTCTCAAATTGAACCGAAGAAGGCTGATGAAGCACTCCAAGATCCTAATTGGGTTATTGCAATGCAAGAAGAACTCAATCAATTTGAACGATGTAAGGTTTGGACTCTTGTTCCAAGACCAAATGATCAAGGAGTGATTGGTACGAAATGGGTGTTCAGGAACAAGATGGATGAGAATGGAACCATCACGAGAAACAAAGCAAGATTGGTTGCACAAGGCTATAGGCAAGAAGAAGGAATTGATTACGATGAAACTTTTGCGCCCGTAGCAAGACTTGAAGCTATCAGATTATTTCTAGCTTACGCCGCTCACAAGAACTTCAAGTTATATCAAATGGATGTGAAGAGCGCGTTTCTAAATGGTGAACTCCAAGAACAAGTCTATGTTGCTCAACCACCTGGGTTTGAAGATTCACAATTTCCAAATCATGTGTACAAACTCCAGAAAGCTTTGTATGGACTCAAACAAGCACCAAGAGCATGGTATGATACACTATCCAAGTTTCTCATCGAAAAAGGCTTCACTCGCGGTAAAATCGATACAACTCTTTTCATTGCCAAACATAATGGTCATAAATTACTTGTTCAAATTTATGTTGATGATATTATATTTGGTTCTACTAATGAATTGTTGTGCAAGCGTTTTGAGAAACTAATGAAGAGCAAGTTTGAAATGAGCATGATGGGAGAACTCACATTCTTCCTCGGGCTTCAAATCAAGCAAATGAGTGAAGGCATTTTTATCAACCAATCCAAATACACAAAGGACTTAATCAAGAAGTTTGGACTTGAGAACGCTAAATCATACGATACTCCAATGGCCACCGGCAACAAACTCGACAAAGATCTAAAAGGTAAACGTGTTGATCAAACGCTCTATCGAGGTATGATTGGCTCACTCCTTTATCTTACTGCTAGCAGGCCCGATATTATGTTTAGTGTTTGTGTTTGTGCTCGTTATCAATCCGACCCTAGAGAAGCACACTTAATTGCTGTGAAACGTATTATAAGATATCTCTCTGGCACTGTTAACCTTGGACTTTGGTACACCAAAGATTCGAACTTTAAACTTGTAGGTTACTCAGATGCGGATTATGCAGCGTGCACAATTGATAGGAAAAGCACAAGTGGCACTTGTCATTTCCTCGGATATAGACTTGTGTCATGGGCGAGTAAGAAACAAGCTTCAGTATCTGTCTCAACAACCGAAGCCGAATATATCGCTGCGGGAAGTTGTTGTTGTCAAATACTCTGGATGAAGCAGCAATTGGTGGACTATGATATCATCGAAGAAAATTGTCCCATCTACTGCGACAATACATCAACAATTGCGGTTTCTGAAAATCCTGTCATGCACTCAAAGACCAAGCACATCGACATCAAATATCACTTCCTCAAAGACCACGTGGAAAAAGGCAATATTCATTTGGAACACGTGGGAACCGACTATCAAATCGCCGACATTCTAACTAAAGCACTTGACGCGAAACGGTTCATGTTTTTGAGAGGTGAAATGGGTATGCTTGAACTCAACTAAATTCAATATAGTTTTGTCAATACTAATGATTTTATGTTGTGTTGAGTTATGAGTATATTAGGTACAAATGATTAAATCAATTTTTCAAAAGTTTCAAGGAAATTATGCGCCATCTATGCGCCTTACTAACTGCGCGCCCATCTCTCGTTTTCTGCGCGCACAATATCTGCGCGCCTATCAATTCATGCGCGCGCTCAACCATCTTTGCGCGCCTTGATGTGTAATGCGCCTTGATGAATAATGCGCCTAGATGAGTATGCGCCTTGCTGAAGTAATGCGCCTCTTCATGCGCGCATTAACTATTGCGGCTCAATCATTTCTCAAAATTCAATTTCAATGATTGAACGTAATAAATACACAAGTACCAGGTATGTTCATTCTGTTCATTTATTATAGGAATCTATGTCTTTTGACATTCCTTTAATTGTTCAAGGGTACTTGTGCAATTAAAATTTTTCCCTCGTTTTACGCTTTTCGAAAAATTTTATTTTCTGGGATATATTTCTTGCACCCCAAACTTACACCAAAATAGATGTTTTTGGTGTTTGTGCAAAAATTAGTCAAAATTGCTCATACACTTAAAGGGAAAGTGGAGCAGTTTTTCAAAAACCTAAATGTCACATCATGACACTTTGTGTCATTCAGCATTTAATGCACCTATCATGATGAGCCGCCATTTTCAAAATCCCTCATAAATGCAATCCTTTCAACTTCCCATCTTTTTAAATTTTTGACTGTGTTTTGCTTTATCAGTGCAAATTTAAACCTAAACCTATAAAAACACATCATCACCTTCCTCTCTTCTCACCTACTCTATTTCTCTCTCTCTCCCCGTCTCACTCCCTCTCTCCCAGACTCGTCTCTCTCTCTTCATCTTCATTTTTCTTCTTCATTTTACATTCATATATATAAGTTTATGGGTCCTAAGAAAGCATCAACATCTACACAAGACGATATGGTATGAATTCTCAACCTTTAATGCTCTGTTTGTTACAAATCTGAGTTTTTGTTTTCAAAATTTTTCAAAATTTTCGGGCATTCTTTTGATCATTGTGCTTTCATTATTGATTTGTTCTTATTTTTGTTTGCATATTTAGATTCCTTGTCGTCATGCGGTCATTTTGATATATTATTTGTCTAGTTTGGTGAAGTTTCATGATTTTCGTGTTCTTGGTGTTCTTCGAGCATTCAAGGGTCGTTCTTCGTGTTCTTCGTCATTTATGCATGTTTTGGTCTCTAAAAATTTTCTAACTTGTTTTCGAAAATTTGAACTTTTTGATTTTCATTTCTTTCATTTGAATGCTTGTTGTTTGTTTTTCTTTCTAAGTAAAAATTTTCACGTCATGCGCCTATGTACTTCTTTATGCGCCTATTTTTTATGCGCCTGAATGATTTATGCGCCTCTACTTGTATATGCGCTTAAATCATTCTGCGCCTAAAAACCTTATGCGCCTAACTTCGTACTTAGTCAAATTTCGTTGTTTTAATTTTTCCTTAGTATTCACATAGAACCATATTATGCGCCTTGTAACTCTATGCGCCTTCAATATTTTATGCGCCTAATTCAATCATGCGCCTTGATTCTCTATAATTTTGTGCGCCTGTTTCAATTATGCGCCTATATATTTCATACGCCTATGTTACTTTGATCATTTTATGTTTCTATGCGCCTATATCACTTCTAACATCAATCATTTTTTTCAGGACCTTGCAAATTTCAAACTTGAAGAAACTCTTGATCTATTGGAGTTATCTGGTGAAGTGATGGGAAGAGAAATAATAGAGACTCTGCGCGTCGCTGGTCTGCTCCCTTTATTCACCATGGACCAAGATTTCTTCTCTGCGCTCCTCGTGGATGAGTTCTTCTCCACTGCTGTTCTAGTGGAAATTGACGTAAATGAGCGCACTCACTACCGGATTGAGGCGCGCGTTCAAAATGTTGACGTCCATATTTCATCATCTGTGATTCGACACTTGCTCGGTTTTCCATCTACCGGTGAAGATCGTATTATTGGGCGCCCGATGACTTACTCAATTGATGATCAGAACAAGATGGCTGCCTCACTTCTAAATATTCCCACGCTTCAAAACAATATCAAAAACACCGAAATTCGAGATGGTGGAGAACTCTTGACTCACATCGCTCACTTGGTGGGAACTTCAATAGTGTTCAAAACTGGGAACGTAAACCGATTCACGGTTGAACAATGGGAATACACAGCTGCTATCATGGCCAAGGAGAAGCTTCACTGGCCTCATATTCTGTTCAAGACTCTGCGTGAGCAAATTGATAAATTTGTGAAGAACAAAAGTGATGGAAAGACCCGATTCCGCTCACACTGCCTTATTCTCACAAAACTTTTTCTAACTTACCCTGAGTTAGTTAAGTTTTTGAATGAGAATCCGGAGTACAAGATCAACGATGTTCCAATGTTTGGTAAAGCTAGTTTGGACCTCAAGAAGCGAAGGAAGAAGCCCACAAAGCGCGCAAAAGGAATCCAAATCAAGACTGTTGAAGGCTTAGTTGATGAAGACACTGAGTCAGATGATGCGCCAGTCCTTAAAAGCGCACCAATATTAAAGAGCGCAGTAAAAGCAAGCGCTAGACAAAGCGCAGATCCAGTGCCAGGCGCAGATAAAAGCAAAGGCAAACGGGTAGTTGATGACCCTACTCCTGCGCCTGTCAAACGCACTAGATTTGAAACTGATGATGAGCGAGATCTGAGGCTAGCGCAAGAAGCCAGCAGGCTTGAGGCTCAACGAAAAAGAGATGAAGACTTTCTAGCCAAACAAGCTGCTGAGTCAGAAAAGTTAGAGCGCATGAAAGGCGCCGGATCAAGCGCAGATATTGAGAAAGGGCCTTCTGTTTCCGCGCCCTCCCAGCGCGCTCCTTCTCAACGCGCCCCCACTCCTCGTGCGCCCTCATTCAAATTTCAACCTTCCAATATGTCAAGGGCACAACTCCTCTCTGATTTCTTCGGCGATGACATTTCAGACATTGAGGAACCCGTTCAGGGGGAGCAAGAGACCATCCCTCAGCGCACTCCTTCTCCAGTTGCGCCTCCACCTGGACCAGATCCGATCTCAACAGAAACTTTTGATGTTGAAACAGTTGTTGTTGAAACTGTTGAAATTGAAACTGAAGATGAATTTGAGTCTCCTACTCATTCACCTCCTCCTGCGCCTCCATCTCCTTCTGCGCCCCTTCAAGATTCTGCGCCCCTTCAAGATGATGCGCCACTCTCTACCCCTGCGCCTCCTCCGTCTGCTCCTGATTTGAGCGAGGTACTTTCCATTCTTCATTCTTTACAGCAGGGGCAAGCCAATTTAGAGCAAGGACAGGCGCATATAAAGTCTCACTTTGAGCTTCTTACTTCCTTACTCACTGATCAATCTGAAGAGATTGCTGCCATTAAGGGGGAGATGAACTCTCTCAAGGCCAAACTTTCTGCTCCTTCTCCTCCTCCGGCGCAGACTCAGGTTCAAGCTCATACTGACCAGGCGCAAACCACCGCTTCTGCGCCTACGTTCATACCTCAATCTGCTGCGTCTCAATCAAATATGAATGTGCTTGTATCTAAGTTGGATGTCCTGAAAGAGTTGGTCGTCACTCATTTCACTGCTGCTCACTCAAGCTCTGACAGACGCGCTGAACATATTTCTTCAGATATTATCACGGCTCAAAATGCCATTGAAGCTCACATTCAAATCTTGGAAGAAAACATTTCACAGCAGCAGCAGATCACTCAGCGTTCCATTGATGAATACCAAAACATCAATGTGAATCACTTGAGTTATATTAGAGACGGTATTACTGCTACTCACTCCAGTGTCACGGACACTCAAGGGTTAGCGAACCGTAGTCATCAGCTCGCAAAGCAAATTCAGCGTTCTGTTTCAGAGATCGTTGAAGGATTGAAGGAAGATGATGCGCCTCCCAACCCTTAGCTTCTATTTTTTTTTGTAAATTTTTAGAATCTTTTGTAATAGAACAATCTCTTTTGTGATAGTGATTTTGTGCTTACTTGTTTTAGCACCTTTTGTTTTTGTTCTATTCAAAACTTGTAACTTGTAACTTGTAACTCTTACACCCCAAGTTTTAATGAGAACAATGCATCACTCATTATCAAACCTTGTTCACTCAAACTCCTTGTTTGTAGAACAATGAATATTGTTTAAATTCATAATGCATCATATTGAATTGTTTCATACTTTCATGCATTAAGTTTAAACTTGGTTTAAACACATTTCAAAACTAAAAATCATATATCATCTTGAATGTGTTAAACTGTTGTTTCTATCTTTCCATATGTAACTCTTTATTCTTATTGGAATAGATTAGGAATCTATATTTTGGACTAGTGTGTACATTAACTTGAGACATGAATTACCAATTTCATTCATTTGGACATGTTTTTATCAAGTATAATGTTTGTCCTTGATATAGTAGGTAATGGCATCAATCAAATAGGGGGAGATTGTTGGGTATGCCCACATATATCTCAGTTTTAATGTATTAGGATTTATTAGATTTGATTGATCCATCACCTAAGTTTTATTTCATGGACTTTAGACCCACATGTAAGAAGTATTTATACTTCATTTTTTAGGTTGTCCATTATTATAGAATAGGCTTAGAAATAGGGCAAGAAGATCAAGTTTCAAGAAAAATCACTCAGTGAGTTTGAGCCGCGCTTATGCGCCTCCTGCGCCACGCGCCATGCGCCTCTTCACTCGCGCCTTGCGCCATTTAGAGCGCGCGCATAAGGATTTCTTCATAAGCTTACGCGCCTATGCGCCCCTTGTTTTAAGCGCACGCTTACTGTGCGCCTATTGGCTAAATGCGCCTCTTGGCTCAAACGCGCCTCAAAGTGTTTATTCAAACACTCAGTGATTTATTGAAGACTCGAAGACTTGAAAAGAATTCAAATTACGCCAATGATCCAACGGTGGTTAAAAGATGCATATGCGCCTAATCTGTTGACACGCGTCCATAACGGTCACTTTTATGTTGAGTGTCAAAATGGCCATAATATATGCATGCTCCAATCAACGAACGACAGCTCATCTTATCCACAAGGATTTCCAAACGGCTAGTTTTTTGAAGTTCACTATAAATACCCCATAACTTCAACATTTTGAAGTTGCTGAGTTTTGCTAAGAATTTCAAGAATTTCTCTCTCAAAGCATTTGTTGAAGATTTGAAGATTGCCTTCGTTTTTCCAGATTTCTCAAGAACATCTTCATACCTTCATCCTTAGCCCAGATCTTCAAAGCCTTAACACTTTAGTTTCTTGTGCTCTCTATCTCAAAGATCTAAAGAGCCTTGATTCTAAGAACACACACGCACCTCTTTAAGATTAATCATTTAGATTCATCTTTTAGAGATACACCGGTTATTGTTTTGGATTTGTTCTTTCATAGTAATAGATCTTGAGTTAGTGTATAAGCTCAAACATTGTAATTTGTAACACTCACTCATTATATAAGATCTCGATTAGAAATCCAAGACTAACCATCTTGGTAGAGGACGTAGATCTTTCATTGATCGAACCTCTCCAAATAGCTTGTGTTATTATCTTGTCATTTCTTTCAAGTTATTATTTTCACTCACTATTTGCTTGTTTACTCATTGTAGATTGATTGAACTGAATTGTGTTGTATTTGTTTTATCATTTGCCTTAGTTCCTTATTTCACTCACTTTGAGCCAAAATACTTAGTGTGTGTGTTGCGCTCCCTTTATCACTTTGCGCCTACTTTCATTACTAAATTCCGCTGTGCATTTCACTCACTCACTTAGGCGCATTTCATAACGCTTACTTGATAAAGTGCGCATTCGCAATTGAGTTTTTCAAGGGTACGAAAAGAATTTTAAAACAGCTATTCACCCCCCCCCCTCTAGCTATTTTTCATACCCTTGTTGCCCTTTGGGACCAACATCATGGATCTTGTCTTTCAAAGCATCACAAGCTCCGGTGGTGTGCCCCACTCCTTGATGGTACCGCAGAATTGGGTTACATCGGACCGTTGGTGGGAGTGCTCATCTAAAAGCATATCTGGATCGAGCAACTGGATCTTTCCCTCCTTTAGAAGTTGATCAAGTAGTTGAACTCTCAGAATCCCCAACTCACGAAAGAGACGATATGGAGCGGCTCTTTGAGAGCGAATTGGCTTGGGAAGAATGGGTCCGGGCCAACCGTCTCTGTGTGGCACTCTTACATTCGAGGGTTGTGATTGGGGAGGAAGGCTTTCTTGGTTGATTGAAGTCATTTAGGAGATGACGGAAGTAGCAGGGAATTGATTACTCGGGGCAGGCCTGGCAGGAGGATTTTTTAGCTGAGGGTGATTTCTGAGATAGGTTCTGATATCTAGAATCGCGTCCACCATTGTGCTCATGCAAGCTTGGACATTTTTCATGTCTTCTTGATGGATGCGACTTTGCGAGTCCATTTCATCTCTCACGCTCTTCCTTTATTGGTGCCAGTCATTCTTCCTGTCTTTCAAGAGCTCACGAAGACAAGGGTGGACCATTCGAACCCAAATCCTTTCAGTCTCCTTTTCCAGGTCTGAAACTTGTCTCTCATGCATTCTATTGACAATCCTAAAAAGACGGCCCCCTGATCATATTCGACCTTTTCATCACTTGCTGCATGACATCCAGGGTTCTCTCAACGATTTTTAGGCGAGCTTCCATCCTTCCCTATCAAATGATGAACCGATAAGACATAAGGACGCTTCGAAGGAGTTCACGGAAAAGCCATGCTTTGATTAAGAAATGGTCTTTGACACAAGGAGATTCGACTCGGGAGGGAAAACCGATTTGACTCAAAAATTTTGGGGAAAGACCCGAGCCATGCACTTTAGGGAATTCATCATTTCATTTTTTTTTTAATTTTTATTTTTATTGGGTGATCTTTCACATGAACAAATGTTAGAGAGCAACTTAGGAACATGCTTTCATTCATTGTTCGAGCTCTCTTTAAAACGCGTTTTTATCTTTAGATGGTTGGAAAAGATTTCTCTTCTTTTTCGCGACTAATCTAAATCCTGGATCAGTGGAGGCCATCACTACATCTATAAGCCCCTCGTATTTCACATGTATTGCACACTCCCAAGGACGGACTATCCCGGGTGAGGGTCCTATAGGGCACGCAGCTTCTACCAACAGAAAGAACCGAACCTAGGGTCTAGCATGACGTAAAGTTCCAATGCGTGGGCCACTCTTATCATAATTAAGCCCTGGTTTAGGTTAAGAGTAGCTCAGTGCCTTAACGAAAATTTGGCATGACCTCGTTTAACGAGGGGTCTTTAACCTCAACCATGGGCTTAAGGATGATTAGGATGAATCAAACATTGAGGCTTAACGACACGGTGTCACCCTATCCTTAATACACGACTTCGGTTAATTATGGTTGGAATTAACGCATAAGTCAAGGACCGGGTCAAAGATGACCTTGGTCACACTTGCTTTCACAAGGAGTCGTGACTCGGACGTTAACTTGGCCATAATCAACTTCGGGCACGTATTAGGGACGTGATGACGTGAGCTAGACCAAAAAAACCAACCAAGGTCACGGTATTTATGTGTCACAGACATGTGTGGTTGACTCGACTCGGAAGGGGAGGTGGAATGGACCCGTGCAAGTGAGAAGGGCACAAGAGCACCAATCAAGCTGCATAGTGGCATCCATCTCGGGTTTAAAGGGTTTTTGGAACGTGCACGAGGTCAAGTGCGCGTTGTGTGAAGCCTTCTATGTTCCCTTTTGAGTCAAAATAGGAATTTTCAATTCATTTTAATACCATGAACAATGTATGAACAATATATGAACAAGCATAATGAACAATCATTTGCACAAGTAATCGAGCAAGCATATGAACAACCAAGGATCAAAATTTTATACATGGAAAGGTTATGCACAACCAAAGGTTTTTGAAACCAAAATTTTACAACAAGAACAACAACCTTTTGAAAATCATTTGTACAAAAAGGTTGTGCACAACAAAAGAATTTGAGAAACCAAAACTTTTACTAAAGGGGTAATGCACAATGAGTCTTTGAAAACCCAAATTTTATGTCCAAAAAATTTGTGCATTACCAAGCTTTGAAAATCCATTTTTGGCTTAAGAAAAAAGAAGGTAAATGTGCACAAGTAGAGGCTGTAAATGGAACCTGGACAAGAAGAAATGCAAGGGGACCATCAGAATGCTTCTGCCCTGCACAAAATTGTTAGCTTGAAGCATTCTGTGGGCCTAGCCAAACTAGCCGTACGGCTAGAGCAGTAGCTCCATTATTTTTACAAATTTTCAGCTTCTGATCATCAAGCCCCAGTTTATTGCGTTTCCAGAACAGTTTCACTCCCAGAAATCAAAACAGAAACATAAAATACACACAAAACACGCAGAAAGTCAACAAATGGGGACGGGAGTTTGACCCACACAAAAGTGCCCCCAAAGCTTCTAAAAAGAAGTTTGAAAACACTTTATTCCCCAGCGGAGTGGCCACTGTAAGATACCCGTGGGAAAACAGAGAGAAAGTTCCCTCGAGAATCAAACATGGCACTTTCAAATGTTTAACGGAGTCGCCACGTTAGTTTAACTTTAAACCCAAACTTAACGAAAAATGGTTAGAGACAAAGGATTCGGAGGTCAGGTTACGCTTTGGGAAGAACTCAACCGGTAGTTCACCCAAAGTGCCTCGGAAGAAACCGAGTCTCCCTAAAGTTTGTTGAAATTGTGCAAGAGTGTGTGTATGTGTTCTTGAAAATGGGAGAAACTGACATTTAACAAAACCAGTTAGAAACTTAACCAAAAGGGGTAGTTTTGTAAACAATTTAACAGAAAAGGGAAAGACTTAAAATTCACCCCTCCGACCAAACTAGCCGTACGGCTGGGAAGCTCATCCCTGGGGTTTTTACAAATTATCAATGAATCAGTCCAGTTTCAGGCAGAAACAGAGCATTCTGCTGAAACTGAATTGTTTTACATCTTTCCAGTTTAGTTATTCACATAAAGGTTGAATTAAATCATCCTTATGCTCTTAATCACTAATTAAACACCAAAACAGAAGGTTTTGGGTGTAATCAAGGCAATAATTGGGGGGAAATTAGGAAATGTGATGAACATGGCATTTGAGCCAAAATCATCATTTGGATGGTTAAAGATGGAAACTTTAACATCCAAATGGATGATTCATCAAAGGAAAGACCTTGGGGAAGTAAGAAATCAACCTTTGGATGGATAAAGATTGAATCTTTACCATCCAAAGGGATATTATTGGGGTTAGATCAAAGTTTGAATGATAAAGATTGAAACTTTATCATCCAAACTTGATCATTTCACCATAAAATCATCTTAAAAGTAAAGACATGGAATTTAACTTGCATAAATGTAAAGACATAACATAAATTGCATAAAAGTAAAGACATAATGTAAAGAGCATTAATGTAAAGACATTAAATGTTAACAAGCCTTGATCATCTTGGGTTTGAACCCTTGATCATGCATAGAACATGAGGGTACCATTGATTCATATCAAGAACTTGGTTCCAATTCATAATATGTGCAAGAATAATAAAGACATAATGTAAATAAGGCAAAATAAAATAGATTATGAGATGAAGAGAAGATGGGGAGAAGGAGGCCTCACTAATTTTGGTTCTAAGCCTATCTTCTTTATCTCTTTTCACTCAAGGATGTTTGTATCCCTAATCTGCTCTCAATATGGCAGAGTTTGCACACAAAAATGATTTTCTCCCCCTCTGAGGGTGCCCAAACCATCCGTACGGATTGGCCAATCCCGTGTCCAAACCATCCGTACGGCTCAGCATGGCGAGCTTCTGGATTTTTCCAATTTTAATTCCAGAGTAATCCTGGAATTTAGGTTTATCTTAGTGAGGTCCCAGCCTATCAGTTTATCCATGAATGGTGCTAAGAGTTCATCTAAAGTTGGTTCATTTCAGATTGGGGTACTTACACCAACGCCCCCTTATTACTCCAAGAAAGAACGAGGGTTTCTTTCCTAATCACCTCTAACCGAGCCTCTGATGTAAAACGCAGCGGAATTGTAACTATTAATTGATCGAAATGAATTAATCTGTAAGGAATAAAATTCCCAAGAAGAATCTCAATGAAATTCTTGAATAAGAAATAAAGGAGGTGAAAGAGAGATAGATAATTGCAAAGCAATTCTTGAATTAATAAAAATCAACTTGTCCAAAATAAAAGACTACAAAGAGTATTTATACTAGAATAATAAAAAAACCTAATTTAAAAAGGAATTCAAAATAAAAAAGGAATCATAAACCTATTCTAAAACTCGGAAGGAAATCAAAAAACGAAAACTGAAATTCCTGGGTTGCCGCCGGACACGACCGTGCCTTAAGAATAGCACGGTCGTGCTATTCATGTCGAGATCCGCCAGATTGCCAACCTATTTGTGCACGGTCGAGCACTGGAACGGGCGCGGCCGTGCTTGGCTTGGTCCGGGCAGATCTTTGAAGTGCTTTTGAATTTCGGATTACATCATACACCCCCTCTTAAAAAGAACTCATCCCGAGTTCATCTCCGATGATTGAAAAGTGCCGTGCCATTTAAAAAGGTATTTTGAATACAGTAACATCATTAATTGTGACGGCCATGAAAAATTGAGATTTTCCTCACCCATCGGAACAAATACGTGGAGCAAATATGACCACGACGTACATTCTCATGCAAACGAATATTAATCGGATATAAGAGTATAGCATTTGTGGCAGCCTTCTTATGTTGATCGTCCACCCCGGCCACCCCTTGATCAATGTTACGCACAAAATTAATACTAGTCTCCACCGAAGCCTGAATAGGAGTAAGCGGCCCGAAAGTGGCTTCTTTTGCAGTGCTCAAGGAAATAATCTTCTCGCGAGGCGCTTGTTTAGTAAAATTTTTGTCTTTCAAAGCGCACAAACGAAAACGAACCCCATCTTTTTTAAAACTCAGGATATTCTCCTTCCCATCATAAAGAACACCAAGATCATATTGCCAAGGTCTTCCCAAAAACACATGGCATGCATTCATATCAACAATATCACATAAGACCTCATCCTTATAATGACCAATGGAAAAAGGAATAGAACATTGCTCATATACCTTGATATTGCCAACATTACTAATCCACCCCACATAATAAGGAGTAGGATGTTTGCGTACCTCGAGTTTCAACTTATCGACCAACCCACGTGACACCAAATTTTCATTACTACCACTATCAACAATAATTGTAGAAGCAAAATTATGTACCATTCCTTTGGTGCGAAAAATATTGTGCCGTTGAGGAGTATCTTCTTTGATGGGTGTAGTCATAATAAACTTACGAACCACATAAGACGCATGATCCTCACCATCGTCATCTTCTTCAAGGTTAGGGTCGTAGCAAACCTTCTCGCCTTCGTCTTCATCATCCTCCTCAAGATACCCATCACGTTCCACCATATGGACCCCTTTATCCTTACCACTAGTACAATTACTAGAGATATGACCTGGTTGACCACACTTAAAGAATTTATTCCCATGAGGCTTTGTATAAGCATTAGAAGTATTGGGAATAGTATTATTGCGACGAACCGGTTGAGTCCTTGTTGCTATAGGTTGCTTTCCACCATCATCCTTAGAATCCGCAGCCGGTGTTTGCTCCGAATCCCCATCATTATGAGCAACCGAAATGTGGTCCTTGGTGCTAGAAGAAGAGGCGCCACCAAACTTTTTGAAATTTGTAGGGGAACGAAAAGAAGACGCCAATTGATTCTCCACCTTTTTTTTTCTAGTAATAGCATCAGTCATGACAAAAGAAGAGAATAAATCGACTTGATTTTTGATACCACGACGAAGACCCCCAATAAACCGTGAAACCTGTGCGATTCTGTCTCGTACAAATCCACTCGTGCAGTAATGGCCATAAAATCATGTGCATATTCCTCCACCGTACGACTGCCCTGTCTACAATTAAGGAGTTTGGTGTAGAGAATTTCTTGTAATCATCAGGAAGGAAACGATCCCGCAACTCCCGTTTCATCTCTCTCCATGTACGAATTGGTGGGTCATTAGTACGACCACTTAATCTTAAAAATTGTCCCCACCATGCAGAAGCTCCACCCCGTAATTTGTAGGCCACGTAAGGTACCTTTCGTTCTTCCTCAACTTGCATCAAATCAAAGAATTTATCGACCTCTACAAGCCAATCCATAAAATCTTCAACCGATAAATCACTGTTAAACGATGTAATATCCACCTGAATTTTAGGGCGTGGGGTTGCTCCTATGATCCCCTTTCCGCGGTTATTACGATTAACCCTACCGTACGGATCAACGTGACGAAGATCTTCCTCACGCGCGTCATTTCGGTTTCTGGGGTTGACACCACCACCACCTACTTCCATGCGCCCCATCGCCGCAGAAGTTCTTCTTAATTCCTTGCTTGTGCCACTAAGAACTCCTCATGACGCGTTGCTTGGGCCGCTAAAAACTCCTCATGACGCGCTTGTTGTGCTGCTTGTTGCTCCAACATACGGGTAAGAGCAGTGAGAATGGGTTGTGTGTCCTCGTTGTTTCCTATACCGTTAACCATCGTCCAAGGATCGTCTTTTTCTGATACCAACTGATGTAAAAACGCAGCGGAATTGTAACTATAATTGATTGAAATCAATTAATCTGCAAGGAATAAAATTCCCAAGAAGAATTTCAATGAAATTCTTGAATAAGAAATAAAGGAGGTGAAAGAGGTATAGATAATTGCAAAGCAATTCTTGAATTAACAAAAATCAACTTGTCCAAAATAAAAGACTACAAAGAGTATTTATACTAGAATAATAAAAAACCTAATCTAAAAAGGAATTCAAAATAAAAAAGGAATCATAAACCTATTCTAAAACTCAGAAGGAAATCCAAAACGAAAACTGAAATTCCTGGGTTGCGCCGGACACGACCGTGCCTAAAGAATAGCACGATCGTGTTATTCATGTCGAGATCCGCCAGATTGCCACCCTATTTGTGCACGGTCGAGCACTGGAACTGGCGCGGCCGTGCTTGGCTTGGTCCGGGCGGGTCTTGAAGTGCTAGTCCGGGCGGATCATTGAAGTGCTTTTGAATTTCGGATTGCATCATGCCTCCTACACCAAGTATGAAAATCCTAACCCGAGACTCCTTACCCCCTTATGACTTATCTCCGGTGAATAAATGATAAAATCACTCAAAATCTCACCTTTTGCCTAAGCGCCCTTTCGGGTTTTCACTTAGCCTCTTTTTTTTTTTTAAGTAAAAGAAAATAAAATAAATTCGAACTATACATAATACAAACCCTCCCCCACGCTTAAACTACACAGTGTCCTCAATGTGTGTGAAACAGTAAAAATATAGGATAGTAAAAGTGTAAAGAAAAAGGTGTACCCTCTCAACTACTTTCCCCAACCTTATTCCTTCCCATACTTCACAACAAAAAATTATCACCCACAACAATGCACAAATCACGCACACTACCAACGCTCACAATCACTCACCAACAACAATTCAACAAAAATATGCAACACCACAATCACACCACAATCTAAACACAATAACAACTCTCCACAACAAACTACCAATAATCCCATAATTTGAAGTCGAGTGAAAAAATGTAATTTGTTACCTCTAAAGACCCCAACAATGCTCCAAGATAATCCTTGTCCCTCCAAGAGTGCTCCAACAGATAGCAATCCAAAAAGCCCCAAAATTTGAGAATTTAGGGTTCTTGATTTTCTTGGTTAAATTCGAAATTGATGTTCTAGGAAGCTTGGGTAAGTCGGATTTAGGTTAGAGAGAGTGATTTAAGGTGAAGGAGTGGAGGAATTGGAATTAATTTGATGAATTTGAGATTTTAGGTTTAGAGAGAGAAAGTGGGTAGCGATGGTGAAATTGGGTGATTTGATGGAGGAAAGGTGTTTAGGGAGGAAGAAGATGAAGGAGGGAGTTGTTTTAATGGAAGGGGGAGGGATTTTCGGTATTGAGATGGTTGTTTTAGGGAGGAAGAGCGGCGGGTAGGGGTAGAAGAAGAAGAAGAAGACGAACTGTGAGAGAGATATTATGCGTGGGGCTTTCGGTAGTGATAATGGTGTTGCGGAGGAGTAGGGCGGCTGCTATGGAGGTGAGGAGAAGAAGAGAGGGCCGACAGGTTGTGAGAAGAAGAGAGGGCCGACGGGTTGTGCAAATAGTTTTTTTTTTTTCAAGGGCACTAGTGAGCACGACTTGTTCATACGTGCAGATAGGAGAGATTTCAACTGGCACGAGTCGTGCTTTGCCTGGCAGTTTTTTTTTTTTTTTTGTTGCCCAGCCAGACTTTTTTTTTTTTTTTGAAACAAAAAAAAAACTCCTAATCTAGAAATAAAAAAAAAACATAATATACACTACGAAACCTTCCCCCACGCTTAAACTACACAGTGTCCTCAGTGCATAAAATTGAATAAAAATAAGGACAGTTTAAACGTATGAGAATAAGTGGTACCTCCTTAGTGCACACTCCATCCCGTTTGAGCTCGAATTGTCTTCATAAATCGCTTCTTCTTTGCAGTCGTCGTGCTCAAACCTCCATACTTCTCTACCACCATCGGACCACTAGCCATCATCACTTCTTCCTCACCCAAATAAGCATATTTATGGTGCTCATGAAGATCTTTCAACTTCTGCTCATGTACTCTCTCAACAAATGGTCCATGTTTTACTACAAAAATATTCAAACCAATCCTCACATCATCATTCCCACTAACCTTGGACACATCCTATACCTTTGGATCTACTACATCCATGAAACATAGTGACTGGCCATCATCCTTAGGGACTTTCTTTGAGTAAAAAATATTGAACTCCATTAAGTCCCCATCAAACTCCATAGTCAATGATCCGTTGGAAACATCCAACTTAGTATGAGCCGTAGACATAAATGGCCTCCCCAACATAATGGGAGCCTTAGGATCCGTATCCATATCTAGAACATAAAAATCAGTAGGGAATATGAACTTACCAACCCGGACCAAAACATCATCAACCTTCCCCTTAGGTTATGCATTTGACCTATCTGCCAACTGAATAACCACCCTAGTATCCTGTAGAGGTCCCAACTTGAGTTTTTCAAACAATGCATAAGGCATGACATTGATTGAACCACCCAAGTCAAGCATAGCCATATGCTCAGAATTATCACCTAAACACACCGGAATCACAAACATACCCGGATCACTGCACTTCTTGGGCATCTTCTTCTAATAAACCGCAGGCACATGTTCATGGACCTTCCTCTTTTCTGACTTCTTGCTTTTTGATCCCTCTTCAACGTACATAACTCCATAAGGAATTTGGCATATCTCGGAACAGTCTGCAGCAAGTCCAAAAATGGAATATTTACCTCAAGCCTCTTGAAAGTGTCAAATATAGCCTTGTCAGGCTCCGGTTTGCGATGCTCTCTCAAAGCCTCAGGAAATGGAACATCCGGTTCATAAACTGTGGGTTTTGGTGTAGCACTCTTCTCCTCCTCCAGGATCTTCTCAGTAGGCACAACCTCCTCAAACTCAATTACTGGCTCCTCTGGTACAACTCTCTTCTCAATCTCCTTACCGCTACACAAAGTCATGGAACATGCACTCTGCTTAGGGTTCGGTTCTGTTCTAGACTGCACCTTAGCTACCTCATTAGCCTCTAGTCTCCCAACCACATCAACTATTTTCCTCATTTGTCTCTCCAAATTACCAATACTCGCATCGGTCTTTTGTTGATACTGCTGAAAATTATCATTCATCATACTCACTGATTGTGCTAAAGAGTGAAGCGTATCATCCGTAGACTGTCTCGGAGGGTTACTCTGATACTGCTGCTGCCCATACGGTGGTCTGTACTGATTATACTGACTAGTGAGATACTGCTGACTCTGTGGTGGACCTATCAACAATTGTTTCATCATCCCCTTAAGGTCCTCTACATCTGTCTCCAGCTTACTTGGCATACCACTACTCGACACCCCAACTGCACTAACCTGTCTGAAACTAGATCTCCTGCCATGTGTTCTTGTGGTCTTAGCTAACTCATCTATAACATTTTTCGCCTCCTCAGTTGTCTTGTTCAGAATACTTCCCCCACAGCAAAAATCAACCAACCGCTTATCCTGAATAGTCAACCCCCCATAAAAGTACACAATCAACTGGTCATCATCAAATCCGTGATACGGGTAACTCCGATATGGCTTGTGGAACCTGGTATAATAATCATATAAGGTCTCATCCACCTTATGCTCCATGTTACTAATGTCCCGTTTCATCACGTTGATCTGATCCGGTGGGAAAAACTCATCCAAGAAAACCTCCTTCATTTGCTGCCAAGTGGTGATACTATTAGGTGGCAGATGATAATACCACGCACTCGCCATGTCCTTCAGGGTGAATGAGAAGGGTCTGAGTAGTAAGTGCTATAAAGGTAATGCAGCCGGCTTCATACTTTGACAAAACTGCACAAACTGGGATATATGCTGATTCGGATTCTTTCCACGCATCCCAGTGAAGTGTGGTAACTGGCTTAATAGTCCCGGCTTCAACTCAAAAGTAAATCTCGTAGGCACAGCAGGGAATTGGACTGCATGAGGTTGCTCGCTCCAGTTTGGGGTTGTTTTCTGCCTCAGTGTCTGGCAAGGTTCTAAAAAACACTAGGCGGTTGCTAGGCGCCGCAGCAGGGCCTAGCGCCTAGGCGTGGTCTAAACAGAACTTAGGCGGGGCCGAGAATTCGGAAATAGTTATAATATCTTAGGCGAGACTTAGGCGTTTCATAAACGCCTAGCGCCTAAGCGGGGCCTAGGCGGCCTAGACGAACATCTTTTAGAACACTGGTGTTTGGTCTGCCATTTGTTATCTAATTCAAGACTTCCAAGCAGATTGTCAGTAGAACGGGTGTGGACCATAAAAGGTGCCACACTAAAAACATAAATAAATAAATAAATAAAAACTATAAGGAAACTAAATATCTAAACTAACTAAAAATAAATACAAAGAAAAAAAAACAAGAATTAAAATAAGAACGTAAACAAATAACACCGTTCCCCGGCGACGGCGCCAAAATTTGGTAGGCTTAGTCGCACGAAATTAGACCTAAACTCGGCCACTAATAATGTAATTAGGGTAAGTCAGGGTCGATCCACGAAGAACAGTGATTACTTGCGAACTAGTCACTTGACCAGATTGGGGGCTGATTTGATTGTAAATAAATACTAGACGGGGAATTAAACTAAATGTGATAAAAACAATGATTAAAAAGCACTTCAGATTGATCCCTATCCCCGTCCTCTATTTCAATTTCATCGGTACTTCTTTTTCTCCCTTAATCCTATTCACTTGATCACGAGATGTTTTTCAATCTTTGTCTCTTCTTACTGTTTAGTTTATAGCAGTGGCGCACTCACTATAAACCCTAATTAAAATTAAACCTAAACTGGCACAGAAAAGGTCTAAAGATTAATTGATTAAATTCAAGAGACTAAGATCAAGAACGCTTTCTAGGTTACTAGATAATCGCTTAATTTTGCCTACTCCCCGAATTGCTATGGCCCATACACAATTCGTGAAGATGTTATAGTGAAAACCCTAATTCTGGCCCAAAACAGAGAATTCTAGCATAGATTCATAAAAAGAACTAGTGAATTGGCCAAATCCACAAACCCGAATTATTAACCTAAAATCAGAACAAGCAAAATTATGAATAGATTAAACAAGAGAATAAGAAAATTACCTCAATTGAAATAAAATAGGTTCAAGCATTCAATCCAAAGCTATGGAGTTAGTTCTCCTTGGAAGGGTTACAAGCTCCAGAGAAAAAGAAAAGAACGTACTGTTTATTTTTCCAAGTCAAAAGAATGACCTAATCTAATCTAATTCCCTAACTAATAATGACCCTCCAAAATCCAAATAAAAAGACTAATAAAAATAAAAGAAAAAGAAAAAGGAATAACAACTTCTGCCAGATACGCCGACCTCCATGTGTGCGGAACCCGACTTCCACCATTCTGCAATTCAGTCCTTGGAGTCTTCATATTTTCAGTAATGACCTCCAACTTTCAGTAATTCCAAAACAGTCCCTCAACTTCCAAAAAATTGATGTTTGGTCCTATACTCCTCCGCTTCGGTTGACTTTGACTTTACCTTGTCTTTGACTACTTGATCCTTAAGACATGACTTTGAAGGTCACCAAAAATTACATCCGGAAAAATAAATAAATAAAGACGACTATTCTATCTCCGGATTACAATAAAGCTCAAATGATAAATAATGCCCCAAATACATCAAATCTAGTCTATGTACATCAAAATGAATGAAAATACATAGGAAATTAATAGAAATAATATATACAAAATCCGCCACATCACACCAGGAAGGGACTTGGTGAATAGATTAGCAGGTTGATCTACAGTAGGCACATGAGCAGTTTTGACAACACCCTTGATAATCTTGTCCCTTATCAAATGACAATCAACCTCAATGTGTTTTGTCCTCTCATGACAAACAGGATTGACAGCAAGATAGAGTGCAGATTGATTATCACAATAGAGAGGAACTGGAATAAGATTGGGAATACCAAAATCATTGAGAAGAGACAAAAACCAAGTGATTTCACAACAAGTGTTAGCCAAAGCTCTATATTCTGCCTCATGTGATAATCTGGAGACAATGGACTGTTTCTTGCATTTCCAAGATATGAGAGAGGTACCCAAAAACACACAAAAACCTAATATGGACTTTTTTATGGTAGAGTAAGCTGCCCAATCAGAATCACTGTAAGCACTGAGTTGAAGGGTACAAAAGGAGCAAAAGAAATAGACCTTGGCCAGGACTGCCTTTCAAGTATCTTACTAATTTTAGAGCAGCGTCCATGTGAGGTGCCCTATAAGAAGATAGGAATTGACTCAAAATGTGAACAGGATAGGACAATTCAGGTCTATTGATAGTAAGGTATATCAACCTCCCAACCAACCTTCTGTAAGAACTAGGATCAGAAAGTAGAGTGCCCTTATCTGCAGCAAGAGTGTGATGAGTGTCCATTGGAATTTTGGCAGGTCTAGAGTTTTCCAATTTTGTGTCCTGTAAGATGTCTAGGGTGTATTTTCATTGATGCAAGTAGAGCCTGTAGTTGATCTTGCAATTTCTTAGCCCAAAAAATACTTGAGATGCCCTAGGTCTTTGATTTTGAACTTGGAGTGAAGGTGAGTCTTTACAACAGCAATTGTACTTGCATCATTGCCAAGTGATTATTAAGTCATCAACATAGACTAGGATGGATGTGAATTTTTTAGCAGTCTTTAGAATGAACAGAGAATGATCAGCATGTGTTTGAGAAAAGCCAAATTCCACAAGAGCTTCTGAAAATTTTTGAAACCACTGTCTAAGTGCTTGTTTTAGTCCATAGAGGGATTTGAGGAGTCTGCATACTAGAGGAGAATTGTTGGACTGTTGCAAGTTGGAAGGAAGTTTAAGACCCAAAGGTATATCCATGTATACCTCCTCATGAAGATCACCATGCAAAAAATCATTTGACACATCCATTTGAAACAATGACCATCCTTTTGAGATTGCTAAAGTAAGAACAACTCTGACAGAAGTCATCTTTGCCACAGGAGCAAAGGTCTCAAAGTAGTCTTGTCCCTCTACTTGAGTAAATCCCATTGCAACAAGTCTAGCTTTGTGTTTGTTCAAAGTACCATCTGAGTTATACTTATATTTGTAAATCCACTTACAGCCCACTGTATGTTTTCCTGTAGGGAGAGGCTGAATAACCCAAGTCTTATTACTCTCTAGAGCATTAAGTTCATGTTCCATAGCCTCACACCATACTGAATTTTTAATAGCTTGAGCATATGTTTGAGGTTCTTTGGGAGAAGAAGAAATATTAAGACAAAAAGAAGAATATGATGGAGAAAAATTTGTGTAAGAAATGAAGTTATTTAAAGAAAAAGGAGAAGAGTACCTTGTAATTCTAGAATCACTATGGTTGTGAAAAGAGGCATGATGATTTGAATAATCTTGGTACTTCACAGGTACTTGTGTTTGTCTAATGGGTCTCCCAGGAAGGTTAATGGGAATGGGAGTAGGAGAAGAGGACAAATGTGAAGTAGAGAGAGAAGTATCATTGCTAGTGGAAAAGAGATGAGAATTTTGAGTAGAGATAGAAGGAGAATCTGAAGATGAAGAGGGTAGATTTGTTTGAGACACGGAATCACTTGGGGAGAAAGATAAAGTAGGATTGTCAAATAAGTAGTCTATGTCATCAGTACATGGAAGAATTGGACTAGGAATGGGATGAGAAATATGAGAGGAAGAGAAGGGGAACACTGATTCATATAACACTACATCCCTACTAAAGAATATTTTATGAGTTTGGAGATCATATAACTTGTAGGCCTTTTTCTGTAAAGGATAACCTAGAAACAAGCATTTGGTAGCTCTAGGAGAGAATTTATCCCTAGCATGAGCCAAAGTGGTAGCAAAGTAGAGACATCCAACTACTTTCATATAAGAATAAGATGGAGACTTTCCAAGAAGAGTTTCATATAGTGTTTTATTGTGAAGAAAAGAGCTGGGGAGTCTGTTTATGATGTAGGTGGCTGTGTGTTCTCACAGTCCCCCTAAAACTTCAATGGAAGGTTGGCTTGAAACCTGAGTGATCTGGCTATTTCTAGAATATATATGTGCTTCCTCTCAGCTCTCCCATTTTGCTGAGGGGTTTCAGTACATGTACTTGTTTGCAGTATACCACGAGGAGTAAGAAGAGCAGTGACAGCTTTACTAAAAAATTCTGTACCATTATCAGAATGTATGGTTTGAACATTACCATTGAATTGAGTTTTGACTAGGTGGATGAAATGAAAAAGAGTTTGAGGAACTTGATCCTTAAATTTAAGGAGATATAACCATGTGGATCGAGAGAAATCATCTCTAATGGTTAGAAAGGAATTAAAACCATCATGAGTGATATCTCTATAAGGTCCCCACACATCACAGTGAAGAAGAAGAAGAAAAGGTTTGGCACTCTTAGATAGACTCAAGGGAAATGGTGACCTAGTTTGTCTAGCAAAACGACAAATATCACAAGGAACATGATGGCATTTATTATCAACATTGCAATACAAATTTAGGAGAAACTTCAATTTTTGAAAAGGTACATGGCCAAGTCTGTTATGCCAAAGAGATACAGAATGAGAAATACTAGTACAAATAGTTGAGATGGAAGAATTGAAAGTGAAGTTTGAGACACCATTAGAAGTACTTGGAAGTATCGGTTTATACAAGCCTTCATGTCTTTTACCAATCAGAGTTTGCTTCTTCAATTAAAGGTCCTGCAGCAAGCATTCATCAAAGAGAAACAATATGGAACATTTACTATCAAAGGTTAGCTTGCTGACAGAAACGATATTGAAATAGAAATCAGGCACATAGAGAACATTGAATAAAGTCATATGTTTTGATAGATTGACAGTGCATGTATGGGTGACAAGAGATTGGGTTTAGTCTCCAGGTGGGAGATTGTTGGGATTGGAATCCTAATCATAAGGAGACAAGGAGAAAACGGAGTCCAAATCATAAAGGGGATTGAGGAGAACAAGGTGTTGGGTTTTGATGCATCGTGCGCAGCGGAATAAACAGATAAAATCAAACACCCAAGAGCCCGGATCCGTGCATGTTGATTAAATTAAATACAAGATGAAAGAAACATACCCTTGAAGATCGAATCCATGAACACGGACTTTGAGGTGCTAAAGGAAACACCCTCCATCGGTATCTACACGTCGAACTTTATCAAGAACACCTTCTTGATCTGGATTGCTAGACCCAAGGCTTGATGAAGAAATGATTTCTTCATAGGAATTATTTTGCTCCATTGATCATTGAGTTATGATGATTCTAAATCTCAAAACTAATAATCCCCTCTATATGTGTGTAATTGTTTCTCAAATAACATGTTATGATTTCTAAAATCAACCATTTTGTTTCTTAAACCCGGCTGCATACATATATATTAAGGTATAAACTTAATTCCTTTTGGGATCAGAATTCCTTGTCAAACAAGAAGTCTTGAACAAACTGTTTTCGACCGGACAAACCATCCGTACGGATTGGTTGGGTGGCTCCCAAACCATCCGTACGGATCCTTCCAGCAGGATCCAGTTTTTCCCATTTTCTGTGCCTTATTCAATCCGTTCTATTTGTGTGTGACCCAATAGGATTATACTAAGTTGGCAACGAGTCTGAACGATTCAGAACTCGTAAGTCATAAGCAGACTCTAGCAAGCCATTATGACTACCCAATTAGTATAACTTTGAAAGCCCAAAGTAACCATATAGAACATATCACAATCCCTTTGTCACACGATATCATATTGGACATAAGTCATGGTCCAGGTCAACTTATGTTGTCCAATGCTTTCTCGATCTCGAGTAGATTGATATGAGCAAATAACATTGAATGCTTCAATTCATTTGGGTATGGTCGTACACTATTATCAATCTCACTCATCGAGTGGCCAAGCAGATATCTCTCTTAAGAGAGGGACAAATTCCATCTTGACTTATCATTCTTCCCTACAAGAATCCGATTATGCCAATCGTAGCCTTTATAACCACCCGGTTAGGGGTAGCGTTTGAGTACGTCAAATATAATGTTCATCATGTGGAAAACTATGATAATCTCAGGTCTAAGGATAAATGATATAACTATTATGAGATTTAATTATGACATTTGACCATGACATAAATCTCATAACGGGTCTATCTAGTACTTGTTCTCCAACATGTACCCACAAGTTTAATCTGCATCCTATGCGCTATAATCATCATATGATTATCCATTAAACTCATGCTAGCCCTTCATAAGTGCTAGGGACAATGATTATTATAATAAACATGCAAAAGATATAATAATCGGGTTTGTTATCTCTATAACAATGAAGCTATGATATAATACATAGGCCTTTCTCAAGGGCCTAGGGCATAATATCCAATAATCTCCCACTTGCACTAGGCCCAATCAACGCGTATCCAATACCCATTGAGCTTAGTTATGATCTCCATCATAATTGCAAACGAGCTTATGCAGGATAATTATCCTTGTTATTATCATAAGGTATTTTGCATATTTTGACATCTCCTATCTTTGACGATTTCTCGAGTAGGATAGAAACGTCTGAGTATATGTTTAGATAAGACATTAACCCCTTAGATTGTGCAATAACAATTATTAGCACAATGAAGGTCCATAAAATTAGTGACACTAAAAAAAAATTCTAGTTTACTAATTGTTATCTTAATCTTAACATTTTTCTAGTTGCATCTCATGCTACTAGATACTCAACCTTTTGTAGAATAGTAATGGTCCATTTAAACTCTTCTAACACCATTATTAGACGTAAACATGTATTTATACTGCAATATTTATCTTTGTTGGTTTGTAAGAATGCATCTATGTAACTATTACAAGTCATTTTTTATTCCATCAAAGATCAAGAACGCATCCTTTAGTTCCTTTTAGAGAACATAAGAGTGTTTCTTAACTAGTGACTCTCACTAGGATCTGATTGGTATTATCTCATCATACTCCAAGTATATGAGACATCCGGTCTTAGTATATTAATATGGCTTACATGATAGACCCAATTGCCGAAGCGTATGGAATCCTAATCATATACTCTTTGCTCATCAGTCTTCCAATAAGACTAAATCTTGCAAAGATTAATGCCATTAGACTTTTGCAAGTGACCTCTCCAAGAGCTTTGCATGGTGAACTTTTCACTATCTTGTCTTTATTAGTACTTTGACTTTAACCAACCAACGTTTTAGATTTATCTCCATAAATCAGTCCAAGGATGTAGGCGGCTTCATCCAAGTCTTTCATTTAGAAACTCTTTCAAAATGATTTATATATCAACCATATATACATGACTAGGAATAATATTACGCTCCCACTAAATTTATTGTAATCACAAGTCTCATCCTTGATGAATTTCAAACTCTTTGAATACTTCATCAAAATGAAATTTCACTCTAAGTAGGTCGCTTCAATACATCTCATGAATTTCTGCAACTTGCATATTTTATTAGAATTTTATATATCAAAACTTTTAGGTTGTATCAAACACATCCTAAAGTATGTTCCTGTTAAGGAATGCTATTTTGATTTCAATTTGTCATATTTCATATTCAAAATATGAGGTTATGACAATAAAAATTCTAATAATATTAAGCATGACTACAGGTGATAAAGTTTCATCATAATCGACATTATGAATTAACTTTTCTCAATTAGTCTTGCTTAATCAATATACAATTTTAGATTTTATGACTCCAAGTCATTGATCTAAATCTGGAGCGGACTTTGCATCTTGATAGGTAATAGGTCAATCATTCGCAATGATATCTTCCCTATTACTTTCTATTACGAGAAATCAATATTTCTTGTTATAGATAGTATCCTATCAGTTACACAAATTTCTT
The DNA here is from genome assembly GCA_026119855.1 of Campanula takesimana. Taxonomy (NCBI): domain Eukaryota; kingdom Viridiplantae; phylum Streptophyta; class Magnoliopsida; order Asterales; family Campanulaceae; genus Campanula; species Campanula takesimana. The sequence continues at coordinate 65,158 of JAOWBW010001176.1, forward strand.
GTGTATACTTGAACAAATTTCCACAACTCCTTGTGAAACTTTATTCAACTTCCTTCTTAGGTTCCATGTCATTTTTGGGTCTCGAACTCTTCGAGATACATTTTACTCCCACTAGTTCTTTAGAGATAAATGATTTATCTAGAAAGTGCTATTTAGAGTGACAAACGATTTGTACTCTAAATGGTGTAAAATTAATATCATTTAGATATCCCATAAAATACATTTATTAGATTTAGGTGTGATTTTGTCCAAGACAAAACTTTTCTCAAAAGTATCATATCACAAATCTTTATGAAAGACAAAGCAAGTTTTCTTTCATTCCATATCTTATATGGTATAACGAACCTCCTTAGACGAATCTCAATTTAGTGTAACCGCAGCTGTTTCCAGCACATAATCCAGAAGGATAATTAAAGATCATTTGACTTATTATGAGACGAAAAACTGTGTTTTACAGACAATCTGTAAACTTCTGGAACATCATCCGTACGGCTACTGTTTCCAGATTCTGTTTTTCTTAAATTGCAGACTTTCTGTAGAATTCTCATCGAGTCCAAGGCTCAAATATTCATTACTTTGATCTAATCAGAGTACATCAATACTTTTGCCATGAGGTGTTGAAATCCTTTCTAGCATTGTTACTTTAATAAACTACATACATCAAATGTATAAGTTCAAAAGAGTACTTCCTCTTACTAATATTAGTAAAAGATATCTTGATCAATTTCTAAGATTCACATCTATCACATGATTCGAAATCATATGAATTTAAAAGTCTGTCCATGGAATTTTAGATATGTGTTTCTTATCATTTGATATAGACATTAATGCTTTTTAAGAATGTAACGATTACATCTTATATTCAGATTTCCATTATTACGTTATGCTCATTATTTTGTTCTCTCAAGATAAGGATATTAAGTCCATTATATGATTAGCAATACAATAAGGCAAAATATTTAATGAACACTTTTATTCGAAATAAGAAATATCCATAATCTTCTAATGAAGAACCAAAATATATTTCTACTTAAAATAGAACATAGCACCATTTGTTCAAAACAATATGAACTTATTAGGTAAAGACACTTCGCAAGTTCCTATGATTAATGTTGCAACCATTGCATCATTATTGCCACATAGGTTCATCTTACAAGTAGAAATTTTAATATAAATACTTGAAGTGGTAGTCCAATTACCCTTCCTTTTGATCTTTTAATTCAAATTGAAATTTCACCAACGGTCAATCCTATGCCAAGGTACAAATTACATTCTTTGGACTTTAGGTTTTGCCACAAATATTTCCTTTTAGGCTTGACAACTTTGTCTTGCCTTTATCTTAAATCCTTGTCCTTATTAACCTTCAGAGTTTGAGAATGTTTTCTTTTGATATTAAGACATAGCATTTTAAACATCAAATGTCGCTTATGAATTGATATCAAATCCATTTGTTAGTTCCAAACTAACATGATAACCAAGCCAACTAAGGTAATTAATATGTTTCTCTATGTTCAAAACATGAGAACTTATTAACATACCTTTCATTCATCACATGAATGTTAGGCTCTAATCAATCTCAAACTTTATTTGCCTCTCTTTCTTGTAGGAACGCTTCCTATGAGATTTCTTATCGCATAAGCATTCATACGTTTTAGATACTTCTAAAGTTCTAAACATATGGCAGCAAGTCGTAGGACAGTTGACATCTATAGAATCATCCACATGTTTCTAATCAATGTCTTTGTCCACCCTTAAGGCTTAAGGTTTCTTAGTAAAAGGATTTATTAAGAATTCATAACTTCCGTTCTTGCTTTAGAACAATTCTTAAGCTCACGACTAGGTCAATGAAGTTAATCTTATTCTCTTAAAGTGGGGTCAATCACAGTAATTATACATGATTATAGTTTAAGACATTCTACGAAATATGCAAATAAATATACACATATATTTCATACCATTATCATTTAGAGACATATAATGTATTTCATAAATACTCCCACTAAATTATACACCTTCAAATACAACAATTCTATAATATAATTTAAGTAGGCCAAGATCCAACTTTAATTTAATTTCAAGTCCGCTTTGGCGATACTGCTCAAAATTAAATTAATTAGGTAGACAACTCTTTGTCAATCATATCATATATGATTCTTAGATCTTTTATGAGATTTGTTAGACATCTTATGTCAGACATGTTTTAATCTCATCTTGTGCCTTAGGCCCAAAACTTTGTCTTTTGATAGCCTAATTAAGTCAAACCACGTTAAACGTATAGGAAACTCTCATTCCTCATCTTGCTCATACACTGATAGAATTAATGCACCTCGCTTTGGCAGAGCCCACATAAAAATACCCGGTGTACTCACAAGTGTTTTAATAATGGATTGGCACATGACTTAAGTTTTAAGAAGGTTTATTTGCTTAGAGATATGCATCATATATTTAATTATGTCATAATATAATATAGTCTTTGCATAATCAAGGTTAACTAATCAAATTAATTAACAGAAGCAAAATCTTGTGATTCAATTATGAAGCAACATTGTGGGGATGGAATCTAAGTTATCTGTAAACGATTTACAGATTGGATATTTCATTCGCATTCCCAGAAACAAGGCGTAAGCCTGCCATTGGTCCATGCAATGAATTAATCCAAATATAGTTTCCTTCACTGCAAACCATTTGCACTTTGTATAGGGGTAAAATTCTGAAACTTTGAGATTACGCCAATCTTAAACTCATTTAAGATTCTGATCTCATTAACAGTTTGGACTTCTGAACTTAAATATGTTTCAGCAAACACGGTTTCCAAAACCTGCCGTCTGAAACAGATCAGAATCAGTAATGCCCAACCATCCGTACGGATGTTTCTGGAAGCATCCAGATTTATCCGTACAGCTCTTTCATATAGGTCACATAAACTCTGAACTCTTCAGAATTCTGAAACTGTTTCCGTAGAGCATCTTTAAATTGAAAGCACAAACCGCACGGCCGAAACTAAGCCAAAAGGCATCCACATTTCCGTGCTAAGATCAAGAAACCAAGCAACTTCTCTATACGCTCGAAACTAAGCCAAAAGGCATCCACATTCCCGTATAGATTGGATACTTGTTTCAAGATCTTTCATTGTCTCTTAATCTCACAGATTACAGCAGTTCTAAACTCTTTAGAAATCTGATTTCTGCAATTCCTTTTGAATTCTTCGGCCGAAAACTGTTTCAGGAAACACGGTTTCGAAAATCAGCCGTCTGAAAGCAGTTTCCAGTTTCCAGATTCGAATTCTGTAAACAATTTACAGAATAATCTGAACACCAGAAAACAAAATCAAATCTGAGAATTTCCAAACTATCCGTACGGATCAGTTTGGCATCATCCAAACCATCCGTACGGATCCATTGGTAGGATCCCAGATTTCCAGGTTTTTTCAGAATTTCAGAAATTCGACCAAATCCAATATCATGTTTGTACATAATCAGATTACAGAAACATGATTTTACAGATTACGAATTTAATTAGATCTAATCAATACCATGAATAAATAATTTATTACATACACAAATTAGATCCAAATTATCAATACACATAATCCAATTATTTATTGATATCCCAAACATGCAATTATTCATATAGATCAAATCAATACAATAATTATATAATCCACATATTCATGCTCATAAAATTTATATCTCATATATAAAGCTCAAATCACACATTCATCTTATTATCATGTAGAGATTATATAATCGAATTAAACAATTTCAACATGATATACTAAAATAATCAACAATGAACGGGGCTCTGATACCATTGTTGGGTTTTGATGCATCATGCACAGTGGAATAAACAGATAAAATCAAACACCCAAGAGCCCGGATCCATGCATTTTGATTAAATTAAATACAAGATGAAAAAACATACCCTTGAAGATCGAATCCATGAACATGGACTTTGAGGTGCTAAAGGAAACACCCTCCATCGGTATCCACACGTCGAACGGATATCAAGAACACCTTCTTAATCTGGATTGCTAGACCCAAGGCTTGATGAAGAAACGATTTCTTCATAAGAATTATTTTGCTCCATTGAACATTGAGTTATGATGATTCTAAATCTCAAAACTAATAATCCCCTCTATATGTGTGTAATTGTTTCTCAAACAACATGTTATAATTCCTAAAATCAACCATTTTGTTTCTTAAACCCGGCTGCAATAATATATAGTAGGGTATAAACTTAATTCCTTTTGGGATCAGAATTCCTTGTCAAACAAGAAGTCTTGAACAAACTGTTTTCGGCCGGAAAACCATCCGTACGGATTGGTTGGGTGGCTCCCAAACCATCCGTACGGATCCTTCCAGCAGGATCCAGTTTTTCTCGTTTTTTGTGCCTTATTCAATCTGTTCTATTTGTGTGTGACCCAATAGGATTATACTAAGTTGGCAATGAGTCCGAACGAGTCAGAACCCGTAAGTCATAAGCGGACTCTAGCAAGCCATTATGACTACCCAATTAGTATAACTTTGAAAGCCCAAAGTTACCTTATAGAACATATCATAATCCCTTTGTCACACAATATCATATTGGACATAAGTCATGGTCCACGTCAACTTATGTTGTCCAATGCTTTCTCGATCTCGAGTAGATTGATATGAGCAAATAACATTGAACGCTTCAATTCATTTAGGTACGGCCGTACGCTATTATCAATATCAGTCATCGAGTGGCCAAGCAGATATCTCTCTTGAGAGAGGGACAAATTCCATCTTGACTTATCATTCTTCCCTACAAGAATCCGATTATGCCAATCGTAGCCTTTATAACCACCCGGTTAGGGGTAGCGTTTGAGTACATCAAACATAATGTTCATCATGTGGAAAACTATGATAATCTCAGGTCTAAGATAAATGATATAACTATTATGAGATTTAATTATGACATTTAACCATGACATAAATCTCATAACGGGTCTATCCAGTACTTGTTCTCCAACATGTACCCACCAGTTTAATCCGCATCCTATGCGCTATAATCATCATATGATTATCCATTAAACTCATGCTAGCCCTTCATAAGTGCTAGGGACAATGATTATTATAATAAACATGCAAAAGATATAACAATCGGGTTTGTTATCTCTATAACAATAAAGCTATGATATAACGCATAGGCCTTTCTCAATGGCCTAGGGCATAATATCCAACACAAGGAGAAGAACTTCTGCGCAGAGGGGGCAAGCGGGCGCCTGGTCCATACCAGGCGGGCGCCCGGTCTTAACAGAAGGAATCAGATTCTGGCAAAAGAAAGTAGGCGGGCGATTGGTCACTACCAGCCGGGCACTTGGTGCCGTGGCCTGATTTCGGGAAAGTGCAGATTTTCAGGGATTCTTCTTTGTATTTGGTTTAGGTCTCTTTTGATAGTCTATATAAGCATAAGTTCGTCCAGAATATTGTGTACCCAAAAGGGAGAGAGTTAGGATATCAAGAGAAAGCACAAAATAGTGTCTAGGAGGGGGTCGAGGGCCTAGGATAGCCATGGGGGCGATCCTACAACCCGGCCATGATCATGTTTGTGCGTTCTTGGGGGAGAGATAATAATATGTAGGAGAGGTTGTTCATGGAGAGTTTCTATGCTAGATCTGAGTGAGTGCATATATAAATTGTAAAAATCAACATAGTATTATAGTGATATCCTGGCTTGGGGCCTCCGGATGTAGCCACATAAGGGTGGTGAACCGGGTTAACAAATCATGGTGTTATTTGTTCTTTCATATTATTATTTCATGTGTTGATTTATTTCTCCATGTTGATGACTGCTAGTATTGGCTAGTGGATGCGGTGATCCCCCCAATTGACCAACAACACAAACACACGACACACACTGCCCACACACTCACACACGGCACATACTGCCCACAGCACACACACGCACACACAACACACACAAACTACACACACACTCATACACAACAAACTCCCATCATCATCTTCTTCTTTAAACCCTAATCAACTCAACCCCTAGTTGATCATAATTATTCTTAGGGTTTCATCATCATAATTCCCAATGGTTAATGGAGAAAATAAGGTTTAAGGGTTCTAGATTTACCTTTGATAAACACGACCTTCTTCTTTCTTTCTCCTCTTCCAAGCTTTCTTTCTCTTTCTCAGTTTCTCTCTCTGCGGCTCTCTCTCCCTCCCTGAGCAGTCTCTCTCTCTTTCTCCCGTTCTTTTTTTCTTTTCTTTTGTGGTAGAATAATAATAGGTTTGGGATCATAAAGAATATATATATTTTAGGGTTTTCAATTCCCTAACTAAAAAGGATTCTGTAGACACCCCGCCTTGGACCGCTCACCCCGATTGCACACTTGATTTTGTGTTTCTCCCTCTTTTAAGTGTTTTCTGTTAGTTTCTGTTACTTTGGTTAAGTTCCAAACGAGCTCCGTTAAGTCCAGGGACTAAACTGAATAACAGTTCTAACTTTCTAGTCCATTCTGTCATATTTTTCCTTTCAGAGTCGCGCGCCTCCGCCCCTTGAGGCAAGACGCGCGCGCCTTCCGCCGCCTAGGTGGGATGCGCGCGCTTCTGGGGTGCGTCAGTTACAGATTCTACCCAAGAATCTCTTCCTTGCTCATTATACATGATTTTGCCCGGGAAAGATTTCTTGGAGACTCCGTTTGTCTCCAAAAACTCCCTCTTTCAACTATAAAAACCCCTCCAATCCATCATTCGAGGGAGGACTTTTAGACCCTTTTTTTACCTCTTTTGGCACCTTAAGAATTTTCCACCTTGAACCTTACTCTAGGCAATTTACTAAAGATATTCTCTCCAAGTATTCAACCTCTTCTTCAAGGCTTTTCAAGAGGTTCTCTTTGAAGGATATTATAGGTAAAATGTCTTGACTTTATTCTTCTTCTTCTTCTTCTTCTAATTCTTCTTCTTCTTCAATCAAATGTGCAATCACCCCAAAACCATTTGGGACATGACACCAATGGCCCTTTCATTACATTGAATTGGCCTAGGAGTTATCTCCCTACATTTTAAACAATAAAACCCTCTTTTTTTTATCACTATTCAAATAGGAAGAACAAATTTATCTTTAAAGTGAATTATGAACAAACAAGACCGACTTTTCTCGGGCAAAATGGGTGTTTAAGTACTTCCCATTTCGTAACCTAACCCCCGAACCCTTCTCTCCCGAATCTCTGGTTTTCGTACAAAATTGGCTTTCTTTAGGTTTTCTTACGTTCCTCAAAAACGTGGGTGGCGACTCTTAAAACCAAGTGGACATCCTAGGGTGACCCGCGCGCTCTCGGCAAGCCGCGGCTCCCCCGGGGTATCTACATTGGCGACTCTGCTGGGGACTGCTTGAGGGTTGAACTCGTGTTTCTGTTCATAATTCACTTTTCTGGGCATTCTGGAAATTGATATGGGAAGCGCGCGCTTCAGACCTTCATTGTCCAATGCGCGCGCGTCCCACATCAAATTCCAGAATCGCCCACTTTCCATGTGTTCTTCCTATTGTTCCTATTATTTCATGCTAACAAACATTGCAGGGGTTTCATCACACAATCAGGCCCAGGGCAATCCCCTGAGTCCATAAGTTTCGTACATTCTGATAGGTCAGCCCAGAAGCGGGCGCCTCCCATAGATAATGCGCCAGGCGCACGCTTTCCACAACACCAGCCTGAGGCGCGCGCTTCTGGGCCAATTTCCAGGACAAGAACAGGTTTTAGGGACTTAACAGAACAGTGGGGTGTGGGCACAGTTGCCTGCATCAGAACAGAATTGGACCCTTGGACTGTTTTAATTTTGTGTTTATTTACCAGTCACACGGGTGATTCGGGAGTTGTAATATACGTGCTTATGTGTTTTTTATCTTTTCTTTTCAATAAAAATAAAAAATAAAAAAAAATTGTCACGTGATAGATCTCATACTACATGCACATTACTCCTATGAATTGCTCACTATCAAGTCGCACAAGTCCAACCCCAAACCCGTCGAGGCCCGTCCTAGAAAGTTTCAAGCTCCACTCGACCTTGACTCTTTCGAAGCTGTAAACCTCAGCCCGTGGTGTAGTTCATGACTACATGCCGGGGGTGACCTTTAAGCCTCTCTTTAGCCGAGCACAAACCACACAATTCTAGTTAGGGTCTAAGACTCCGTGACCAAGTCGGTTTTCATGTACCGAGATTTCCCTAAACTAATGTTTTTAAATCATACATGCCAACTTGTTGAAACGGACGCAATAAAAATCCGTCCCCAAAAGTTGTTATCTTGGACGAAAATAAAAATATGTCCCCGCATGTATGCTTTACTACATTAATTTAGTTTAATCCCGATACATGTAGGATTCACAAACGTGATGGAATCCGATGAGTATATGGGACCGTAAGATGGTCTATATACTAGTGTGACGATTCCATTATCTTCTTAGAAACCCCAAAAGGGACCCGTTCCCTCCGACTTATAAAAAAAAAGATTCTTTTTCTTATGTGGTTCGAGTCGTGTGCCCAACTGTGTGTTCTCAACCTCTTCATGGACCGAAAGTGTGAACCGAGACTGACAAGGGCTACTTCTCCAATTATAGGTCCGATTGGTACTCTCCGCGTCTACAGGATTCATCCAACATGCTTGTCCGTGAACCGATCACTCCAACAGCTTCTGCATTATCAATGGCCGGCGACTCCAGTACCAACAACACCATGACTCTCGAGCAACTCTCTGCCATGGTCCAAACTCTTCAACAACAAGTCACCACTGTCAACAACGAGTCTCAAACTAAAGAAGCCTTGTGGCAAGCTCATGTCGACAGTCAAAAGGAGGCCCACGAGGCCGAGGTCGACCAATTGAAAGCCAAGCTTCTCAAGCTCTCCAAGAACAAGGGGGTTAATGATAATGAGGAATCCGAGTGGACCCAAGGCTTGTTTGAAAGCCCATATGTTAGTGCCCGTACCAAAAAAGTGGAGGAACCAAGCACCGACAACAACGACCAACAAAATGGTCGACTCCATCATGGCCTACATTGATCAAAATTTGACGGCCTCAACATGGGAAAAGGCTCCAACACAAGCCTTTATCAGTCATCCATTCTTATGAGCACGATGGCCTCTCTCCCCGACAAGTTCAAGATGAACGACATTAGCAAGTTTAAAGGCAACTCATGCCCGATGGCTCACATCGAGACTTACATTTGGGCTATGGTTCCAAAGAAGGTCTCCCCAAAAGTTATGGCTCAATGCTTTCCTCTCACCCTCGAGGGGGCGGCAAAAGATTGGTATGCAACTCTCCCACTCACTGTCCGTCTTGATTGGGATGCCGCTATGCTTGCCTTCAAAAATCAATATCAAGGTAACACCACTCACTGGCCCACAAGGAAAGATCTCGAGAACACCACTCAAAGAGACAACGAGTCCTTCATTGACTTCACAAGGAGATGGAATGACAAGCTCTCTGAAATTGTTGAGAGGCCAAACACAAAGGAGCAAATGGACATTTTCCTCAAGTGTCTCAAGATTGATCTCCGCACCCACCTAAGTGAGGCTTGCTACTCCGACTTATCCCAAATGTATGAGGCGGGGGTACGCATAGATGACTTGCTCAAGGAGATTAAGAAAGCCACTCCTACTTACCGTTACAAGGCCGCCTCTAATTCAAACAAAGAGGCTTCTGTCAATACCGTTACTACCGACAAGGGGAATTACAAGAAGATCCCTCCACCACAAGGCAAGCGATTCCAAAACGACCGTGTCTACACTCCTCTCAATGGCATGACCATCACTGAGGCCTATAAAGCTCTAAAGGCCAAGGGACAAATCACTACTCTTCAAGGGTACAAGCAACCACAACCGCTCCGTCCCAACCATGCCCACCACAAGTGGTGTGACTACCATCAATGCACTGGCCACCTCAACGAGGATTGCTTCTCCATCCGCAACACCATCCAAGACCTTATAGACAAGAAGTAATTCATAATCCCTAATGAAGGTGGTGTCAATGTAATAGAGGTAGGAGAGTTTGAAGGAACCACTCATTCGATGCCAATTGTGGATGAGGGCTCCGATGGCATGAATAAACTTGATAATTCTTGTTATGTTGTGACTTATGATGAGATTATGAGGGAAGTCTTAGAGAATAGGAAGAAGAAGCTACAAGGGTCCGTGAATGTGCTCACCTGCAGTGGCCGGGTAATAGTGAGCGCCTCGGTTCCCACAAATATAGCAACCAACACTTCTTCTCCAAGATCGCAAGCACACGATATACCCAAAGATCCTTTGTTAACACAACTCAAGAAGACACAAGCCAACATATCCATCTGGGACCTTATTTCATCCTCAAAGAAGCACCGAGACCTCGTCATTAAGAACTTGGATGACACATCAGTCTCTCCCGACACTACTCCCGAAGACCTCACATCAATGATAGGTCACATTCACTTCAGCAATGTCATCACTTTTGCCGACATCGACCTCCCGCCATTTGGGTCCGATCACAATGAAGCCATCTACCTCAAAGTAAAGGCAAGGGGGAGACCCATTTCAAGAGTTTTAGTCGACGGTGGTTCCGCACTCAACTAAATGCCTAGCCGAGTCATGGGCATACTGGGGCTCTAAAGCTCCGATTTACAACCTTCTACCCAAGTCATTAGAGGGTACGACAGCACTGCCTGTACAGTCATGGGAATGCTAGAGTCAATATCGAATTTGGAAGCATAATCATGTCCGTACCATTCCAAGTACTTGATGTCCCAGCTTCGTTCAACTTACTTTTGGGCCGACCTTGGATCTACGGTTCCAATGCTGTCCCTTCCACTCTCCATCAGTGTGTCAAGATCAGAAATGGGGACGAGATAGTCACCGTCATGGCCGAGAATGTCACCATCCACAGAAATGGGGGACAACCCGTTCACCAAGTTCAACACGGGATAGAAGATTCCACTCTCTCCGGCGTCAATTCCATCGACAAAGAAAGGGGAAATGGGCAATGGACCCTCGGTAATCCTAAAACCCTTCGTATGATGAGGAACATGAATCACTTTCCCGGTCTAGGCCTAGGGAAGCATCAACAAGGAATATTGCACCCCGTAGAGGTTCCTTTTGTCAAAAACAAGTTTGGTTTGGGATACGAGCCTACTAAGGATGACTTAAAATACGAGCAAGCAGTCAAGAATCAAAAGACCCGAAGTCGCAAAGAAAGTCGACAGTATGAAATCCCCGAGTTGAGGCCTTACCGCAACACACTGAACGGTTATTTTGTTCGCCAATGGGGAAGATGTTCCGTACATGATCTTTCCCGAGCCATGGGTTAACAACAAGGGCGTCAGAAATCCCGACCTCGAGATCTTCACTGATTGCAAAATTCCGACATAAGAAAGGGAGCCTACTCCGATGTCACCCCGAGAGTGGTGGGGCAAGGAAGTGACTATAGAGTCCGAGGTAGAGATTACCGTAGGGGAAGAACTATCCATCTAGCCTCCATGTTCGAAGAATTTTCCATCATGGATGATTGTCAAGTCAACGCCATCTCCGACAACACAGAAATGGAGAGTCCATCTATCAGCGAGATCCACCCAAGCTCCGAGCCAATCAACAACTGGTATTCTACGAAGGGGGCCATGGTATCCGAGGAATTTTTAGTCCGAGAAATGGGTTGCATACCCGCACATCAACAAAGGAAGAGCGGCTCACACTTACTTTCGAGTCCGAGAGTGTTTCTAATACCCTCACCCAAGAGGATATGGAGGCCATAGCCGAGCGTGTGTTTCCTTTCTTTGCTAATGAAAATTCGATATTTATGTGTACCCCAAGATTGCAAACATCATAAATGATGAATTAACTAATAACGAACTTAATGAACAAGTTAATAACGATTCAAATTATGATGAAATAGACCACGAAAACATAACATACCTAAATGAACTAGCTCAACAGGTTCATTGTCGTGGTAAAAATGGTCCAGGGGCTGATGAGGAATTACATGTTGTTAATCTGGGTACCAACGAAGAGCCGAAAGAAACGAAGATAGGAAGCTTCTTCAAGGGGAAGACAGAGACAGATTGACTGCACTGCTCAAAGAATTTGTGGATGTATTCGCATGGTCGTACAAAGACATGTCGGGTTTGGACAGAAAGGTCGCAGAGCATAGAATTACGATCAGAGAGGACGCCAAGCCAGTAAAGTAGAAACTCAGAAAGATCAAGCCAGAATGGTCCCTACAAGTCAAAGAAGAGATTGAAAAGCTCCTCAGTGTGGGTTTCATCAAAGTCATTGAGTATCCGACTTGGTTAGCCAACATTGTGATAGTAAGAAAGGAAAACGGCAAGGTTCGAGTTTGTGTGGACTTCCGGGATTTGAACAAAGCTTCCCCGAAAGATGATTTTCCACTACCAACATCGACATGCTCGTCGATTCGACTGCCAACTATGAAGTCCGCTCATTTGTGGATGGTTTTTCTGGTTACAATCAGATTCTCATGTCCGAGGAGGACCAACACAAGACAGCTTTCACAACACCATGGGGCACTTTCTGCTACACAGTCATGCCGTTCGGGCTAAGGAACGCTGGGGCTACGTACCAAAGGGCTGCTACGGATCTATTCCATGACATGATTCACAAAGAGATCGAGATCTATGTAGACGACATGATCATCCATTCGAAGGGAACCAACGGTCAACATTTGATCAATCTTCACAAGTTCTTTGAACGACTCCGACAACACAACATGAGACTCAACCCCGCAAAGTGCACTTTTGGGGTCATCAGAGGAAAGGTTCTCGGTTACATGGTCACTGAGAGGGGAATTGAAGCCGATCCTCCAAGATCAAGGCAATCATTGACATGCCTCCTCCAAAGACGCGGAAAGAAATCAAAGGTTTCATGGGTAGACTTCAATACATCAGTCAGTTTGTGCACCAACTCACTTCCATGTGTAAACCGATTTTCAAGCTACTCAAGAAGAATGTGGCTCTAGAATGGACCGATGCTTGCCAAGAAGCCTTCGACCAAGTGAAGCATTACTTAACATGCCCTCCAGTTTTGGTTCCACCGCACAAGGAGAAGCCTCTCTTGCTCTATCTGACTGTCAATAATGAAGCCCTAGGGGCTATGTTAGCACAACAACAGCGAGACTCTACAAAAGAGAATGCTATCTATTTTATCAGCCGCCGGTTTCAAGGAGATGAGAAGAACTACTCTGTCTTAGAAAAGTCTTGTGCGGCATTGGTTTGGGTTACCCAAAACTCAAGCACTACATAGAGGCATTCCCAATCAAGTTGGTAGCAAAAGTGGACCCGCTCCGCTACATCTTCGAAAAACCTTTCATGTCAACAAGAATATCCAAATGGTATTTCATGCTCGCCGGCTACGATATCACTTACGTCACACTCAAATCCATCAGGGGGAAAGTGTTCAGTGATCAGCTTGCTGAATTTCCGTGTGACGAAGTGAAGGGGGAAGACGTACAGTTCCCCGACGAGCATTTAATTTGCGCTACAACAGAGGAAGATAAATGGCAACTTTTTTTCGATGGCGCGGCCAATAAGCATGGATATGGCATAGGGATGTTACTTGTCGATCCAAAGGACATGTATACTCCAATCGCTATCCGCCTCGAATTTGAGGCCACCAACAACATCGCCGAGTACGAAGCATGCATAGCGGGGCTCGAAGTGGCCCTCGAGAGAAATGTCATGAATTAGAGGTATTGGTGATTCCTTACTCATCATCAATCAGACATCTAGAAAGTGGAAGATCAAGACTCGACTCTGCAACGGTATGGTCAACATCTCGAGGAGTTGGTTGAACAGTTTCAAGAAATCACCTTCAACAACCTGCCAAGGGACAAGAACCGTTTTGCTGATGCACTAGCCACCATCGCTTCACTGGTCGAAATGCCCAAGGGTAAAATGGTGAAAGCCTTTATAATTTCCCGAAAAAACAGTCTGGCATACTGCACGAGTATCGGGGTCAATGAGGTCCAGGCAAGCTCCCCGTGGTATTCAGATATCATGAATTCCTCAAGAATGGCACTTATCCCGAGGATAACAATAAGAAGTCTCAAATGGCATTACAAAGACTAGCCTCTCAATATGTACTAATTGGAGACCTAGTCTACAAAAGGCACAACGAAGGGATCAATCTCCTATGCCCAAATGAGACCGAAGCTCAAGAAATAATGCATGAGATCCACGAAGGTGAATGTGGGCCCCACATGAACGGGTTTATGTTGACCAAGAAGATACTCCGCGTGGGTTATTATTGGAGCACCATGGAAAGAGACTGTATCGAGAAAGTCAAAAGTTGCGCTAAATGCCAATTCCATGCCAACCTACAGCACGCTCCGCCCTCACAGCTTTACAACATGACCACGCCATGGCCTTTCTCTTGCTGGGGCATAGACATCATCGGCAAAGTTCACCCTACTGCAGCAACGGACAATCTTTCGTCCTAGTATCCGTGGACTATTTTACTAAATGGGTCGAATCACATGCTTACCGGGTTCTCAACGCCAAGAAAGTGGCGAATTCGTGAAGACCCACATCATGTGCCGGTACGGCGTGTTCCTCATGAAATCATCTCAGACAACGGTTCTCACTTTGAGAAAGAGATGGACGCGCTCCTGGTAGAATACAAGATTACCAAGCACAAGTCATCTACATACCGCCCTCAAGCAAACGGCGCCGTCGAAGCAGCCAATAAGACAATAGACCATTGTGAAGAAAATGGCCTCCACCGGAAGGGATTGACCCGAAAAGCTACCTCTAGCATTGTGGGGCTACCGCACATCAATACGGACAGCAACTGGAGAAACTCCTTATGCATTGGTGTATGGTTCCGAAGCTGTACTCCCAATAGACCTCGAAGTTCCATCCCTACGGTCCTCCTTGAGAACCAAGTCAATGAAATCGATTGGATGCAAAGTCGATATGAACAGCTAGCTCTACTCGACGAGAAAAGGCTAAGGGCACTCGAACGTACGAGAGCCTATCAACAAAGAATGGTAAGGGCTTTCAACAAAAAGGTGAAGCCTTGAAACATCAATGTGGGAGATTTGGTCCTAATACAACACCCTCCTAATGCCATGAACCCCCTTGGAAAATGGGGACCCTGATGGATCGGTCCGTACGTGGTCAAGAAGATACTAAGCGGCGGTGCAGTCCGACTCGCGGATTTAGACGGAAACCAGCTGCCAAAAGAAGTCAACCTCGACAAGTTAAAGAGATTCTACGCTTAATAAATGAAGACCATCAAAAAAAAAAAAAAAAAAAAG